>OX465282.1:31449053-31517829 GCA_949987705.1 Thereva unica | reverse complement strand
CCACAATGCTGGACCTAAACATACCCCTAAAGATAGTGAAACTGACTAAAATGGCAATGGAAAATACAAGGTGTGCAGTCAGAATACAAGGAGAATTGACGGAGTCCTTCCAGTCAAGCAAGGCTTAAAGCAGGGCGATGGGCTGGCACCCATGCTATTTAATCTCTGCCTTGAAGGAGTAATTCGCAAAGTAAACATTGATGCGAACGCAACCCTGCTTAACAAATCAAAACAGTTGGCAGGGTATGCCGACGACATAAACTGCCTTGCCAAATCACTGTCATACCTTAGAGAAGTATTCACAGAATTAGAAGATGGAGCTAAACATATAGGGCTGCAAATAAATGCAGCCAAGAGCAAGATTCTAATTCAGTCAAGGGTGGAAAGAAGAAGAAGAAACCACAACACCACCTGGGGGGAATATAACTTCGAACGGGTAAGCCAATTTAACTACCTGGGGTCCACAGTCAGTGAAGACAACGATGAAACGATAGACGTACAAAGAAGAATAAACGCCGCAAACAGAACATACTTCTCACTACTGCCAGTAATGAAATCCAGAGACATCCACAGAAAAACTAAAATAAGAATCTACAAAACCATCATACGTACAGTAGCTACGTATGGTTGTGAAGCATGGAGTATCTCCCAAAAATCCGCCGACAAGTTGGATATATTTGAGAGGAAGGTTCTCCGAAGGATATACGGCCCAATTAATGAAGACAATGCATGGAGAATACGCTACAATCACGAATTGTACGACTTATACAAAGAATGTAAACTTTCGACCCATGCCAAGCTACTGCGTTTACGTTGGGCCGGTCATGTCCAAAGAATGGATGACTCAAGGATACCAAAAAATCCCTGTATCTACTACCAGATGGCAAAAGACCAGTTGGCAAACCACGGTCAAGATGGGAAGATAATGTTAAGACCGATGCAGCGAAACTACTCAACACGAGAAACTGGAGACAAGCTGCGGAGCAGAGAGACGTCTGGAGGAAGAAGCTGAAGGAGGCCAAGGCTCGACTTGGGCCGTAGAGCCATCGAAGAAGAAGAAAGACCATTATCGGCTTTAAAGCAATAAACGAAAGGCTATGCTCCCTTCGTGTGCGAGGTAAATTTAAGAACATCAGCCTTATAAACGTTCACGCACCTACAGAAGAGTCCCCGGATGATGATAAAGAAGAATTCTTCAAATTAGTTGAACGGGAACTTAATGCCTGCCCCAGGTATGATGTAAAAATCATACTGGGAGATCTGAACGCCAAAGTAGGCCGGGAGCCCATATACAGGCAATATGTCGGCAACCACAGCTTGCATGAAAACACTAATGACAATGGACAGCGAGTTGTAGAGATGGCAGCAAGTAAGAACTTGGTCGTTGCAAGTACTAGATTTGCGCGTAAAGATATCCATAAAGCCACCTGGGTATCTCCTGATGGAGCCACTCGCAACCAAATAGATCATGTGTTGATAGACCGCCGCCACCTTTCGGGTCTGATGACGGTACGAACGTACCGAGGTGCCAACTTCGACTCGGATCACTATCTTGTTGGTATGGTGCTCCGAGAGCGCATTACAACGCTGAAAAGCTTTGTATCCGCTGATCAGGCTCGAATCAACACAGCTGCACTACGCAATGAAATGGCCAGAAACAGCTACGGTCATGCATTAGAACTCGCCCTAAGTCCTGGGATGAGATGCCGGGCGTCGACGAGAACTGGACCCGCCTTAAAAATACTGTCATTAGTACTGCTGATTCCATCTTAGGCAGAAGTCGTAAAGATCGGAAAGACTGGTTCGATAATGAATGCAAGCTGGCAACTGAACGTAAGAATGCTGCGTACCGAGCCATGCAGCAGTCTCAGAGAACACGGGCACGCGAAGAGAACTATAAAGAGCTCAGAAAAGAATAAAGGAGAATTTACAGACGAAAAAAGGAAGCCCGGGAAAAAGATCTCGTCTGTGAGCTAAAACAGTACAGAGAACGACGGACGCACCAGGCGCGGGAGTTCTACCAAAGAGTCCGCAGTATGATGCAATTCACACCACGTTGCACATACTGCAAGGACAAAGAAGGGAATCTGATCACCGATCCTAAAGGTATTTTGGAGCGATGGGAAGAGCACTTTCATGAATTGCAGACGGCATCGCAGCGGAGCTGGACGGCCTACATTACACCAAGCGATTCATGAATTAATTGTGCAAGTATGGGAGCAGGAAGTGATGCCAGAAGACTGGAGAAAAGGCATCTTCTGTCCGGTACACAAAAAAGGAGATATCACAGCGTGCACTAATTATCGCGGTATAATGTTGTTGAGTACCGCGTATAAGATATTCTCCGCTATCCCACAAAACAGGATGGCCCCATACGCCAGAAACATCATAGGCCATTACGAGTGTGGCTTCAGCCCAGGCAAATCAACGACTGATCAGATTTTCACCTTGAGGCAGGCTATGGAAAAATGTCTAGAGTTTCAAAACTCAATTCAACACCTCTTCATAGACTTTAAAGCCGCCTATGATAGCATACCCAGGGTAGAACTCTACAAAGCCATGAGAGAATTCGGCATCCCCAACAAACTGACAAGACTATGTAGGCTGACCATGATCAATGTGTCAAGCAAAGTAAAGGTATCCGGAATACTGTCCAGATCAATCAACATCTATAATGGACTCCGACAAGGGGACGGTCTGGCCTGCCTCCTTTTCAACCTGGCGTTGGAGAAAGTGATCCGAGATTCGGGCGTGACATCAAGCCTCGTCTGGAAGAACTCCTAACATTGGTCCCACAATCAAGGTAGCGGAACACGAGTTTGACGTGGTAAAATCATTTACCTACCTTGGGTCAATAGTAGCAGCCGACAATAGCATGGAACCAGAAATACACGCACGACTGCTAAAAGCCAACAAAGCCTACTATAGTCTGTCAAGGCTCTTCAAATCCAAATATCTAACCATAACGTCTAAACTTTTACTATATAAGACGATGGTCTTACCCGTTCTCACATATGCATCCGAAACGTGGGTGCTTAGCAAAAAGCACTCAAACCTCTTGGGCGTGTTTGAGAGGAAAATACTTCGGAGGATTGTTGGTATGAGTGAAGATGAGCCTGCTCGGAAAGTTCTCTGCGGTAAGACCTATGGGGTGCGACAGCGAGGGAGGCCCAACCTTCGCTGGAAGGATGGCGTGGACCAGGACGCTCAGAGTTTAGGGATGCCAAACTGGGTGACATCGGCTCAGAATCGGGACCGGTGGAGAAAAAAGTTGCGCGAGGCCAGGACCAGATCCCGGTTGTAGAGCCGTTAAAGAAGAAGAAGTTAAAGACTTTTGGCCAGCTTTTCGGCCTTTTGACCCACTGTGCGAGGGTTCTATCGTTGAATTCAGTCTCGCACAGCCAGCTTTTCGGAAAGATATTAAAGAGAAGATTGAAGGAATTCCCAAAGCACACACGTAGTTTTTAACCGACTTCAAAAAAGGAGGAGGTTATCAGGTCAGTCGAAGAGGGAGTCCAGTATTTCAGAACTTTGGTAAATTCAAAAAAACTGTTTTAAAAAATAATGATTATAAACTATATTATACTCTAACCAAAAATTTACATGACATGACAGTACAGTTTTTAGAGTTATTATAGCTAATTTAAGACTTTGGGAGCCGTTTAAAATTTGGATCTGCCCCCCTTTTGCACCAAAATTTCAATATTTGACTTAATTTTTGTAGGATATGGGCATCGCATATAAGTTCGAATATAGGCAGCAGGACTGTAATTGGCATTCGGCCTGCAAATTTCAGAGCTTATGTTTGCAGAAAAATCCACTATTCCTGGTCTGCCATCACGTAGTTTTAATTTTCGAGATGTAGAGGAATCCTTGAAAACCATCAGTGAAGACGACAACTATCAAGTGGATATGTGGTTGCAGAATTTGGAGGAATCAGCTAACGTTTTTAATTGGGATGTCAGAATGCGATTCATAAACGCGAATAGGCTCATGACGGGGACCGCCAAGATGTACCTATGGACGGTATCGATGAAATCGTTGGACGAGTTCAAAAGTTTGTTACTGTGTGAATTTCGAAGGTCGGTCTCACGTGCCGAAGTACTCGATAAAATGAGAAATCGCAGAAAGAAACGAGAAGAATCCGGGCAGCAGTACTTGTTCGCAATGCAAGATATTAGCTTGAAAAGTGGCTCGAGCGAAACTGATGTCATCCGCTGTGTGATTAATGGAATCTTTGACTCCCAGTCCAACAAATTGTTGCTAGTGGAGCAGATTCGATTGAGGAGTTGAAGTAGTTGTTGCGAAAATATGAGAAAAAGAAAGCCAATCAGTCTACTACGCTGTCATTTGGTTCAAGAACGCCTCAGCAGAGTTCCAAACAAAAGTTTAAGTGATACAATTGTAATGCGGTGGGACATTTGAGCACAGCTTGTCTTAAGCCGAAACGAGTGTAGGGCTCCTGCAGTAAATGTGGGAAACACGGACATCGTGTCCAAGACTATTCGCATCAGGTTGCGGTTTGTGCAAACTTTTCAAGAAGTTGTAAATTATGTTATTTATTCCAAGTTAAACATATTTTATACTTTAAATATCATTACAAGGTAGCTAATGAATGCCAAAACAAAATAACTTTGGTACAAATGGAGGTTAATTGTATTTTGAAATATTTGTTTTAGCATTAAAAGTTTTCCTAGCGGTTGGGCTAAATATGGGCCACCATGCGGGGTCTAAATATGAGCTACCCCATATTTAGACCTACTTTCAATGGTCCTACATTTGTGTTAACCATTTCTAATAATTTAAAGAATGCCTAGAACTACTCCAAAATATATTAAACAAGGCAAAGGCTGGCAGCCTGATGACATGAAGCGAAATGCTGTGAGACGAAACGAAATAGGAACTTTGAAAGCGGCAACGACTTTTAAGGTGCCTCGCAGTACACTGCAACGATTATGCAAAAAAGAAGATGTGTCTCCAGCTCAAGCTGCTTCTAGCTAGGTAGGTAGGTAGAAAACCAATTCTAGGAACAGAGTTGCTTATCTAGCAATATTTCTCTAGCAAAAGGCATAATTTAGATGTAGTTTTGTATTTTTGCTACAATTTGGAACATTTGATCGAAAAAAAAAATAACAAAAAATATACTTGAAACTGAATAAAAAATATGACTAGACTTTTAAACATTAAAATTGTAAACCTACATATCTTCTAAAGGGAGTAACTCAAGTTCCTGCTCTTTTATTTCATACTAGCTGGGACCCGGTACTCCTCGCTGCACCCATAAGCCAATAGTAGCGAATTAAAACCATATATTGACTTGGTATTAGTCGAGATATGAATTTTACACAGATTGCTTCAAAGAACAAATATATGGGTCTTGAGACGGCCGTCATGGATCTAACGGTATAATGAGCAAAATATATTGCTTATGGTATTCTAGTTACCATATCCTTTCCTTTGGGTGAAAACATAGTGGAGCGGCGAGGCTAGAGTGTAGCGGGGAGCGTAGCTGAGTGGGTTGAAAATAATACACGTAGCAAACGCGCCAAAGCATAGTGGAGCGTGGAGCGGCGCTGATTCCCGCGGCGACCCGCTGCCCTCTCCGATTGTGAGCAGCGTTGTTTGAAGATTTTACATAAAAATGCGAGTGCGTCTAATTCATTGATCAGGTACTGTATATTGAGTATACTATACTGCTAATGGTATTCCAGTTATCCTACCCTTTCATTTGATACCCATATCGAGGGGGTTGTGAAGAAAATGGTAATCCGCCCTCTTGGGACGGCCGCCATGGATCGAACGGTATATTGAGTATATTTTATTTTTTATTGTATTCTAGTTATCATACACTTTCATTTGACACACATATTGGGGGGTTGTGAAAGAAAGTGGTAATCCGCCCTCTTGAGACGCCATGGATCTAACGTATATTGAGTATACTATATTGCTTATTGCATTTCACTTTAGTTTCAATAACGTCATGGCCTATCTATTGATTGACAGCTGCGGAAATTTTAAATTTTCATTAAATAGAATGATTCAATTTAATAATAATTTAATATTTACAAAGCTGTCACACAATAGGTAAGCCATGAAGCTATTAAAACTAAAAAGAATTGGATATTCCTAAAATTACAATTTTATTATATTTTTCAGCGGTTTCCTTTGTTTAAAGGTATAAAAAATAGCCTACGACCTATTCTCAGACCTACCAAATATACACCAAAAATTTCATAAAAATCGGTCAACTCTTTTCGGAGGAATTCGGTAACAAACACTGTGACACGAGATTTTTATAGATATAGATAAAAGAATACACATTAACCTAAAAGATAAGTCTTAGTATATTGGTTTACGATAATTAGGCCAGGATTTATTCAACACTAAATAAATGAAAAAAAAAGTCATTGTTTTTCGTGAACACCCTGTATCTTAGTGGATCAACTTTGGATCTTTAGATAAACTTTTCCTCCAAATACATCCAAAAATTACCCTTGAAAAAATGAGCACCGTAGTCCAACTTGAACATCGGATAACCTATACAGGTCGCGAATGAGTGCGTATGAGTATTTTAAATCTTTAAAACGGTGATACCTCATGAATGGCAATTCGTACGGGAAAATGTATTAAGTAGTGTATATATTTTAGGAGTACCACGTGGCATAGCCACTGGATAGTGCCGACAGGCCGCTGAGCACAAATTTTTCTCCAAATATTCCCAGAAATCACACCTTATCGGATTAGCATTTAAGTCTGAAACGCCTTATACAGGGTACGAGAATAGTCCAGCAACTGTTCGATATTTCCTGAACGGTAGGTTTTGCTTGGAGGGTAGAACCGAACAAATTTCACAGCCTCCCACTCACCCCCTCGCAGGGGGTGGGGGTAACTCTAAAATTTTAAATAGCAACCTCCATATTTTTCACTGATTATGATTCTCCGAAGAAAAATATGAAACTTTTGTCTAGAAATTTGTTCCGAAGTTTCCCTGCCCGCAAAACCAATTTGGGGGGGATAGTCCGGCAACTGTGCGATATTTCGTAGGTTTCCGTGAAAAAAATTTATAGCAATAGTTGCTCAGCTTGGAGGGTAGAATCGTTTGCACACAAAACTCACTTCGATGTTCGTCTCAAGCCGAAAGGTATTGATTTTAGAAACCCCAAAGTGTGAATTTTTGAGCTAAGCGCCAAATTTTGCAACATTAATTACCTTTGGCAAAATGGGAAAATCTTATGAGCTCTGTACAGGCGCCATATTTTTCCGGCACTGCAAAATTGACGAGGACGAGATTGCAAGCGAAAACTCGTCGTAATTAAATAAAAATAACCAAATTTGTCAAAATCTGCCTTTTATTGCAAAAGGCGCCGTCAAAATTTTATTTTTCGCGTTTATTTAGGTGCCCCTTGCCTCTTGGTACCTAGAGCGGCCGCTACACTCGTTCAACCCTAGGGCCGGCGCTGAAGATTTGTTGAATTTGTAGAAATGTTAATGGTATCAAGCGTACACACCGACCGTGGTAAGGTAAGGTTTAGGTTAGGTTAAGTTAGATATGGATGAGCTTTAGGTTCAACCCCACACACTTAGGCCAGAAGGATAGGCCCATTGTGATGCCATAGTGATCCCACTTTAAACCTGATGTTAAAATGTCGTTTCTTCGTTAAAACCATCTCGAGGAAGTAATGAATCTTCTAAGTTGCGGGATCCCATACTTCGAGATTTCCGCAAGGTTGCTTAGAAAGGGTTCACCAAATGTGGTTAACCTTATCCTGCTTAGGGCCGGGCAGTGACAGAGGAGATGTAGTACACTTTCCGCCTCGTCCAGGTTCTTACAGCTTCTGCAGAAATTGTGGGGCTCAAGACCTAAACGGGTCGAATGCGTCCCTATCAGACAGTGTCCGGTCAACACTCCCACTAATACTTAGAGTTATTGTCTCCCGAAGATCAGTAATAGGGTGGTTTGCCTAATATCATAGGAGGGCCAGGTTAGTTTGGCCAAAGTGCATTTATTAAGATCCCTCCAATGCTTTTTCACTTGTATGATTGTGTGTTGCTTGCATCGGAGTTTAAAGGAAACTCAAGGCATACCAACTCTTTCTTTTTCTGGAAGGAGAGTTGCGGCAAAGATTACCCACAAAGATACGACACTCTCAAAATTTCCCATAAGCTCCCTTGCGAGTGAATATATCAATCGACAAGGTGCAAGCGAGACAAAATTCAATTTAAAAACAAAACAAAAATCGAAGAAAGAAAGGGTAAATAAAGAAATGTTATTTCACGAAGTGCGAGAGAGACGCACTGATTTCTCTTCTCCGCAATTTGTTGTGCCGTCTGGACTTTTATTTTGCTTGTGTGAATTCATGTACCATCTTCTTGTACTTCCAGCTCTGCATGTGTTTGTGTAGTTTGCCGTTGCTCCGCCCTCTCGCCATTCCGGAGTGCGTATATGAATAGATTAGAATGAATAGATTTTTACTTTCCTTTTTCTTCGCACAGAAAGGATTACAGTGTCGTATCTTTCTGAGTAATTTTTGGTTGCGGTCGTGCCTCAACTAGCCAGGTCGTCAGCTTTACAATTTCCCTCTATATTTCGGTGACCGGGCACCCATACGAGGAGGGTCCTGAACTGCTGAGCCATCTGCGGCATTCAGAGGTAGTTCTAGAGCTGTTTGTGCAGGAGCGCAGGGCCTGACTATCTGAGAAGATGTAGGCAGTCCGGTTCCTATCGCCTTGCTGGTTGATTTGCAGAACAGCTTCTTGTATGGCTAGAACCTCCGCTTGATATACACTGCAGTGATCGGCGAAAAGCGCGATGTTTGCTTTCTTAATGCGCTCTTCTGTGTTTTCATGCCAGAGGAGTTTCTTGTCCAGAATTACTCCCAGATATTTGGCACTGTTGTATATCCTATACCTTCTTGTGAAGAGGACCAGCTCCGTTTTTACTGGGTTAACGCTGAGTCCGCGGGTAGCAGTCCAGCTTGAGAGGGTTTGTAGCGCTGCCTCCATGAGATCACAGAGGACCTGAGGAAATTTTCCTTTTTTGATGATAGCATCATCATCCGCGGACGGACGCCAGGACGTCATGTGCCTCTGCCTACATGCGTCGCAAAAGCTGGTTCATAGTTACGACCTATAGCAGTGGGGAGAATACTCCTCCTTGCGGAGTGCCTCTATTTACGGCCTTTCGAACCGAGCTATCGCCCAAGATCGAGCTCATCATCCTGCCAGTAAGCATTTGGTGGATAAGAGACCCCAGCGATGTCTCGATCCCATGTTCTGTCAAGGCCAGGGTAATGGCATCCGGCAAAACATTGTTAAATGCTCCTTCTCCTTCTATGTCAAGAAATGCTACTAATGTGTACTCCTTAACCTCAAGGGATTTTTCAATGGTTGAGACCAGTGAGTGAAGAGCAGTATCAGTAGATTTGCCCCTTGTATAGGCGTGTTGTGCGCCAGAGAGTTCCGAGGTCAATATAGTCTGCCTCAGATATATTTCGATTAGCCTCTCCAGAGTTTTTAATAGAAAGGATGATAGGTTGATTGGCGTGAATTTAACTCTGCATTGTAATAGAGGAAGAGTGCATAATTTTTTTAAGTTTTTTTTTTCTTTTGAAAGTATTTTTGCAAATGCTGAGTTAGATTTATTCAAACTTTATGTAAACCATTTACATTTTTAGTATAGTTTACAATTTAGAAACACGCAATCTAGGATAATTTGCTTGCAACGCGGAGCTTTTTTGGCGGCTATCGAATAGTAACCAACAAATCGGTGAGATGGAGTTTCGATCTTTTGTTGTTTGAATCAATCGAAACACGCAATTTACAAACGATTAAAATCGCTCTGCGTTTTATTCATTTTTTGTGGTAAAAATTAAGTTTTGCGTTTTGTGATTTCGACATTGTGTGTAGCAAACGTTTTCTTATTCGATTTTGAAGGTAATTGTACAAAAACATTTGATAAATATGTGTATTTTGACTTGGTTATATATTCTGTAATACTTGTTATTTGACCCCCTTACATTGTTCCTATTATGGTCCCGGGGGTCATATAACATGTATGAGCGACATATCGTTGCTATATTTTTTTGAATTTCGTTTGCAGATGCCTCGACTCAGTCTGCTAATCCCATCTACAAAGAAAATGAAAACATGAGATCCTGATCAAATGAAAAAGGCAATTGAAGCTGTAAGGACAAAGGTCATGGGCTATAAAAAGGCTGTAAGAACATTTTCTGTGCCAAGGTTCACGCTGAAACGATTAGTGAAGGACCCTCAAGAATCCTTAGAATTACTTGTGAATAAGCCTCTTGGTAGAAAACCGGTACTTCCATCTGTCCTAGAAAAAAAGTTAGTGGAGTATATTTTGTTTATGGAAGCTAGATATTACGGACTTACTAGAATGGATGTAAGAAAATTAGCCTATCAGTTGGCACTCAATAACAACATCGAAAATAAATGTAGAGATGAAACAGCTGGACGTGCTTGGTTGGATCATTTTTTGAAGCGACATAAAAACAATTTATCCCTACGTAGACCAATAGGGACATCGTATGCTCGTACTCAAGGCTTTACCCGTGAAGCAGTTAAAGAATTTTTTGACATTTTAGAAGCTGAAATGAGAAACAACAGTTATCCTCCTGACAGGGTTTTCAATGTCGATGAGTCAGGGCTCACAGTTGTGCAGTCAAAAATACCACAGGTGGTGGGAAAAAAGGGGAAGAAGCAGATAGGAGCTTTGACTGCCGCAGAAAGAGGTTCACTATGTGCTGTGGTTTGTTGCATGAGTGCATCAGGTATTTTTGTACCACCTATGATGATTTTCCCACGAAACAAATTTACGGATCTTTTTATGAAAGGTGCGCCACCTGGAGCGATAGGTAAAGTTCATCCATCAGGTTGGATACAGTCTAATTTATTTACCGAATGGTTCAGACATTTCATTGAAAAAACAAAACCCACCGAGGCCTCTCCGGTGTTGCTCATCTTAGACGGACATTACAGTCACACTCGTAATTTGGACATAATAGAGCTGGCCCGCGAAAATAATGTCACAATTATTAGTCTCCCACCTCATACGACCCATAAACTCCAGCCGTTAGATAAGACATTCATGGGTGCACTTAAGAGTCATTACAGCGAGGAGATTCGCAAATTTCTTATTCATTCTGAAAGAATGCTTAAACTTTACGATGTTGCTGAGCTTTTTGGCTGGGCCTATCTCAAGTGTACCACGGGGAAATTGCAGTGAATGGTTTTCGTACTACAGGCATTTACCCATTCAACCCGCAAGTTTTTTCAGAGTTTGATTTCATAGCAGAAGCATCAAACAATGATCCGTTATGTCGCAGTCCAGACAATCAACGTACAAGTGTTGTTGCTAACCAAGATGCCCCGGGAACGAGTACAGCAGTACAAGACACTCCGACTGGTTTGATTCTACCGGAAGAAATTCAGCCCATCCTTGTGGCCAAAACTAGGGCTTCTAATCGTGGAAGGAAATCTACAACAGCAAAAGTGATCACTTTTATAAAAATCAGTTAACTGAATCTTTGCGGTCTTGGATGTTGTCAAGGTAGAATGGGCAGCGACAACAATGCTAATCGACGTAAGAGAGTCAGTACATCCAGCAGTAGCTCTGAAAGTGACGCAGTCGTAGAAAGTTGTAGTGACCGCGTAAAGTTTAATTACCAAACTTTACGCAATGTCACACAACAACTTCCGGCACGATCAAAACGATCAGTCGGAACACTCCATCGATCACCGAACTCAAAGTTCAGTGATCTTGCCGTTTTCGTTTCGTCCCTACCACGTCTAGCGATCAAGCCACTTTCCGGCATCTCCTTTACTTACCGTCTTCTCCGCGTGTAGACTAGATCTAGAATCGAATATTAAAAGTGCGAACGCCAAAAGTAAAAGTCCGAGGAATAATATATTTTTATATATATATGTAATTACGCTGTGTAATTTAAGAAACCATAAAAACTAAACAAAATATTCATCCGAATAAATAATAATAATAAATAGTAAAACTAAAATCAGTGCTTGTTTAATTATAACATCGTGGGCAAAGAAGCCACATTGGTGACCCCGACGGCGCATTAAATTATTTAAAATAAAAAAAATTTATTACAAAAGCTCATAGTTGGTGGAAAACAGCGCCTCAAAATCATTTAAAATAAAAGTGCAGTTCCGAAGTTTCATTTTAAATTAAAAAATTTTTTTTTTCATAACATAAAGTGAAATAGCGGAAGACATCCAGTTCTACTCCCATTTGCAAATTGATGTCTATAGAGAAACCACAGTTGATAATCACTTGTGTTTCCCGTTCTAAACGCGGGCATGTGAAAGCAGCGTCGACTGTTCTCGAGAAACGGTCTTGACATTTTACTTTGGAATAATTTTCAAGTGTAAAAGTTTTTTTGTTACAACAAGAAAATCACCAGCATTACTAGACAAAGAATAAAAAAATTTTGATTTTGACGTGATTTTGGTGTTTATATCGCTTTCATTCTTGGAATTATTATATTTGCATGCCCGATCTGCAAAACAGTACAATTTTCGATGAACGCTGTACAGCACATTTGTTTACATCAATACCAGCTTCTTTAATCGTAACAGTGGGTTTTGGAATTGCCAAATTATAGCTGCAATTGTAGCTTTATGGTGCTACATAAGATCGATGTATAAACATCCAAAGCTTTTGAACCTACATATATGCCAAATCTAAAAAAATTTTTTTCTCGATTTTTGTATTGGTCGAGAGATATCACCGTAGTGTGAAATTTTAATATATAAAAATATTCAAACACCAACTACCGATACAAGAGGAACCGCTGGAATATTTGACAACAGCAGTTCTGTTGTTCTTTACGCATCAGCAATTATTTATGAGCATCAGCTGTCATCTTCGTTTGAACTTAAACAAGAAGCTGCAGCACCGAAATATTACTTATTACCAGAGATAGTTTACGAATATCGAACCAGCAAACGGAACCAAAGATAATTTCTTTTTTATTATTTCTAATTTTTATATATAGGTACATATAATTTTTTTTTTTTCTCCATTACATTTTTTTTCTTATTTTTCTATTTTCTTTTATATATACATATAATTTTATTTTATTTTTTTCCATATATACATATTCACATTTTTTTTATTTAGTTTTTTTTTCTCTTTTGTCTCTATATATACATAGATATTTTAAATTGAATTTTCCTTTTAAATATATTAATATATAACATAACATATATAACAATTTAATCACTTTTACATATATGTACATAAATAATTAAGTTTGTACACGTACATATATACACATATATTTCTTCTGGGCTTATCATCACACCTATATATATATATTTTTTTCTCTCGTTTGTCATCTCTTAATCCACTATCTGTTTTGTAAAAAATTAACATGTCAAGGCAAGAAGACATTGAGATGGGGGCCTCGCACTTAGACGGACCAAAGCCCGGAACTTCGGAAGTCAATGCCGCTTCCGTGTCGAAACTCGACATCCCAAAGTTCTGGGTACATCAGCCCGCCTCCTGGTTCTACCAGGCTGAAATTATGTTTCAATTGGCGGGCTGTAGGTCAGACAAATTAAAAGTCTACAATGTTATAGCCGCATTGCCGGAAGAGGCGGTAACGGCAATGCGGCTTGGCACGGTGGACCTCTCCACCTCCTCATACGAGGACATCAAAAAGCATCTGCTCGAGAAGTACGGCACTTCGGAGAAGCGCCGACTCGAGCAGCTGCTGTCAGTGCAAGAGCCTGGAGACCGGAAACCTTCGGAGTTCCTCCAGGCTCTCAAGGCACTAGCGGGTGGATCGTCGGCGGTCAATGACGACCTGATCCGGAACCTGTGGGAGCGGAGGCTTCCACAGGCCATCCAGGTCACATTGGCCACCGCTGCTGACCAAACCCTAGCCGGGCTGGCTGCAACGGCGGACAAAGTATGGGAGGTGCTTCCACACGGAGGCGCCTCATACGCGTCCGCCGTCCAAACAACACCCGCCAACGCGGAGCCCACATTGGTGGCGCTGCAAAGCGCCATCAATAGACTGACGGCCCGGCTAGACAAGCTTGACCGCAGCCCGCGGAAGCCGAGGAGCCGAACACCTGCCAATCGGCAGGGCGGCCCTCGACAGCCCTTGGCCAATCGGCCACAAGGGGTCAACCAAGCCAGGGGTAGCTTGTGCTATTACCACTACCGTTACGGTAGTGAAGCACGCAGCTGCAAAGCCCCCTGCAATTACAACGGTGGCCAAGCCAAGCCGGCGAAAAAAAAGGCCACCGCCACCCCTAAAAAAAACTAAAGGGGCAGGGGATCGTAATGAGCGCGCATATAACCGGCCGCTCATATCGTTTATTCGTCAGAGACACCAACAATCGGATGGACTTTCTGATTGATTCGGGCTCTGACGTTTCAATTGTTCCCGCCAAGGCGTTCCCGGCCCATAACGGTAGCCCGAACGTCCTTCTGTACGCGGCCAACGGATCACTGATCCGAACTTTCGGCACAAAGTTGCTTGAACTCGAACTCGGCTTACGCCGACGATATGTTTACAACTTTATCATAGCCGACACCACTAAAGCCATTATCGGGGCGGACTTCTTAACGAAGTTCAAATTGTCCGTCGATTTTGAATATCGGCATTTAGTCGACAAGCGCACGAAGTTTCGAATTAACGTGTGCGCTACCGTCGACTACAACCCCGAAACATTTCCATGCCGAGTTATTGGCATATACAAAGAGCTATTAACGAAGTACGCTTCGTTAACAAAACCGCCCAATTTTAACCTTCCGGTTAAACACAATGCGCAACACCACATTGTAACTAAAGGGCAATTACCATTTGTCACCGCTCGGCGACTCCATCCGGAGAAACTGAAGGTGGCAAAGTTAGAATTTGACCACATGGTCCAATTGGGGATTTGTCGACCTTCGTCGTCCCCCGCAGCATCTCCGCTTCATCTGGTCCCTAAACGGGACTCACATGATTGGAGGCCATGCGGCGACTACCGTCGCCTTAACGCTGTCACTGTGCCGGATAGATACCCGATCCCGCATATACAGAATTTCTCCGTGAATCTTCACGGCTGCACAATTTTTTCGAAGGTTGACTTGGTACGTGCATACCATCACATACCAATCGCCCCAGAAGACGTGCATAAGACTGCACTCATTACGCCATTCGGCCTATATGAGTTTACACGTATGCCATTCGGCTTACGAAATGCAGCCCAAACCTTTCAAAGGTTCATAAATGAAGTTACGAGAGATCTCGACTTCGTTTATGTATACTTGGACGATATACTTATCGCCAGTAAAACCGAGGATGAGCATATCGTTCACCTCGAAGAGCTCTTTAAACGCCTCGATAGCTTCGGTTTAACCATTAAGCTAGAGAAATGCGTTTTTGGTGCAACAGAGATTAAGTTTCTAAGCCACCGCATCACAAAGGATGGAATACTTCCATCCTCCGATCGGGTTCAGGCTATCGTTGATCTCGCACCTCCAACTTCTGTCAAATCGATCCAGAAGTTTTTGGGAATGGTGAATTTTTATCACCGATTTATCCCAAAATTGGCTGAACAGTTGGTGCCGATAAACGAGCATTTGAGAGACCTTCTCAACCGCTCACGTGCCAATAAAGTTTTTGACTGGCCAGCAGAATGTCAGGCGGCATTCCTCAAGGTGAAAACCTCGATGGCTGAAGCAACTCTGCTGAACCATCCAATCGAGGATGCAAAATACAGTCTTACGACTGACGCCTCTGATTATGCAATCGGAGGCGTTTTGGAACAATTCAACGGTCATCGGTGGCAACCTCTAGCTTTTTATTCCAAAAAGCTGTCACCAACAGAACGGAAGTACTCTGCATTTGATCGCGAACTTCTCGCAATCTATGCAGCGATCAAACACTTCCGTTACTTCGTTGAAGGACGCAATTTCGTGGTCTATACTGATCACAAACCACTGGTTCGCGCCCTTCACACAAAGACCGAACGATCCCCTCGTCAGACCAGACATTTGGGTCTAATCTCTCAGTTTACCACAGACATCAGACATGTGTCGGGTAAACAAAACGTTGTCGCAAACTACTTGTCACGCTCACTAGCAACCGACAACGTCGACTCGGTCACCTTCGACCTGCCTACACTGGCTCAGGCTCAACAAGGTGACACAGAGTTGAAGTCTCTACAAGAGCACCCCAGCAACGGCTCACGGGTAAAATTAGTTCTCACACCAATACCATTTACCGCCCATCAAGTGTGGTGTGAAACTAGTACAGGCATTCCAAGGCCTTATATACCCACTTCCTTACGTAGACTAGCGTTCAACTCCGAACATAGTCTCTCTCATCCTGGTATTCGCGCTACAAGACGAGCCGTTACCAAGAAATACTTCTGGCCATCGATCAATAAAGACTGCAATGAGTGGTCTCGATCATGCCTAGGTTGCCAAAAGTCCAAAGTTTCAAGGCATACCAAATCTCCATTGGAAGCTTTCAAACTTCCAAATAATAGATTTGACCATATCCATATGGATATAGTGGGACCACTACCACCATCTCGTGGATACTCTTATATCTTAACGATAGTCGATAGATTCACGCGATGGCCTGAAGCATACCCAATTCGGGATATTTCAGCTTCAACAGTGGCAAAACGATTTGTCACCGAATTTGTCCCACGATTCGGCGTACCTCTCGAAATCACAACCGATCAAGGTACGCAGTTCGAATCGAAACTGTTCAATGAAGTTGCCAAATTACTCGGCACTCATCGAATTCGGACTACCGCCTACCATCCGCAGACAAACGGGATGGTTGAACGGTTCCACAGGCAACTTAAAGCAGCCTTAATGGCAAGGGACAACACTACTCATTGGAGTGAAGACTTGCCCTTTGTCATGTTAGGCATACGCACGGCAATTAAGACCGACTTACAATGCTCACCAGCCGAGCTCGTATACGGTCAGAATCTGAGACTTCCCAATTCGATTTCTATCCCAACGGATGAGAATCCAATTGAAGAATCAGAATTCCTCTCTCGCCTTCGTTCTCACATGCAGAACATTAAGGCAATACATCCTCGGCAACCCGTCCAAAAGGATGTCTACGTGCCAGAAGCCCTGGAGAACGCCGACTACGTCTTCATACGAGTCGACAGAGTTCGAAAACCTTTCGAACCTCCATATGAGGGCCCATATGAAGTAATCAAACGATTACGAAAACACTTCGTTGTCAAATTGAACGGCACAACCAAGTCAATATCCATTGACAGGCTAAAGCCAGCCTTCGGTTGCGACCGCGACAACGAAGCTAAGCCGTCTAAAGCGGTAACATTCCGTTAACGCTACGCTGGGGGGGGAGTATGTAGTGACCGCGTAAAGTTTAATTACCAAACTTTACGCAATGTCACACAACAACTTCCGGCACGATCAAAACGATCAGTCGGAACACTCCATCGATCACCGAACTCAAAGTTCAGTGATCTTGCCGTTTTCGTTTCGTCCCTACCACGTCTAGCGATCAAGCCACTTTCCGGCATCTCCTTTACTTACCGTCTTCTCCGCGTGTAGACTAGATCTAGAATCGAATATTAAAAGTGCGAACGCCAAAAGTAAAAGTCCGAGGAATAATATATTTTTATATATATATGTAATTACGCTGTGTAATTTAAGAAACCATAAAAACTAAACAAAATATTCATCCGAATAAATAATAATAATAAATAGTAAAACTAAAATCAGTGCTTGTTTAATTATAACATCGTGGGCAAAGAAGCCACAAAGTGACTATGAATATGACGATCAAGTCAATTCAGATAGGATGCCTGAAAGTTTAGATACGAGCTGCCTATTTTGCGAAACCTCACTTGATGTCAGATTATGAATTTTTTACTTTTGAGAATAAATAAATTTTTGAATCTTTCTGTGGTAATTTGATTTACTCTACAGTAAGGGATGCATAAGCAAATGAGTAAGGAACACTATAACGTACTTACTTTATTTATAAGTGCAGTATTTTTTAAATGAGGCCTCAAAAACAAATTAGGGGGCCATATTACCACCATTTCCTATATTCAATATTTTTCCATAATACCCGCCACTTCTCTATTATGTTACGGTATATTACGCCTCATTCTGGTTAGAGGTTTAGTGCTGGCAACTGGAAAACTTCGTACCTCATAACCTCGTGCGGGCGTAAGTATTGGTATATCTTGTTTCTGTTCAATATTCAATTGGTTGTGCCTTCCAAACACCTTTTCACTTACTATATATTGCATGTATCTTGTTTCTAGCTTCGAGCTAAGCTTACTTACCATACCAGATATTGCACCATGAAGTAAACGACCTACGGACTGGTAGTATAAAGGGTGACACCTAAGTTTAGACTCGTACACGCCAAACAAAAAAAAAAGAAATGTAAATAAAATAGAATCATTATCTGATTCCAGAATATTTTAGTATAACTCAATAAATTAACATGTAAATATTCAGAATAAACATTTTTTGAGTTAAAGGTTGACTCATTCCGAAAACGATTGCTATTTATACATTTTCTACCTTTTGACAATTTTCAATTTCCAAAAGTATTTCTAGTCTAGTCGTGTAAAGTGGTTCATTCAATAAACGTGATCTAATTTGACCAAAAATGTTTAAGTTGAAATATTTTGTAGTGATTTTAGCAATAATTTCAAGTATACTGGCAGAATATAAATATACAAAAAAATACGTGGATGTTGAAAATAAACGTTTGGGAGAGTTGGTTAACAAAATTAAGTTATCGTATAGCCAGAGAGCGGATCCTTGTAAGAATTATGTGGGTTATGTAACTGGAGATTTGGGACCAATTCAGAAGTATATATTTGAGCCGGACACAAAAATTTTTCAGCAAAATAACATAAACTGCAGAGAACTTTCTTCTTCATGCATGCAGTATTCTTCATTCACGCCTCTTACACAAAGTGTAGCAAATATTGATTTATCAGACATTGGAAATATACAGGCAATATCTAATCATAACTTAGATAAATCTTACATGAATCAGTCTAGATCTAGCGACGAAGAAATATTTAAATGGTTTGATGCTAATATGAACTTGATAAGTCTAGCTCAGCTTTTGTTACCTGATGTACCTCCAACTAATCCTAGATTTAGCAATTTAAGATATATACCATTAACAAGTCTGCCGATACTAATGAAATTTAGTTTCTTAGATGATTACAGAGAACCAGAAATGTTCAGGTAGCTTTTCGAAGATTATAAGTATACAAATGACGAAATATTGAATATTAAAAAAACTTTTAAAAATCTGCAAGAAAATTTTATAAGTATTGATGACTCGATTTTAAATAATAGAAAGTCTTCACATAGAAATTGTTTGAGTTCAAAAGATGAGAGTTACTTTTCTAAATACAAGCAGATTTTTAATGAAACAAACGGAAACGATGTTTCTAATTATTTTCATTTTGTTGCATACGGAATTTTTTACAAAATATACGAAAAAATTAAAAATAATTGGACTAATTGTTATAAAATAACATTCTCGTTATTACCATATACCTATGCTAAAAATATAATTATAAACCACTTAAACCAGCACGACAAAGAACATTTTAAAGAGCTTGTACCATATTTTAAATTTCATAATGCAATTATTAAAAAACGTTTAGTTGATGAAATCATTCATGATAATTGGATGGAACAATCTTGCGTATCCACTTATAATTTCTTTAATGACATAATGAAAATATACGAAATAAATAAGGACAAAAACTATGAACCTTATGTGACATTTTTTAACTTGGCATACTATATTCATGATGAACCAAGAATTGTTATGGCATTTTATTTTAAGTGGATTGAGATTAATCGATACAATAGTCTAATTCCAAATCCAGACAGAAAATGCGATGAATATACAGTGGTAGACATTCATATGCGCGCATCTTAAAATGTATAATAAACTGTGCTCCCCACCGTAGAATTTTTCTAAGAAATCCTTTTTCTCCTTATTTTTGGAATTACTATTTATTAGTAATTCCCGACAGTGAAAATGATGAAACTAATTGTTCTATTTTGAAAGAAAAAACGAATATTGTGAATGGACTTCAGTATGAGCTGGGACATTCGTTTGAGCGCATCGAGGATAAGTTGAGGTTTGAACGCAAAATTTGAAGATTTTCTGTAAATTTTATTTCAAATAACACTAAAGAATTTTCGGTAAATTTTTGGTACAATATATTTTGCAATAGTATTAGTGTGAGTGTTGTTTTTACAGTAATGCCTTCTGGGAAGCGCTTAAATGCGGCTGAGCAGCTTGCTATCAAGTTATTGAAAGAAGAAGACTATTCCAATAGGCAAATTGCTATTAAAATTGGTCGGTCTGAATGTGTCATAAGGAATTTCTTGAAAAAAGGGAATGACTATGGCATTAAGGCTTCAACAAAGGGCAATACAAAATTATCCTTGCGTGAAAAAGGTAAAATTCGCCACGAAGCAACGACAAATCGGCTATCTGCAAGACAAATTAGAGACAAACTGGATCTTAATGTAACACCTCGTCACATTGCACGGGTTTTAAGCACTTCCGCAAACATAAAATGGAAGAAACTTAAAGGAAAACCGCGGTTAACTTCCGTTCACCGAGAAAAAAGACTGGAATTCGCCAAAAAATACATGTCATGGACATCTGAATGGGAAAAAGTAATTTTTTCTGATGAAAAAAAATTCAATTTGGATGGCCCAGATTGCTACAGTTGCTACTGGCATAATCTGAAAAAACACGACGTTGTCAGATCGAATTTTGGTGGCGGTAGCGTTATGGTTTGGGGTGCATTCACCTGTAAAGAAAAGCTTCCAATCTGCTTCATAACTACTCGAATGAACTCCCAGATGTACACAGATCTCTTGGAGGATGTTTTGATCAGTCATCTGGATAGTTGCGATGAGCAAGATGTAGTTTTCCAGCAGGATAATGCATCCATCCATGCCTCGAGACAAACCAAGGATTGGCTTTCGGAAAAAAATATTCCCACACTTGACTGGCCCGCATGTAGTCCTGACTGCAATCCTATTGAGAACCTCTGGGGGATTCTTGCTGGCAAGGTGTATGCAAATGGACGTCAGTTTAATAGCGTAAATGCCTTAAAAGCAGCCATTCGCACATGCTGGTCGGAAATTAGCTCGGATTGCCTAAAAAATCTAATTAATTCAATGCCCAGCCGAATTTTTAGTGTTATTCACAGTAAAGGAGGCCACACTAAGTATTGACTAATAAAAGTGCCAAAAATATGAAGTATTTAATTTATTTTATTTGAAAATGACAAGTGCGTTCATACGAATGTCTAACCATTCATTAGAATTTTATTCTTTAAAATACACAAAACATTTTTTTTTTGCCTAAAATGAATTAAAATCCTTTTTTAATAAGCAATCATAATATATTTCTTTTAAAAATATTTATTTTGTTTTATTTTTCAAGAAATATCTCAAAAAAATGTAATGCGATCATACGAATGTCTACCACTGTAGTCAATGGAAATATTGGTTTACAGATTTCATGAATTTATTACAAGTGGACTTGCAGCGTAACGATTTTAATTATAGATTAACAGAACGATTTTTAAAGATGAATGGCTTATCAATAAATAAAATTCTATTTACACTTATATCACAACAACTTATTGATAAATATTGGACAACTAGTCAGAAGGAACAGTTTCAGAATGTTTTGCTTGAGACATCAGAGTTTTTGAAAGAGTATAAATGTGCAGAGGCTATAAAAAGTCAATCCGACACTGGGAGTTCTTAGACCAGCTGTAGAGCCATTTTTAACTTATAATAATACAAGTAAAAAAAAACACAATTATAACTTCTATTAAGTTTCTTTAAAAATTTAAATTCATACTTTTAGGTCGGTGTTGATGTGTTCAATCTGGTTTTTGGCTACTAACTAATCGACTAACTAACTAACAAGCAGTATCCCGATATGGTCCCACAATTTTTAAGGCTGGATATTTGTAATAATGATTAAACTTTCTGCATTCAAATATGTATTAAAAACCTTTAATAAAAGTTATATAAAATGATATTTAATGGAAGTTTTGACAGTTAAGCTTGCACATTAACTTCAAGCTTTTTTATCGCACAGAAATTAGGGTTTTTTGAAGTCAGGATTGGTGTAATTTTTGCCGATTCATATATTGTTTTGGTTGCGTTCAAGTTACGCAGCTGACTGAAAAATATATTATCAAAATACATTGTCTTATAGAGCAAGGTTTTAGTTTTTCTTGGAAGCGTCTTAGAATTATTTATCGGCCTTAGGGATGCTACTTTTATGCGGGGGTTTTCAGTTTGAGTCTTACTTGTGGGTTCTACTTGAATCTGTGATGCATCTGGTTCCCAGGTAAATATCCCAGGATTCCCAGGTACTATACTAATATTTGAATGGTTATTTAGCAGAGTTTTGATTCCCGCGGCGCTTTTCTATGTCCTTTACCTGACGGATTCCTGAAGCATTTTATTAAACTGTACCCCTGTACGTAAGAGCAAAATTAGAATGCAGACCTCTAACTAAATGTTAACTCAAGAGACTTTTTTTTTAATAATAGTTTTTAGTGAGTAGAATATGTTAAAAAAGTTTCGGAAAATTGGATGTACACTACCCCTAAAAACAACCCCCTAAAAACAGAAAAGTCCGTTATCACCTAATATTTCTGAAACGGCAAGTCCTATCATCATCTTCAACATCTTCTAAACGGAGTCACCTAAGTTTCTGTTCTTAATAATATCATATAAAGAATATACATTTGCCTAAAAGATGAACCTAATTACATTGCTCTACGATAATTCGTCTAGAAGTTATTCAACTTTAAGTAAATATTAAAAAAATACATTTTTTTTCGTAAATACCCTGTATCTTAGTGGATGGTGGGAATAACCGCCTCTGTAGAAATTTTTTTCTCTAAAAACATCGAGGAATAACCCCTGAAAATATTATTGAACGTCTGATGACCTATACAAGTTGGCGGTTGAGTATTTTAAATCTTTAAAACGGCGATATCTCCTTAACGGCGACTCGTGCGGGAAAATATATAAGATCATTTTTTGTAGATAATCGCATGATCTACAAACTTTGTAAACAATATTTTAAGATAGTACTTGCCGTTTCAAAGTTATTAGTCTGTTTTCTGTTTTTAGGGGGTAAAAACTAATTTTTTTTTTAAAAAAGTTTCGGGAGTTAATACTTAGTTCGAGGTTAAAACCCGTCACAAACAGCCGCGGATTCAAGGGGGGGTCAGGGGGTCATGACCCACCCCCCAAAAGCTCGAACTATGCAATAATAGTTGAGATGGGAGGAACCAAAAGCTGCTGATGCTTCTGCTACTTGTCGAACATATTGAATGTCTCAACTGATCAACGTCTCGGTCCAACATGTCTGGAGAAAGCATTTCATTAAATTCGGTAACAATGTTGTCCAATAAAGGAATGAAGATTCTTCTTCTGAAGTTTGATTTTTTTACGATAAACAACCCGTGCTTCTTTGAATTCCTCATCCAATTGTGCAGCGAGATGTTGGGCTTCAGTAAATAACCGTCGAAAACCAGAATCTTCATCACATCTTTTGGTCAGCAAGGGTATCTTTGATCATATCTGTTGCTTTTTTTAAATCTAATGAAGACGTTTGGAGTATTCGGCTCAAAGGTAAAGTTGTACCGGATACGTACGAAAAGTAAAAGTTTATTATGTTATTAATGACTATGATAAAAAATCAAATAGTACGAATATTATACACGCCTAGAACGTCATTTAACTAAGCAGATGAAATCGGAAACTCTGGGCTGAAAAGTACAAGACGAAGATTTGCCGCAGCAGATGCAGTTTTCGCGTCCTCCCACACCGAAATCTCATTAAGTGCGTCACACTTTTTTATTAATTGTTCACCCTCAAACTGCATGTGCCCAACGTGATTTTCTACCCAACTAGTGAAGTTGGTTTCTACCAGTCTAGCAAAGTCCTTATGTGATTTGCCACCAAGATGTTTTTTAAAAACGTTTGCAAAACCGTTAGCCAAAACTACTCTCATTGTTCCTGAAGCATTGGGACAATTTGTAACTTTGGGAGATTTTAATAAGGAATTGTAAACAAATGATTACTGCAAGAACACCGTCTTGCGTGAATGGCTAATTTCGTCAAGTTCTGACATACCCCTTTCAAATCAGACGCCATTAGCGAGCAACTATCTGTTCTAATTCCAACCAAATATTTTAGGTCCAAGTCGAATTTCTCACACAGATCGATGACGATATCCTCGGAACGAATTGCTTGGTGTGCATCGCAAAATGTGATGAAATTCTCTGATTGCTCTGTTGCAGTAGTAGTAGTAGGATAAGCTAAGGTGTTTTGAATAAGAATTGTCGTTCGTCTCATCAAATACAACTGCGCAAAACTTTGCCGCTCTAACTCCTTTCAGAATAGCTTACTGAATTTCGTCTTTGCAGGCTTCCATAAGTTGATTTTGGGTGGTTTTACTGATATATGTCGCGATTGAACCTGCGGTTTCCAAATGATGCTGAAGAGTAAAGTCACCAAATTCTACGAAGAGTGCCCTGAAGTTCCTATCATTTGCCACCAGAATATCTACTTTTCCGTCAGTGTCACGATTATAGAGAAGTTCATTATCCCTACATAGTAACATCGATCTCGGCTTTCTTTTACTTGTGAGTCCCGTTACACAGATGCTGGGTTATGAAAAGTCTAAAGGAAACTTTTTTCAGCTTCTATCACCCTCAACTTGGTTCCGTTGGTGAAATGAAAGCGTTCCATTTTGTCCAAGTCAATCGTCGAATGCTTTCAGTGTTTCGCTTTCTTGGTTTACTTTTAATTCCGTGACCCCCCCAAAACAAAATTCTAAATCCGCGCCTGGTCACAAATGTACTATTATCTAGGTAATCTATTATTTTGTTGACGTGTGTTTGGAGTTTTTCCGTGGCATTAATAGGTGAAACAGTTGTATCCCAAACAAGTGTTTCGTCAGCTTATTGTATACAAGTTTTGTTAAGGAGGGGAATTTTGTCGGGAAGTCGCGTGTAAATATATTGAAAAGCTTGGGGCCTACCTTGGGGGACTCCAGATTCAATTTTGAACGGTTGAAACTCTGTGAAACCAGTCTGATTTTACAAGGTGTGATAGCAATATACATTACTCCAAAGGAAAAATCTAATTTTTGAAACATGTATTATGGCCATATACAAAAGACCGAGGAGAAATTCTTGGCAGAGGCGAAGATTCGGGACCACTTTCTCCAAGATCATGGTTTCAAAAACACGACACGGCACCACCATTGATGCTGTATTTGCTCGATAGGTTAATGTCCTTAGTAGGTATGAAACTCTTCAATTGATTAGCCACTAGAAGAATTTTGGGAAGTGAACATAATTTAAAAGTGACGTTTATTTCAGTAGTGGCAAAGGAATTAGAATAACTCTGCCCAAGGTCGATGAGCCCACAGGTTCATAACAAACGTAGAAGGATGGGTCACGAGAGAGCATGGAGAGGTGAGTTACGTACATATGTAAGTACACACACCCACTGTTTTTTTTATGTGATAAACTACATAGAGGAGAGGGAAAGCCCTTTGTACTGTTCGACAATCTATATTTTTTTCGTATAGAGTGCAATATCAAACAGCAGCTCTAGTCGGAAGATAGAGAGAGAGAAGTAAGAAAGATGCGATAAAAGAGTTCCAAAACGATAAAAGAGCTTCAAAGTGCGCTTTCACGTTGATTTTGGAAAGCAAACAGTCCTTTAAAATTCAAATGGAGTTATCTAGCACACAATGCACTGTGGGGCCGATTCTCAAAAAGGTGGCCAAAACCAAAAAATTCAAGTTATCAATCTGAAATCTCTCACTCGGGGGTTTTTGGGATCGCTGATTTCGAATTCGATATCAAATTTACAAAAAATTACCCCCTTCAACCCCTAACAACCACCCCCTTGCATACAATAGCCCATACTTCATAAAGCAATGATGTCACGTATCACTTCAAAGGTTTTCGGGGTCGCTGATTACGAATTTGATGTCAAATTTACAAAAAATCACAAAAACAGTACAAAAAAAATTAAGCAAGAGTTTAATTAACAAACTTTATTACGTATATTATTAAAACAAAAAAATTTCTTCATAATCCGAGTCAGCATTGGATGCTGATGATTCCTCTTTTATCTAAATCTATTTTGAATTCGTAGGTAGTATAAGATTGAAAACATCCGCTGACAATGATCTTAAAGGCTTTTTTGGTATCTCTCGACAATTAGAAATAACAGGATCACTCATTTCCAAAAATCTCTGAAAAATGTCTTCCATGGTTGTTCGTGCATGATGAAAGAAAGAAAATTTTGTTTATGCGATATTGCACACTGCTTTATAATTAAATCAAATTAAGCATCGTACATTTTTGGTAAAATAATTTATGATAGTTAAAAGTTTAAAATAGACAGTAGGTATCGAACAATAAGTTGGAAACGATTATTATAACTATATATCATGTAGTCCACTAACTAAGCACACCTTGTATTTATTATTTTCACCATGAGTCCACCAAAACAGAAAACGTAAGCAAAAAAATTGAGAAACTACTGTCATGACCCTTCGGGAAAAGAGCTGAAACGCAGAGAATGAGTCAAGTAGGAGAAGGACTGAGGAACGATTACAGAGAGAGAGAGAGAGAATCGATTAAGCCCAGATTAGGTGATATTAGGCGCTAATTTTTTTTTGTTTTTATTTCTTATGCTTTAATTTATTATCTCCAATCGTTCCAAAGTGGAACAATGCGGAACATTTTAGATATTTACTTTGTAACATAGAGTTTTTTAAATTTTACAACTCAAAAACTATGTAAAATTCTATCTCTCTCTAAAATTATTATTTGATAAAATAGTATTTTATATAATTTTATAATATTCTACTAACCTTCAGCTGACGATTCCATTTAGTTTTATTAAAAACGGTGAAATTTTAAAAATTTCGTGCGTTTTTGAAAACGAGGGTCCCTTTCTCTTTTCAATATACAATCACTGCTCCCCCTTGGAAGCTACATTCACACTGGCATTACACGGGTGAGCGTCCAGCTGGGGTCCTATTATCGTTTGATTCTATCTCACTAGGAATCACTTTAGCCAATTTGAGATAGAAAAATCCCTAACTAAAAACTTTTTGCCAGCTTTTTGCGATTTGGCCCCACAGTGCAATGGTAGGTTTTTAAGTGGAGAATAGGTTGGCAGAGGGCTTGCAAGTGTCGCGACCTTGCCTCTCAAGTCACATTCCTTTGGAAATATCCCTATTTTGTCTTTTTTTCAATGATTTTGTTGTAATAAAGAGCATTGCCCGGAAGCGAAAAGAACGTACCCATGATCAAAAAGCAAGGCCAAGCGTACAAAACTGTAGATTTCTGAACGTGGAGGATGTCACGTGACGTGACTGTCGCTTTTTCTTCTTTCGAACGACATCATTACAACGAAATCGTTAAAAACAGGTAAAATGTGAGTATTTTCAAAGGAGTTTAATTTGGGAGGTAAAATCGCGACATTTGCACGCTCTCTGTCAACTTATTCTCCATTAAAAAATCTACAATTCCTTACCAGGCAGGTCGCTTTTCGATGGTAGGTATCGACAAAAACTAGCTGGCGGAGGATGCTCTGCATTCCAGTAAAATCGTTGGCAGCGCTCAAAAAATGCACATTTTGAAAAGGACATAACTAGAGAGGCAAAGGAGCGACACTCAAGCGGTTTATTTAAATGGAGAGGCTATGTTCCACGTTGAAACGGATTTTTGCTTGCACTTGCGATGGATAGGATATCATAAAGCATATGTCCGGTTTCCTTACCCAAGATGAATCATGTTCACGTACTTTGAGCCTAATCCAGAGTGACCCGTGTTTTTTTTTTGTCCAGTTAAAGAAAAAAAGAGCTTTGTGTTCGCACAAAAATTTCCTGTTCTAAGTGATCTCACTGCTCCTTACAAAAGAGCACACATTCTAACCTTAGCTCTACTTCTTAACCATGAAAGGAGGAACTTTTCAAGCCCATGGTTGCTTAGTTTCACGAAGGGTGTTTTTTTATAAATAGAGTTTTTGAAAATTAGTGGAAAATCGATAAATGCGAGTCTATAACTTGTGACCCCTGTCCACAACACTTGAAAAGTTGTATACTTATGCTGATGTTGACATCTTATTACATGGAGGAGTATTTTGAGCTATCAAACGTTGAAATTGGATGATGTGCCCGTTTGCTAAAGCCAATTTTTCAATATTCCACCGGCTGTAGCAAATTCCCCTCGATGGCGACACCCCCAAAAATTGTAGGTTCAACGTTTTTTTGCCAAAATCTATCATTCAGAAAAAATCCGAGGTAGAAACAAATATAGGAATCCGAGAAAGACCCCAGTTTACGAGGGCGGAACGGTTAGGCGAAATTGCCCATGTTTGAGAAAAATCGATTTTCGTGACCTTTGACCCTCCATAACTCGAGTAGCCGGTCAGTTGGCTTTATGGACTTTTGGGAAATTTATTTGTGAGCCCATAATATGAGAGAATTCCGCTGATAAATTTCCAGTTGCATTTTTACAGAGGTTTGCCCCTTTTTTTGTATAAATAGTCCAGGAAGATTGGCAAAAAAGTTGAAATAAATCTACCTTGCGATTTCTTGACGCTATAATTAAGAGAAAAATCGTAGGAATTCAATGAATGTGTTTTAGATAAAATTGGTCCAGGGTAACAGGTGGTAAAATCTCAATAAAAGCAGCAAAAACACGTTTTTTCGCGATTTAGGTACGAAATAAATTTTGTTTTGGAAAACAAAAAATACTACATAATAGTGCTTAAGAAGACGAAAATTATGAGTTTTGGACCATTGATATCCGTCAACCGGTTTTTGCAGAAAAATTCAAAAACCATTAAAAATGGCCGTTTTTAAATTCTTTTATTTAACTTGTATGGTATGTGACCAAATCTTGTAACGCAAAATTTTTATACTTAGACTTTATTAAGCTTAATGAAAATTTGAACACATGTTCACCTCCGGTGACAATACAAGTTAGTGGTATTCCCTGAGCTGAACCACCCCCACATTCCCTTTTTTACCCACGCATCGTTTTTATTGCGTTTTTGGCAATTTTTGTTGATTATATTGTACATAGACTTTATCGAAGTTAATGAAAATTGGAACACATGTTCATCTTCGTTGACAATATAAGTTAGATGTGTTCCCTAAGGGAAACCACCCCCGCATTCCCTATATTCCCTATTTTCCACCCCCGCATGGGTTTAATTAATTGTTTGACATTTTTTTAAATTTTAACATATTTATAATCTATTATAATAAAATTTGGTTGTTTTTCGAGGAAATCCACCCTCGCATTCCCTATTTTCCACCAACGCATCGGTATGCTTCAACCACTTGCAATTCTTCTTGAAAATGATTTTCTAACTCCAACCAAATGCTGCGCACCTGTAAAGCTATAAATATGGAAATAATTTTGAAAGTGCTGAGAAATAAATTTGCTAATTGATATAAATTTGTGACGACGACGATTTGTAATGATTTGCTGCGCGTATTCCATTTTGTTAAAATTACTTTGAAAGAAAAATCAGTAAGTTTGATCGCTGTAACTGTTTGGTAACTGTCAATGTGGGTATGTGTTGTTTAAATTATTTACCGATGAAAACAATTTAAATGAGATAAAACAACAAACAGGTATGACTATTCTATATGTATAATCATTTTAATTAAAAAATTATTCAATTATTTGTTTAAGGATGGGAAAAGCTGAAACTGCAACACACAGAAAAAGAAGATTAGAGAAAAATAGGAAGCGATATAAAGAAAAACGAGATAAGGAAACATCCAGCCAAAGAGAATCTCGCCTTGAAAAGGCAAGAGAGAAACAAAGACGTTATCTTAAAAGACAAAGATCGGAAGATCGCGAAGAAAGATTGAGTCGAATGAGAATACGAAAAACGGCGAACGAAAGTAGCTTGACAACTTTTTTAAAGTCAATCTGTGTATACGCAGAAAAAGTTTGTGATGTATGTACGAAAAAGTGTTACCCTAACAAGTAACTAATGTGATTGTGCAAAAACATCCTCCCGATTATCTACCTCCGGAGTTGATCAGAAAAGGAGTTCTCACTGTGTGTCATCGATGTAAGTCTCACATTGTGAGCAAAAAAACAAATCCACCCGCGAAGTCGTACTGGAACAACCTTGATCCTGGACCAATTCCTCAAGAGCTGAGTATTTTATCGCAAGCAGAACAGCGATTACTCGCAAGAATTAATTCTTTTTTGAAAATTATTAAACTTTCAGGATCATATGGGCAGTTTGGTTTAAAGGGTCAGGCAGTAACTGTTAGCAGTCAACATATTTGAAGTATAGTTGAAAAATTGCCTACATTCCTACCTCGATCGACATCAAATTCGGATATCATTATTGTCACCGAAGAATTGGAAAATCTTAACAAAACCAGAGACTATTCCGTTTCAAAAGAAAAACTGATTGCTGCTTTAAGATGGCTGAAAGAAAACAATAAATTATATCAAGATGTGATTATTGATGAAAACGTACATCTCGATGAACGAGATATAATCCGATTGTCAACTATAAACAATGATACAACCATCAATAATGAGGGGATAGAGATTCAGTCAGAATGGAAAACGATAGGAAACAAGTCAGCTATCATTCATGCTTCTTGGCATCAAGGCAATAAGGTAAGAAGTAAACATTTTATATATTATATAATATTGTAAAGATGAATAATGTTTATAAAAAGCGAAATTTTTTTTATTTATATAAACATTGAACATGACTTTTCAGAGAATATTCAATCCTGAATATGCTGGTGTTCAGTGCTGTGCAATGGCTCTGTCTTTTGTTGTACGATCTTCGATAAGAGGCGTTGGTCAGTGGAACACGAAAATAATGAATGAAAATATGATCGGAGCCGACAGATTATACTCTCTCATCAGGACTTCGTTGATCAACAATAAACATGGAGAAGAAGTAATTGAAAATGGATACCTAAATATTCGGGATTTGGATGTCGTAAAGATCTTTATATGTTCTGCAAACATTTTGCAATTGAGTACGATGTCGACACTGACATTTTTGGCTCTTTAAACGATCGTGCAAATAACGAAGGCACAATAGGATACAAATTGATGGATGGCATAAGAAAACTGTTGGAAAATCATGAAGCAGGAATTTTGATTGCACATAGCAAATCATATGCTCTCATAAAATCTGGAGGATATTATTATTTTGTCGATTCTCATTCCTGTGGGGCAAAAGGATCAACAGCGAGTAATGGAAAAGCTTGTGCTATAAAATGTGATGATATCACTGAATTTCATCGGATATGCAAGAGAAGTACTGGATCAAAAAACGTTGATTACGTAATCAATTACATCGAAGTGCGCCTCATTTCTGACAACAATGTAGACAACAATGCAGAAGATACAGATTTTAATAATAACAATAGAAGTTTGCAAAATGAAGAACATCTTCAGGTATATCATATTGTTAAATACAAAATGTACAGTATGTTTAAAAAAATCGATATTGCAGGCATATGAAGATTGTCAAACCAGCAATCATTTACCGGTAATTGAGTATAAAATATTAGGTGAAAATCTTTCAAAACCAAACATTAATTAAACTTGAACAGAAAGCTATCCCCTGCTACTTTACAACGTGGAAGGATAATTCGAATAAAACGAGAAATGGCTCATCAAATTATAACACAAGAAGGTATGTAATATTTGTATTGCTGCGTAAGTCTTATTAGTAGTGTTTCTGCATCCCGCAGTTCCTTAACTGCAAGCTGTCCTGATCTGCGATTGGCACGGTCACATTTGATGTTATCGTAGAATTAGAATTTAAAAAAAAAAAATTTATTGGCTTCAATCACATTATTACTAGTTTCTTATAATTTAGTAAATGGCTGACTGGTTACATGTCCTAGCTATATAGTTACTTATATTTCTAATATGGACCGTGGTCCGACATTTATTTGTATTAGCGTGTTTGCTATTTATATATTTGCTCTTGTACAGCGCGTGTTGCCTACACAGCTTCACAGTATATTTGGTAGTTTAATTTGAAAAGAGAAGAGAGACAGGAGAGACTTACAACTAAGGATAAAAAGTAATTAACAGAGTATGGGCATCATCTTAAATGTTCTAATTTAAATGCGAGTTAGATAAATTCTAGATATACCTATAATATTCAGTTCTTAACTCTGTCTCGCTAATGGGTCTTGTGGATTGCATTCAACCAGATGTTGAAGAAGAGATCGATGTTTCATCACATTTGAACAAAATAGTACGGAAAACAAAGGATAATATTGTCAACGAAAGCCACGAGTTAAAAGCGGAAGAATTTGCTTGGTACTGTTTGTTCCCATATGGCATCAACGGATTGAAAGAAAGAAGATTGGAGAAAATATCTCCATTGGATTATTACCAATTTAGGATCCTAGGGAATGATCCAAGATTTCAAAGAAATGATTACCTCTTCTATGCCCTGTCGATGTTTGAGTATTATCGTGTAAAATCAACAATTGCTGCATGTGGAAAAAAAAGTTAAAGGAAGAGACGGGATGATAAGTGATCTCCATCTTTACGTTAAAAATTTGAGAGGGTCAGCTTCATATTGGAATACAGCAATGACTGAACTGCTTGCGCAAATCAAATGTCTAGGACCACCGCATTTCTTCTTGACACTAAGCAGCAATGATCTTCATTGGATTGATATGCGCCATGCATTGGTGATTGCGGATGGACAATTTGATGTAGATCCAGAATCGTTGACCATTCAAGAAACTCAACTTTTAATTGAGAAATTTCCAACAGTAGTCAGCCGTCAATTCATGATCCGAGTATCAGCTGTAATGACGCTGTTAAAACATAATAATGAGATTTTTGGATTGAAAGTGAAAGACTTTTGTTGGAGAATTGAATTCCAAAATCGTGAAAGTCGACATCTACACGCTGTCTTGTGGTTAGAAGAGTGTCCTGCATTTGATTCTCCAGAAGGATTACTGTTGATCGATCAAATTTGCTCGTGTGAATTACCATTTGAAGAAGATTCTGAGCTTTGAAATTTAGTAAAGAAATGTCAAACACACAGACAAACAGCTACTTGTCAAAAAAACTCGACTACATACTGCCGGTTTGGATTTCCGCGTAATGAATGCCAAGAAACAAAAATAGTAGCCCATACTTCAGAAGAATTTGTTCGCAGTGGAGGAGGAATGGTTCTTTTGAAACGACAAAAACAAGAACAGTGGAGAAATAATTACAATCCAACGATTTTGAAAGCATGGAAAGGAAACATGGACATACAGCCTTGCGGAAATTGTGACGCCATTGCTTATTATGTAGCCAAAGTACATATCAAAATCAGAACCAATAGGAATAGATCAAACTGTCGCTAAGGCTATTGAAGAAATTCGAAGAGAGGATTCAAATTTATCTACAAAATTGTTTAAAATGTGCATGAGAATATTGAAAAAAAGGCAAATATCAGCATGCGAATATGTTTATCGCTTGTGCCATTTGAAAATGCGCGATAGTTCTCGACGTTGTATTTTCTTAAATACACGCAAGTCTGATCAACGATACAAGGTTCTGAAATTTGATGATTGTGGATCTGCTGTAGGATATCATACAAACATCATTGAAAGATATGAAAAGCGTCCTCTTCAACATCAAGAATACGATTTTGAAAATATGTCTCTGATGGAGTATGCTATGCTATTCGAAGCGTATTATTCGAAAAAGTTAGAAGACAGCGAAGTTGGAGTGGATGACGATACGTACGAGGACAAGGAAAGAGAGACCAATCAATTAATAACCTTGGTCGATAATTCAAAAATGAGAAAACGAAATGTACCAGCGACAATAAGAGTACCATATTTTAAAGTAGCCACAGATCAAGAGAACTTCTATTACAGCTTGCTGCTTCAGTACCTGCCTTTCAGAAATGAAAGCGAAATAATGGAAAATTTCGATTCAGCAAAAGAAGCTTTTCTAGCTAAAGAAGAAGACTTAAAATCAAAAAGTGCCTACATGGAAACATATAGACAACGTGATAAACAATTGGAAAACGCTTTCGTTCAAGTTCACGCATTTAGAAGAATACCAACCGATCGAAGAGAATGATGATGTAGAATTTGAGGACAACTATCAAATGAACGACCAGGAGTTTGAAACAGCGCGAAACGCAATGAACATAGACCAACGAAGTCTTTTCAATCGAATCACGGCTAGTATCAAAGATCAAATTCAAGGGTCGACTGAACGAGAATACATCTTTGTCACCGGTGGTGCTGGAACAGGGAGAACTTTTACTCTAAAAATTTTGAAAAATCAAATCAATCGATGTTATGGTAATATATTCTTATGAAATTTGTATTATTCATTTACAAAATTAATTGTTTTAATAATAAAAAAATTTTCAAGGTAATGTACAGTCAGTGAAAGTTTGTGCCTTAAGTGGGGTTGCAGCTCTGTTGTATTTTGTTGTATTTTGTATTTTGTTATGTAGAAATTTTGAGCAACCCTCAAAATTAAGAAAATTTCTAATAATATTTCTAAATTTCCAAATCCAAAATTCCTTGAACCCAGAATTTTGTTGACATAAAAAATGCACGGGCCGGTAAATGACCCGTGCACAAAATCCGAGTGTAACCTGAAACGCCAAAGGAAATTGGCAAGAATATTTAGCGCAATTTGCCTTGCGAAAGAAATTAAAAGCTCGTAAGCAGATTGCGCCAGTTTCAGGGCACTTAGAGAAAAGCCGACGGGTGCGTTTTTCCGGCCGGCGACCTCGGCCTTGGGTCAAGCACCAGCGGGTGACTTTTGCACCAAGGTTGAAGGCCCGGAAGAAAAATGCAACCGACGGATTTTTCGAAAAGAAAGCTTTAGGTAACTAAAGCACGATTGATTTTAAGATCGAGGAGTACTGCTTCAACTTCGATCCGTGGCGGGCGGACCAAGGAAGGCTTGATTTAAAATTCGATCGCGGCGCGGCTGATAATTAATAAAAAGTAGTAAACGCGGTCGGTGGTGGTCACGCTGGCACCGTGGCGGTTGCTCAGGCACCGTGGCGGCTGCCAGTGCAAAACTTAGTTAAATTGAAATATTCAATAAATTAACGATTTTTTTGTGCATTTTGTGAATAAGTTTTAAAAAACAGATAATAAAAATTTAAAATTAATAAATAAAAATAAAAACCAATTTTGTGCCGTGACTAGTAAATAAAACAAACAACCAAAATAGATATTTTAATTTGCCATTATTTAATTTACTTTTATTTTGTTTTTGTTTTATTTACTAGTCACGGCACAAAATTGGTTTTTATTTTTATTTATTAATTTTAAATTTTTATTATCTGTTTTTTAAAACTTATTCACAAAATGCACAAAAAAATCGTTAATTTATTGAATATTTCAATTTAACTAAGTTTTGCACTGGCAGCCGCCACGGTGCCTGAGCAACCGCCACGGTGCCAGCGTGACCACCACCGACCGCGTTTACTACTTTTTATTAATTATCAGCCGCGCCGCGATCGAATTTTAAATCAAGCCTTCCTTGGTCCGCCCGCCACGGATCGAAGTTGAAGCAGTACTCCTCGATCTTAAAATCAATCGTGCTTTAGTTACCTAAAGCTTTCTTTTCGAAAAATCCGTCGGTTGCATTTTTCTTCCGGGCCTTCAACCTTGGTGCAAAAGTCACCCGCTGGTGCTTGACCCAAGGCCGAGGTCGCCGGCCGGAAAAACGCACCCGTCGGCTTTTCTCTAAGTGCCCTGAAACTGGCGCAATCTGCTTACGAGCTTTTAATTTCTTTCGCAAGGCAAATTGCGCTAAATATTCTTGCCAATTTCCTTTGGCGTTTCAGGTTACACTCGGATTTTGTGCACGGGTCATTTACCGGCCCGTGCATTTTTTATGTCAACAAAATTCTGGGTTCAAGGAATTTTGGATTTGGAAATTTAGAAATATTATTAGAAATTTTCTTAATTTTGAGGGTTGCTCAAAATTTCTACATAACATTCCTTCCCCCCTGAAGCAAGAGAATCGCTACGGAGTAGAGCGATTCTCGTACTTGAAGATTATAAAGGAGAGGAGGGTGACTGGAAAACCAAAAAGAGTGTAGAGTTGTATGTAAAGATAGCTTTGATTAGGAGATGAAAGTAATATGATTCTCATATAAGTGGAGATAAAAGCCAATATATTGCAAATAGTGGAGTAGTTGCGTCCTGCCTTGTACAGTGTTCGGTTAATTACCTGCCTTTGTGTCTCGGGCAGTCTGTACATTTTCTGGTTAACAATTTGGTCATAGACCATTGGAATTTCATGGGAGATAGCTTCTGTATAAGTGAGCTTATCTCCTTTTAAGTGGAATATGTCTGCGTATTCGTGACATAGTTCCTTTATGGACCTCTTCTCTTCGGTCGTTAGAGGGTGGTCGAGGCTGAGTTCCTCGTCAACTTTTGAAGGCGTTGTGCGCGCTAGGTCATCCGGGTCTTCGTAGTCCGGGAATATGTGCCTGATTTGTAGTAAGTTGGCGGCTTCCTGGTCACTGCTCTTGTGACCCCGTTTTGATTTGACCCCTAGTGTTTTCTGCCATTTGCGGCTTGTTTTGAGCGGTGGGGTGCCGGTTTTGGTTACCGGTCTTCCGCACTCGCCGTTGTCTTTCTTGACAAAGAGCCTTGGGCTAGAACTTGCAGGGTTGGGATTGAGTGGTATAGTAGAGTAGCCATTTGTGGGGACGAGCGTTAGAGTTAGACTCGTTAGGGCTACTGGATAGTTGTTAGCATTGAGGAGGCCAACAGACACTCTTTGGTTTCCAGAAGGTAAGAGGGCATTCGCGAGGAATACTCCCTCGCAGGGCTCTTGAGCTTTACAGAGCATTTCTTCCTCTAAACTTAATGGTATTGGTACCACCATCTGGGACCGGCCTGGAATACAAATAGATTCCGTTAAGATTACCTTTTGTCTCAGGTCTTCATTGGTCTCGAAACCGTTAAGGTTGTTATCTAACCTTGACCCATCTTGAGATTGGCAGCTTGTATTCCTCTCGGAGGGTACTTGGGAGACACCACCGGGGGTCGTCTCGGCTTCTACGAGCTGAGACTCCCTGGTTTGGGTTTGCTCCTGCTGCTCTCTGGGTTTCGGTTTGGTGGTTTTGGTTTGTAATGGAATGGTAATTTCTTCCGGATTAATTTCCGTGCGAGGAAATCGTAGTGTCTTGGTAGGACCCTCAACGTTGCAGTGCTGGGTGAGGAAGTCGTTTCCTAGAAGGCCATCTTTGGGAATCTCTGGCATGTTCTGCACTATTTGGAAAGTGCAAGGAATTGGGGTTCAATTTGAAGTTTCCTTGGCAACTTCCGAGAGTCTTCCCTTTACCGTATGGCGTTTCTAGCGTGCACTTTTGAGAAGGGTTTATGGTGACATTTTGTCGAAGCTTATTCTTTTTTAGTATTGTAACCTAAAGATCTTGAGGGTTTATTTAATTGCAAAAGAGAAATAATGAAGACAGCGATGATTTTTAAGTGAAATCGATGGCATTACTTTCATCTCGCTAAACGAGGAGGTTGGGCCAAATTATGGTAAAAGTTAGATTTCTAAGTTTTTGTTTGTTTTTTAAAATATTTATATCCTTGATTATACAGTATATATGATGGCCATATATTATACATGTTTATTATATACGTGTTGATACATATAAGTTTGTTATGCGGTATATATGTTTATATATGTTTATATATGTTTGTATATGTTTATATATGTTCATATATGTATATATATGCTTTTATATGTTTATATCTGTTTATATATGTTTATATATGTATATGTATTTATGTTTTTATATGTTTATAACTGGTTATATATGTTTATATATGTGTATATATGTTTACATATGTTTATATATGTTTATATATGTTTATATATGTTTATATATGTTTATATATGTTTGTAATATGTTTATAAATGTTTATATATGTTTATATATGTTTATATATGTATATATGATATATGTTTTTATATGTTTATATCTATTTATATATGTTTATATATGTATATGTATTTATGTTTTTATATGTTTATAACTGGTTATATATGTTTATATATGTGTATATATGTTTACATATGTTTATATATGTTTATATATGTTTATATATGTTTATATATGTTTATATATGTTTGTAATATGTTTATAAATGTTTATATATGTTTATATATGTTTATATATGTATATATGATATATGTTTTTATATGTTTATATCTATTTATATATGTTTATATATGTTTATATATGTTTATATATGTTTATATATGTTTATATATGTTTGTAATATGTTTATATATGTTTATATATGAATATGTTTTTATATGTTTATATCTATTTATATATGTGTATATGTTAACATATGTTTATATATGTTTATTATTTGGTAAATATGTAAGTTAGTTATTTATAATATACTTGCGTGTTAAAAAGAAGGTTTATAATAGTATATATTATTATATTATGTGTATTATATAGTACATATGGCTTTTTTATAATATAAGTCATATGGCTTTTTTATAATATATATATCTATGTTTATATGCGTGTTTTATGTGGTAGCTATACTTATAAATGTTTATTAATTCATGTATGTTAATTAAAGGCTTATTTTATATTGAATATGTTAATATAATTTGGTTATATAGTATGTATGTATGTTTATATATCATGGTTATATAATTATATACTATATTTATATATTTGGTAAATATATTATTAAATGTATATTATTTAGAATATACACGTACATTAATAAAGTTTTATTTTATAGTATATATATTTTTATTTATGTATATTTTATAGCAGAATTATATACATACATTAATATGTTTTTGTTATTAAGTTAATATGTTATTATATATATGTTGGTTATATAGTATAATGTTTGTATGTCTTTTTCTTAAAGTATGTAGGTTTATGTATCTTTCTATTTATTTATTATGTAGTATATATGTTAGTATGTATTTCTTATTTAGTTTATATGTTAATAGATGTCGATTATATAGTATATATTTAAATATGTGTTTTTATAAAGTATTTATGTATGTTTATATAATGCATATGGTTATATATGTAAGTTTGTTATATACCATATACATTAGGTTACATAGGTTAATTTTATAGTAGATATGCTTTTATATACGTTTGTTTTTTGTTTTTTTTTTTTTGTTAAATGTTAATATATGTTAACTATGTAATATATTTATTTTTATATAGTGTTTATATTATTTTTATAATATTTTTATTTATATATAGGTTCGTTTGTTATATGTATTGTTATTTAAATTTGTTATTAAACGCATATATTTTTATTTATGTTATTTATATATGCAACGAGCGCGGTTGGTGGTGGTGCTGGTGGCGGGTGCTGCGTTTTCCTTACAATGTTAATCTTACTATCTTTCTTTTATACTTTAATAAATATTTTTCAAAAACAAAATATAAATTACCTTTTTCTTCGATTTGAAAAGGTTCATTTTAGTTGTTATAATTACTTTTCGTTTTTGATGTTGTACATATTCCAAAAATGTTGACCCAAAACAAGAAAATGGTTTTACTGGGTGGTTTTGTTTGTTTATAAACTAAATAAAATATATCGGTTACAAGTAAGTTGTAACATTATTAATGTAATCTAAGGTTTAAGTAAGCAACGAATTAGCGTGAAAACTAAAGTAGATTAAGAAAAATTGTTTTTTATGATTTAAAATAGGGAAGAAAAAAAATAATTAGTTTATATGTGTATTTTCCGTAATAATTCTGAAAATACGAGCTTATCTGAATTAAATTGCTAATCATAGGCTACGCGTGTTTTATAATGATATTATTATTTTTGTTTTGTTTTTATTATTAACTATACGCACAGTAGTTTATTGATTTATTTATTTATTTCGTTTCAAATGGATTGAAATGTGTTTTTTTTTACTATTATTTTTATAATTATTATTAAAAAATGTCCAGCAAAAATTTTGTAAGCGAAAGATGTTGAAATTGTTTCTTTAGTCCTGTTATTTATTAATAGTATTTATTATTCACAATTATATCGAAAATAATATAATTGTATGTCGATTTATATAAAACAAAATGGACTCATGTATGTTCAATTTGTAACTTTCATTTTGTCACTGAATACTTTAACATTATTGTTACTTTGTTTTCAATCCATTTGTAAAACTATTTATAGGTAAATTATAATTAATAGAATTTCCGGCTTTAACCTACACGCATTATTTCTGGAATATACTAACACTATGAATCGAATTCGGTTCCGCTTTTCTTATTTATGCAAAATAGCATTTAAATATATGGTTGTACATAAGAAAATAATATAATAAGGTTTTTTTTTAATATAGCTTTTACATACAATAATCCGGTGGTAATGGTTTCGACTTCATTCACCATTTGCAGGAACTGACTTGTTGGATTTCTTGAAGACTTATTGTTGAAACGCAGGAACTGCAGGGCCGAAAGTATTTTCAAATCCCACGTTGGAGGAGTGTCTGTGATTTCATCGTCCCCTTGTTGGTCCTTACTGGACTTTGTCCTGGGCCGGGATGAAGCCCACTAAAAGTCCCGCGATGTAAAAACTTTAGGGGGGTAAATGCGTGCTCGCCTGGAGCAGAGGCACCTAAAGTTGAGTACCCCTGAGCGAAGATTCGTTGGAGGATCCGAGGTCGTCGGCCTTGTCAATCGCAATCGACAAAGTATTAACTCTGTGGCCTCACCCGGATCCTACCGGCTGCGCCAATTGTTGTATTGATTAACAACACACTTTTACTTATTTTTTTGTTGTTTAAATTTTCATTAATCACTGGGGTTTTTTCTTTATTTGCTGAATGGTTTCACAATAAATGGTTATAAAGAAACAACACTCACAATAATTGTTTTTAGCACAATTTTATTTTATTTTGTCTTAGCTTAAACAAACAACCAAAATAGATATTTTAATTTGCCATTATTTAATTTACTTTTATTTTGTTTTTTTTTATATTTACTAGTCACGGCACAAAATTGGTTTTTATTTTTATTTATTAATTTTAAATTTTTATTATCTGTTTTTTAAAACTTATTCACAAAATGCACAAAAAAATCGTTAATTTATTGAATATTTCAATTTAACTAAGTTTTGCACTGGCAGCCGCCACGGTGCCTGAGCAACCGCCACGGTGCCAGCGTGACCACCACCGACCGCGTTTACTACTTTTTATTAATTATCAGCCGCGCCGCGATCGAATTTTAAATCAAGCCTTCCTTGGTCCGCCCGCCACGGATCGAAGTTGAAGCAGTACTCCTCGATCTTAAAATCAATCGTGCTTTAGTTACCTAAAGCTTTCTTTTCGAAAAATCCGTCGGTTGCATTTTTCTTCCGGGCCTTCAACCTTGGTGCAAAAGTCACCCGCTGGTGCTTGACCCAAGGCCGAGGTCGCCGGCCGGAAAAACGCACCCGTCGGCTTTTCTCTAAGTGCCCTGAAACTGGCGCAATCTGCTTACGAGCTTTTAATTTCTTTCGCAAGGCAAATTGCGCTAAATATTCTTGCCAATTTCCTTTGGCGTTTCAGGTTACACTCGGATTTTGTGCACGGGTCATTTACCGGCCCGTGCATTTTTTATGTCAACAAAATTCTGGGTTCAAGGAATTTTGGATTTGGAAATTTAGAAATATTATTAGAAATTTTCTTAATTTTGAGGGTTGCTCAAAATTTCTACATAACAGCTCGTTTGGTTAATGGAACAACGTTACACAACACATTGAAGTTGCCAGTACAAAAGGATGGTCGAATTGGACAACTGTTACAATTATCAGGAAATTACCTTCAAATCATGCATCAGCTGTGGAAAAACATCACTTTCTTGATTATTGATGAAATTTCGATGGTACCATACGAAATGTTGTGTATGATCGACGATCGATGCAAACAACTGAAAAATAATCAAGAATTATTCGGTGGAATAAACTTGATAGTATTTGGTGACATATCAATTGCCTCCAGTCCGTGGTCATCAAATTTTTCAACAGCCCAAACATATGAAACCAGCAACACATCTGTGGAGATGTTTTTCCCTATGCGAGTTATCTGAAAACATGAGACAGAAAGGTGATAATATATTCATCAGAATTCTCAACGCCTTGAGGATTGGAGAAATTCAAGCAGAACATATGGAAGTTTTAATTAAAAAAGAATCAACGGAATCAGATGGAGAGTTTGCCATAGGAAAAGCGCTAAGAATTTACCCGACAAATCAGCAAGTAAACAATCACAATAATTTAGTGATCGAACGGTACGAAAAACAGGACACTCGAATTTATACCATTAAGGCTCAAGACCAAATCGTTGACGCCAAGGAACATAGAGAAGATCGCCATGGATAAAATCATGCCAACTGATGTAAACAAAACTGGTGGACTTCCAACAGAGTTGAAAATATTCGTTGGTGCGAAGGTGATGCTTCGATCAAACGTTGATGTATCAAGAGGACTTGTAAATGGCGCAATCGGATATATTGTTGAAATAATTTGGCCACATTATAGACGCGAACAAATGTATGAGAACGACGTGCCATCGGCCAGAGTGGACTTTGGTGAAATAGGAATTCATCTGATTGTACCAATTGTCATCCAATTTCCAGCAAAATACAGTTACGGAACAGCTGAAAGAAGAATGCTACCATTAATTTTATCATGGGCTTCGACTGTACACAAACTGCAAGGATCAACTGTTGATCATGCAGTGGTTTACTTGGAAAGTAAAATATTTAAAGAAGGACAAGCATATGTAGCATTGAGCAGAGTGAGGAAATTAGAAGGTCTGAGAATTGAGAAATTAGACTGTGCCATTCTGACTGGGGAGAAACCTTGTAAAAATCTTGCAAAGAAAGAAATGAATCGACTAAGAGGTTTACAGATTTATGAAGATGAAAATGATTTATAGTAAAACTGTTGTATAATATTCGAATTGAGAAAATGTAAATAAAGTTTATAATTGTTATTATGTTATGTTATTGAATAAAACGATTTACAAAATATATTAATTACAATTAGAATTAGAATTATTCGTTGATATATCAATACACAAATTAAAAAATATAAAATAAAATAAAACATAAAATTTTTTTTTTTTAAATTCTTTTATTTAACTTAAAAAATGTACTGAAAAGTACAAAAAAAAATATGTAAAAGAAAGCGTGAAATTTAAATTTTAATGAAACAGTTAAATAAAAGAATGGCGCATTTTTATCATTTTGCAATTTGTCATCTGTCAATTATAAACAAATTAACAGTGCGCCATTCTTTTATTTAACTTTTTCATTAAAATTGAAATTTCACGCTTTCTTTTACATATTTTTTATTTTGTACTTTTCAGTACATTTTTTAAGTTAAATAAAAGAATTTTAAAAAAAAAAAAGTTTTATGTTTTATTTTTTTTGACATTTAATTATAGGGAGTGTAATTATCGTAGAACCTTGTGTCAGGGCTTAAATTGTGGCCACTGATGGTGCCTACCTACAATAAAAATTTCATGGAAAAATAATGGTAACTTTTCGAGTAAATCTCAAAAATGTAAAAACACCTGTTTCAGGGAAGCAGGTTGAACAAGGCCCACAACGGTCCTAGAAATTTTTTGATTGACCATTTGGCTCGCAAAGGGCTGCTCTACAACCCCATTTTCATGAAATGTATGTAAGATTTGATTTAACACCTTAAAAACTCGTTTGAAAACGAGTTTTATGCGCGATAAAGTCGACTTAGTTGGTGAGGTCTGATAATAATCGTGCTGTGTCTTTCTTTAATTCTGTGATTCTGTTACTTTCGCTGCTGTTACAGGCACTTTGTTTTCACTCTAATTTGGTTTTTTAAATGTTTTTGATGATTGTTTTTTCTATGTAACATTTATTTAAATAATTAATACTCGTAATAAAAAGAAATGTTGGCGAAAAAAAAATCCTCTCTTCCGATGATTATAATAAACCGAAAATAAAATTGCTTTTTTCACATCATAATGTAGCATGAACCGTCATCTTTCTCTCGCACACGACAATTTCAATTTAAGTTATATATTTTATATAAAAAAAATTGTTTTTATATATCATAAAAATATCTGAAAAAAAAAAAAAAACAATTGCCTCCATTAGCGATGGATTTAAACAGTATTCTGAAGCTTTAAAATATTTTTTTATTCGCAAATATTTAAAACTATTCGCCGTTTCATGCCGGCTGCAACGGAAAAAGTAGGTTTGAAATAAAGCGTTTAAAGTTCTGTTTATTAGTGTAACTCAATTACATCATCAATGGAAAGGGATTTTTATCTTTTTTTTTAATTAAATAATAACATTGAAATTATTGATTTTTACATGTTCTGTTTTGTGAGAAAATATTGTTCCCTTCACCGTCGGTCATATTTAGTTGAAAACTTAAAAAAATGTATTTTGAAATATGTGCATATATATTGTAAAAATTGCTTCTCTATTTATTTAACATTTATCTGATATTAAAAATTTAAACATTTTACAAATTATTTCGTTATTTTTGGAAATTTTTACTTGCCTGTTACCAAATTGCGATAATTTTTAATTATTTCATAAAGTTATGAAGGTTATGGAACGGTTATGTTAATTTTTCCCCAAAATACAATAATTCTTTAATTTTCATAAAGGAGTTTTGTATTTTTAATCATTGTTGAAAGGTTGCAATATTGAAAACTCAAATGGAGTTTCTAAAATAATAAACACTTTTTTAAGTTTAAAAATAATTTTATTAATATAGATTTTTATAAAAAAAAAAGCATACATTAAATACATTTTGGATAATGTAAGAACAATATACATATTTGCATAAATTAATTATTACTTAGTCGAAATAGTTGTAATGGAAATCATAAATTGTAGTCTTTGCCAAATCGAGAATGCACATACCCACATAAATTGATTTATTGAAATAAATCTCAGTCTTATTAAGTTCGATGGCTACTAGGTTCTCATTGAAAATTGTCGATGTCTTGAATTCGGGTTTGGATATAAGAGCTTCGGCACCGTATCGCTCCAAAATATTGCAAAAAATTTACATATTTCATTGGATTATTTTTGATTATAATTTAAATTATCGCGAAAACATTTAAAAAGGAGTTTTAAGCATTTTTACAGGTGACATGCATATCTTAAGATTGTGGAACACCGATTTTCGTAATCAGTGACCCAAAAAAAACATATGAGGAACGATTTTCACAATAGTGCAATGTTTTGACATAAACGATTCCTCGATTTGTTGTCAAGTTTAAAAAAAATGTAATTTGAAAGGGGGAAAGGTCCAGCCCATCTCACAGCAGCCGAAGTGGGTGCCAATTTTAAAACAAGAGCACCACACACATTTAATTCACCACCCCCTTTTGGTATTCTAAGCACTCAAACCACTTACATACGGTTTTAACAGCTTTGGTTTTATCAATTGAAGCGTGCAAAAAGTATTTTATATTGGAGACAATTACAAGTGAGAAAGATGTATTGTTCATTTCTTCTTTCATTTTTTTCATTATTGTTTACATCGTTTGACATTTATTGCCACAAACGTTTCCAATTACTATTACTGTGCCTGTACATTGTAGGTTCCTATTGGGAGAAGAAAGCGTATGAGAAAGCGTTCGACTCGGTCAATAGGAGCTTTATATGGCAGGCACTACGGCGACGTGGACTGCCTGATAAAATAATAGAATTGATAAAAGCCCTACATAACAATTCCAAATGCAGAGTTCTCCGATTATTCCGAATCTCCGATTCTCCGAATTATCCGACAGCTTTGAGGTGAGCTCAGGAGAACGACAAGGATGCCTACTTTCACCATTACTATTTCTTATAGTAATAAATGACATCCTTGTCGGCGCTCTAGATAATAGAACAGGCGGCATACAATGGGGTTTGGTAGACCGCCTTAAGGATCTCGACTACGCCGATGATATCTGTTTGCTGGCCCACAGACACCAGGACCTCAAAAACATGTTAAACAATTTGGCAACAGAAAGTAGTCCAGCACGCTTAAGGCTAAATCCGAATAAAACTAAAGAAATGCGGATAAATGCAAACACCATTGAACGGACAGCGCTGAATAACCGTGACGTGGATCTGGTAAATAAATTCTGTTACCTCGGTAGCATTATTACCGAAAATGGTGGGGCAGAAGAAGACGTAAGTTCCAGAATAAATAAAGCACGAGGCGCATATGCATGCCTGTCCCACATATGGAGATCAACGGTGATTTCCACTAACACCAAATTGCGGCTGTTCAACTCCAACGTTAAGGCAGTTCTTTTGTACGGTTGCGAAACATGGAAAGTCACCCAATTCATCACAGGGCGCCTACAAGTCTTCATCAACAGATGCCTGCGTCGTATCCTAAAAATCCGCTGGCAAGATAGAGTTTCAAACGAAGAACTATGGCGCCGTGCCGGCCAAGAAAGGATAGACGACCAAATCAGGCGAAGGAAATGGAATTGGGTTGGCCACACCTTGCAACGCGAAACAAAAATCTAGCCGAACAGGCCCTTGACTGGAATCCTGGAATCCGCAAGGTTCCCGTCGAGTAGGAAGACCTAGAACAACTTGGAGGAGTACCCTACTAGAAGAAGCCGCAAAAACTGGGAGATTCTGGTCGGAGCTGAGAGCTGTCGCGCAAAACAGAGTCCGCTGGAGGGCAACTGTTTCCGCCCTATGTCCCATGAGGGATTAAAGGAGCTTAAAGAAGAAGAACAAGAATCTTTATTGGCATTACCAGAACCAGAAGGCAACACATCGCTCAATGTACGATGGCAACACACCAAAGGCAGAATGAAGCAATTTTGGGACAAGTGGTCAAAGGTGGCAACGACAACGGCCCAACCTGCAAATAGGGCAACTAGTGCTTATGAAAGGTGACTCAACACCGCCAACAGTATGGCCCATTGGTGTAATAGAGGAGCTATTCCCAGGGAACGACGGTTTAACAAGGGTAGTACAAATTCGTACCAACACAGGTCAATTCAAGCGACCGATCACAAAGGTGTGCCCACTACCAATACACACAAGTACACACAGCCAAGAGTCCAACACTTTCCATACACATACTTTAAATTCAAGGGTTACTAATAATACATTGCAGATGGGTAATCGATACGAATGTGAGGAGGAAGGATATTGGGACAACTGGCAAAACTATCTATATATTGATGAAGAGGTCGCGTTATTGCCGCCACCAGTGGATGGTTCGGCGAGTCCTCTTAATCAATCGCCACAAAGGTCCACAGCCAAGGCAGAGTACCCACAGGCGCTACCTGAGCAGACCAGATACACGACGTCAACGGCAACCAGCCCAGCCAACATCAATGGAAGACCAATAACTTCATTGCGAATCCTACAACCGACGACCACGGTCAAGAAGCTCGAGACGAGCCAAGAAAATGAAGTTCAACGGTTCGTGACCAGGAAAGGAGTTGACATCTACCTGCCCAAGCAATTTATTAACAAATTGGACATCGGAAAGATACAAGGGCGAAAAAGAAAAGGACAAACTCTTAACCTTCCAGGACGCTACCAAGTTAAGGTCAAGATCAGAGGGAATGGCGAAATCCAGTTTCACCACTACCGCAAACGAGGTATATCCAGCGGAAGAAACTGTTGATCAAGAATGATCAACGCGGGGGAGTATGTTCAGGCACTGGCCTGAAGGAAGGAAAAGTTATAAAAGCAGGCGACGATTTTATACTTTGCAAAACGTCAAATTATTTATACAATTATAAATGTAGGCGTCGCGTCGGCCCGATTTCAGAATATAAAAGGCCGGCCGGAATCAGGAAAAGGCAGTCAACCGACTGTGCTCAACCCATTGAAAGGTCCCGCTGCATGTAAACTCAAGTCTCATTAGTTCCAGTTGAAGTTTTGTTAGTTCCAGTTGCAGTTCCATTGTTGGTGTTTTGTTGGTATAAATAAATTTATGATAAAGGTATAACTGCTTTAATTATTAAACTATACACACGGGTACATGTCTCACGGTGACATCATGCCCCTACATTAAAGAGCGGGTTAGACGGTGCATACATGTCAGTTCCTGACATCGCTCCAACTATCCCGCCCTGATTCAGAACAACACAAACACAACAAAAACACAAATAATTATAAGGTCGAAATTGGTTACGTTACAAAAAGAGATAACAATCAAAGTTGAGCTTTTTACCGGGGTTTGTCGTTCTTCTTGGTGGACACATTTTGGAAAGGTGAAGCATTGAGGCCGATACAATACAAATTGCCAATATTTTCAGATCCGCTACACTAGATCCTGCAATATACAGTATGATTTCGGGAATACTGATTGTAGGAGGTTGTTCTATAGACGAGTTGTTCTCGGTAGATAATAAGAATGAGCCGAAAGGGCTAGTCTTGTGTTGCGGGAAAAACATTGCCGTGGAGGCAGGAGGTTACATACATATTTCGGTGGAACAGTCGTAATGCTACATGCAATAGAATTTCACCAGAGGCGCTACATTCCTGCGGTGGCTAAATGAATCAATTGTGGAGCAAATGGTGAGTTGGAGAGCGCGGTTTTGCAACTTATTCAGCCACGCTAAGATGGTAATCGGTGCCCCTGCCCAGAGATATGTGTTAAATTCGAGGCGGGGCCGAGTGTAGGATTTGTAGATTATAGCCCTGGCCGACGGCGGAAGGAGGAAATTGCATCTTTTAAGGAATCCCAAGCATTGTGATGCTTGTTTAGAGATTTGGAATATGTGATTGCTCCAACGCAGATCTTCAGTTAATGTTATGCCTAGGATATTGAGAGATGGTTCAGCCATGAGTTCTAGACTGTCCACTGAGAGGAATTGAGGAGTGTGTTTGGGAGCAGGCCATTTATAAAAACTAGAAAGAGAGCTGGTGATAGAATTGAGCCCTGGGGAACATCTGCAGAGATGGAGTGGGGATTAGATTCGACGCAGGCCGGATTCACAAAAGCGATGAATGTTTTGGTAGAGGTGCTCCATTAGGCATACAAGGAGGTCGCCAGTAGATCAAGGGCCAGAAGTTTTTACTGCCAGCAGTGGTGTTAATGAGTTAATTTCTTAACCTGTTGTTGAAGGATGCTTTGATTTGCCTGTCGGTGGTTTTGCAGGCGTTTCTCAACCTGTCGGGATGATTCGCCCAGGGAATGCCTGCATTCTCTATAGGCGGCTTCTATGACTTTGATCGCGTTCATACATTCTTGATTTAACCATCCATTCGGCATTGGCCTGATGGATTTGGTAGAATGGGGAATGAATAAACGCATTCCTGCCAATATGATTTTTGAGTTGCAGAGAGCGGAAAAGTTGGCATCGCGATTCTGGAAATACAGATCCCAGTCTGCAGTTTGGAAGAAGCGAATAAGCCCCAGCCAATTGGCTTTCCCATAGTGCCAAACAGTTTCTCTAGGAGCTGGTATGGTTAAGACGGATGATTGCGCTGACCAGGCAGTGCGGGAAGCTTGCGCTGACCAGGCAGTGGTCTGAGTTGCCTAGAGGTGTATCCCGCGTTGGGTGGGAGGTGGGAAAAGGATCAAGGAGATGAGCCCCTTGATCTACAGCGTCGGTTCTGAAAATCAAGATGTACATAGATGATAGGAAATATGAGTGTAGATGAGTGGAAAGATATGAATGACAAGTGCCTGCTTTTTGATGTGCCAATGCAGGCAGGAAAATCGATCTTCTGTAAGGAAAGATGTATCGAAACTTGCATAAAAGCAAGCAAAAAGAGGAAGGATAATCGAGAAAAGAAGCTAAAAGGATTCAAGTAGCCATGTATTATTCACAAGAATTGTATGGTGAATTATCACAGAGTAAGGAGAATAAAAATAGCTGAAAAAGGGAAAGAAGGAGGAGGAAGTTCTGCACAAAAGCGACAGCGTAATCAAGAAGCGCGGGTATTTATATTTTCCACGTGTGGTTTTTGTAACAAAAATGTATATGAATATTGAAATAACTCCCATCGTATAGTGAAAAAACAAACCATCGATCATGTTCTTATGCAGCTTAAATATTATGCGTAAACCGAAACTAACAAAATATTGTAACGAACCGATATTGTAACGAACCGAGATTTATTACTAATAATCCCTCTCCCAACGAAGCTTTAGAAAAATAAATATATTCACCGAGCAGGCCAGGTAATTCTTCCTTTGAAAGCTTCACTTCGAACCTTTAAAGCTTGCTACCTTGACGAGCTCTCTAGCTATAAAAGGAATCGCTTAACCAGGCCAAATTCAGTCTTTCACCAGACTCGTTCCGGAGAGGTCATCTTCTCTGATCTTATACCGTGTCGAGGTGAACGATCCGGCACGGTAAGAACACATACCGAATACCTGTGGAATGTTGCCCAGGCCTTATCGAGGTGCGCGATATTTTCTAGACTAGTGTCAAGGTATGACCCTACCAAATACCGACAATATACCAAACACCTAACGAAGCACCATTACAGTTTCTTCTTCATCAAATTGTAAGAACAAGTTTTACGCATACCGCCCATGTAATGGTAGGGGTTTCCCAATATCGGAAGATATCTCAGATTTATTGTCTTTCATTATCAAGGCAAGCGGTAGTTTGCCGAGTTCGTAAGGGCAAACAGCTAATGCCTTATTTACGCCTAAACATAGAAAACAAGGTGTTTTTTTTTATAAAATTATGCGATTTATCACCTTTTTATAAGCAATATAAGTAATTTTTCATTTGTAACCGATACCCAAAATATAAATGAGTTTTTTTTCCTATCATTCTTCGTTTTCTTTATTTTTACATTTTTTACATTTCGAATCGAACTTTTTTCTTCTCCTTCAGTCTAAAAAAAGTGGGTACTCAAAATTATTCTGTCAGATGGCGCTCTAAGTTATTTCAATTGCTCAATAAAGGAGATGGCGCTACTAGTTAGTCGAAAAGTGTGTACTCGAACTGTTGATGCCAGATGGCATTAGATGATTAACAAAATGTATTCATTTAAAGTGGTTAGTCGCAACTATGGTATCAGATTGCGTTAGGTACTATCAAAAACATGTAGTTCACAGAACAAATTTACAGTAAAATTTTGAAATACCGAATGCCGAGTTCGTAATCGTAACTTATTTCTAAAAATATGACATATTCCTTACAAGTTAGTCAAATCCAGCACTGTTGATGTCAAATAGCATTCCCTATCATTTCGATGATTAACAAAAAGGGTACGCATGGTACACGTCTCAAGAAGGCGGATTACCATTTTCTTCACAACCCCCTCGACATGGGTATCAAATGAAAGGGTATGATAAGTAGAATACAGTAAGCTAGGTCTTTATATCCATGGCGGCCTTCTCAAGAGGGCGGACTACCATTTCTTCACCACCTCCTCGACATAGGTATCAATTGAAAGGGTATCATAAGTAGAATACCATAAGCGATATAATATACTCAATATCTGGTTAGATCCATGGCTGTGATCTCAAGAGGGCGGATTACCATTATCTTCACAACCTCCTCGACATGGGTATCAAATGAAAGGGTATGATAAGTAGAATACAATAAGCAAGTATACTCAATAAATAGTCAGATCCACCGAGGCCACCTCAAGAGGACGTATTGCCATTTTCTTCACAACCCCCACGACATGGGTATCAAATGAAAGGGTATGAAAAGTAGAATACAATAAGCTACGTCTTTATATCCATGGCGGCCGTCTAAAGACGGCGGACTAGCATTTCTTAACCCCCTCCTCGTCATAGTTATCAATTGAAAGGGTATCATAAGTAGAATACCATAAGCGATATAATATACTCAATATCTGGTTAGATCCCCATGGCGGTCATCTCAAGAGGGCGGATTTCCATTTTCTTCACAACCCCTCGACATGGGTATCAAATGAAATGGAATGATAAGTAGAACACAATAAGCGATTCAGTATACTTAAAATATATTTAGATCCACGGCGGTTATCTCAAGAGGGCGGATTACCATTTTCTTCACAACCCCCTCGACATGGGTATCATAGCTAGGGAGTTGGTGGCAGTAAATTTTATATGATTTCATCGTCTGACAGACGTTGATAATGTTAGAATACTGAGAAAAATAATCATTTTAAACAATTTCTGCCATTCATTTATTGCTGCAATATCAAATGGGAGCTTGTGAAAAATGTTAAAAAAAATAAGTGTCATAAACAATATTATCGCGTCTGCCAATAGTTCTAATAAATTGTATTTAATATAAAAAAAAGATTAATGCTAATAGCAGACGTTTTTCCTGCTGTGTTTTAGAGTAATTAATTTTTTTTTTAATTATTATGATATATAAAAACATAAATTACTTCATCGGCAGGCAGATTAGAATAATTATTGAAATTATATTATAAGAGATAAAAAAAGTTACATCTGCCACTCTGATGGTGTTGCATTAACAATATGTATTGTTGCAAAAATGTTAAAAAAAAAAAAAATTATTACATCGTTTCTGCCTTTAAGCCTAATGTTTCTATTGGTTATGGAAAGCATAAAAATGAGAAAGGCAGACAAAAACGATACTGTCTTTTCGAAGGCAGAAGTTTCTTACTAGCTGAGAACAGGGGCTAGTTCACGCAATTCAGGGGCTAGTTCACGCAAGTCTGTAGCTGAATTCTGCAGAATGACCGCAGTTCTGCGTATTTCACTAGGCCCAATGTTAGAAAGAATACGTGGTTTAAAATCGGAAATGAAGTTTATAGAGAGAAATATAGACGCTTCAAAACACGTTATGCTGTAAACATGCTAAGGGCGAAAATAGTTTCCACAGCGACTGGCAAAAACGAATAGAACACACAGCTTTTCTATGAGTATGAAGGGTGCAGCACAATATGCAGACCACTCGACGACGAGGTCGCCGAGCGTGGCGACTCAATCAATCCAAGTTCTATTTCGTAGCCGTCGCCCCTCAAAGTTGCCTGGGCGGTGTGACATGGGATTGTGTTGCTATTCTCGTATGTTCCTGTGCGCGTGTGAAGCATTCGGATGTCGAAGATGATTATTCTTGTGTGTGCTTTTTAATTTGTGTGCACCGTCGCCGTCGCCCTTAGCATGTTTACAGCATTAGACCCCTCAAACAACGTAGCGGGTTTTAGTACAGTTTGGAGCATCTATGAGATTAGACGTGTTTCGTTATTGACAAATTCTGATAGTTTCTTGTTTTTCACCACAAAATGGAAGGATTAAAGTGTGGCATTTGCAATAACATTAAATGTGAACGTATTATTCTATTTAATACAGAGACATTTAATAAATGTATCAAAATATTAGAAGTGCGTAAAAAATTTTCATTGAAATTCAATGATATTGTTCTTCCGGTAACCGTTAATGAAACAATAGGTTACCACAGCACCTGTTACAAAAACTTTTCAGCTTTGAAAAAGAAATATAAAGAAGATTATGATGATAGTGAATCTTCATTACAGGCTTCTACTTCTCAATCTACTCCAAAATTAGAAGAATCAGGGTAAATATTAATTGGAGTATTTATTAATATATACCTACATACATCCTTTTCTATTTCTATATTCATTGTACATTATAACCCGAGGAAAAATATCAGATTCAGTTTTATTTCTTTTTTATTTTTGAAGATTAAAATAAATCTCTACGTCATATTAATGGAATAGAAGTTTAGGTGTAAATTAAAACTTAATTAGGTTCAACTTGACCAAATAATGTTAACAAAAATGTACTTTTTAATATTAATTATATCGATAAACAATAAGAAAAATAATTTCATATGATCCATTATTTTTCTTGAGCGTGAATAACAATGAGCAACATAATAAAATGAGTAATTTTTTGTTCTTATTCTAAATGGAGTATATTGAAAGTATCAATCAATTTGGTTTTGATTATTATTAAAAATTTTAATGAACTTGATAAAATTAAAAATAAATAAATAAATATTTTAGAATTTTTAATAATGAGATTTTAAGGTTTGTTATTAATTGTGCCTTAATTTTATCGAACCTATTTGAACATTTGCAATCAATCAAAATTGTGTATTATAGTAGAGCTGCGAGAAGAGTGGGGTTCGACAATATAATAAAAAATAATTAATTAAATTCCGTGGGTGTTATAAGCTGTTAATAAAAACAATAAGAATTATTTATAAATTAATAAAAAGTGAACAATATAATTTTGATAATTTATAATAAAAAGATGAAATAAGTAGTTTGAACAGCTATTAAGAACTGATATAAATCGTACATTCGTTTTCACTTCATAATCTTCAGTTGAGATATTAGAAGAGTATTTATAATTTAAATTTTGTTGGAAAAACGACAGATTAAATAATCTGCGGGTTTAGAAGATTGCACTGAACCTCAAATTTTAACTCGGAAATTGTGTAAGTTATTATCAAGTAATGTAATTTTAAATATTTTCTTTTAGTGGAGACTGCATTGCAGAAGAAGAAAATCAGCAATCATTTGATAAAATTATTATTTTGGATGATGAAAATGGTGTCTGTTTCTTCTGCAATAAAACAAGAAAATCGGTAAAGGGTCGTGTGCAGAAACTATCTTCTTCAGATACTGGTAATTGGTTGGATGGTATCAAAGATAAAGCCACTGAAATAAATGATATGGAAATGCTCCAGAAGATAACATCAGCTTCAAAAGACACAAAATTCATCATCACTGTAAAGTATCATCTAATTAATAAAATATTACAATAAATGTATAAAAGTCTGTACGCAATCCAAAGAACCAACAATATGGCATGACAAACGAGACTACCATAATATTGCGTTTCAAAATTTATGTGAATATGTATCACTTAATATTATTAAGAAGAGGGAATGCGCTTTTTATAATTTTGTTAGATCAAAATATATAGATTTTTTGAATGAAAAGTATGCAGATATTGATGATGATGATCGTCCAAATTTTTTTTCTGTACAACATCTTCAAGCTAAACTTCTCAACGCTTTCCCAAAACAAATTAAGTTTGCTACTATTCACAATAAAAAAATTGTAGCACCGTACGAATACACAATTGTTGATAATATTGATATAATAAAAAAAATGGAAAATAATCAATTGATATTAACGGCATCTATGAAAGTGAGGAGTGATATTTTAACCATTAATAAGATAGAATTACCTGAAGCATTATCTGCTAAAAATTTTATTCATTCATTCATTCAACCATCAAAACATATTTGTCTTGGTATGACTTTAAAAAGTATGACAAACAGTAAGAAAGTTATTAATATTATCAACAGACTAGGTCATTGTTTAAACTATAGTCAATTATTGGAATTGGAAACTGAAGCAACTATATATTCATCTGAAAAAGAGGAAATTTGTCCTGATGACATAGTGAAACTACCGGATTTGCGAACTGGAGTTGCATTTGACAATTTTGATAGATTTGTGGACACCATAACCGGAAAGGATACTCTTCATGATACCGTGGGTATAATTTATCAAAATGTAAAAGAAGATGAGGAACAAATTGCTAGTATTATGGATATATCTAATATAGATGAAGACGAAGTAATTGAGTTGTCAGAGAAGAGTTCGACAAGTATTAACAATGAAGTAAATGCATCTAATACCAGCTTTACAACAAGACAAAAAAAAAAGAGAAGAACGTTCGATGCTATTATACCAGAAATTACACATTATCATAAAAAAGCTAAAATAGTTGTAGAATTTAAACCTTTATCTGCTGAAATACGATCGAACATTCCAAATGATCTCAAAAATTACAACTATTTAAATTTAGCTTGGATGCTTACTCATGCATTGGGAACAGGGCTAAAACCAATGTGGATTGGTTTTAATAATAAAATTTTAGATGACCTCTTGCCTGTTCAAAAAATTTCCTACTTAACGCCAATAAATTTATCTCCAACAAATGAATCAGTAGTATACGAAACGCTTAAGATGAGTAATAAAGTTGCTGAAGAATGTAATGCTCAGTATATACACGTTTCTTATGATCTGCAAATAGCTAAAGTAGCTTATGCTATTCAATCAAATGAGAAGCCGATGTTTGATAGACTCTTTATTCATCTGGGTTCTTTTCACGTGATGATGGCATATTTTAAAACTGTAGGAAAATTTATCGAGGAGTGTGGATTGACCAATATAATGGAAAATTGTGGAATGATAGCTGGTGGCTCTATAAAAGGATTTTTGACCGGGACTCATTTCAATAGATGTCGAAGACTTCATCCTACGGTTTCTTTATCATTGCAAATAATACATTTTAAACAATTTTTGCTTCATGAAAAAATGCAAATATCAGATTCATTACTCACACATATCAATGAAATAGGTAATATTAAATCCTCTAATACCACAGTACAGTCACAAGAAATTATTGGGTTGTTAGAAAAATATGAAAATTATCGGAATAAAACAATGAATGGAATACATGGGAAAACTGCTCAATATTATATGATCTACATTCAATTAATAGATTATTATTTAATTTTGGAAAGAAGTATTCGAACGTCTAATTTTGAAGTTTTTAAATACATTTTACCGCATTTAACAAATTTATTTTTTATATTTAACCAGCCAAATTACTCTCGTGCAACAGTATTATACCATGATAAACTTTTGAGTATTGATGAGACGCATCCTGGTTTGAAATATGATTTAGAAAATGGTTCATTAGGAATAAAACGAACTCATAACGATTTCTGCAGAATCCCTATCGATTTGACATTGGAGCAGACAATAAACGCAGATGCTGCCAGAAATCTGAGAAGCATGACGAATTCAATATCAGCGCGTCAACGATGGGCAAGAAGCCACGGATTACGTACGTCTATCATCACTCACTTATTACATGAAGTAGGATTGAAAAAAAAAAAAAGATGTAAATGATTTGAAAGAGAGTGTAATGAAAAAAAATTGTGCTAACATTACAAATTTTATATCATCTATAAATCAATATATCAATCCCTTCGACTCTACCTTGGATAATGATAAACTGTACAACATTACGAGTGGAGGAGTTGCTACACCGGAAGTTGAGACGTTTTTACTAAGCATTGAAAAAAATGGCAATCTCGCACGTGAAACTTTCATCAAGGAGTGCATTGATAACCCGGAAAGGTATGCTTTACCAATAAAAAGAAATAAAGTTTATACTTTCGTTGAATCGGTGAAAAAGAAGAAAATATTAGTGTCTGGGAAAATACAGGAGACTCGTTTTCAAAGAGATTTGTTTGGGCGTCTACTCGCCTTATCAATGCATAGTAGTATAGATATCGAAAAGGTTTTGTGTTATCCACTAACACCTCTTCCTTTGTCATTAGCACATATGGATGAATCAATTTGCAAAACAGATAAGTCGTCCTTATTACGAGTTTTGGAGCAAAACGTAGAAACTGATAGCCCTTCGCATATCGTTATTGTCGATGGTTTTTTCTTAATTAATTCTTTAAAAGAAATACCACGAACTTTTGGGGATATATCCAAAAAAATTCTGATGTATTTGTGTGAAAGAAGCTCGGAAAGAGTAGATATTATTTTTGACAGATATTTCATTCCATCCATAAAAAATACTGAAAGGAGTACCCGCGGGATGTTTAATCGTGATTACTTTATTTGTGGGCCACAACAGGTTAAACCAATAGATTTTTCCAAGGAAATGAAAAATAGTAAATTTAAAGAGGCATTAGCTAAGTTTCTCATTCAACATTGGGCACAGAATGAAATGGCACAAATTATCGGCAACAAAATAATAAACATTAATTTTGACACCTGCTATGAATTTAAAGTCCTCAATGATCAGGTTATCCGTACAGAAAATTTTAATTTTAATTGCTCTGGGCACGAAGAAGCAGATACGAAAATAATTTATCATCTCTATAATATTGAGTTAGAGGCTAATGTTGTAATACGTTGTTCCGACACCGACGTTCTCATCGCAGCATTAGGAAATATGGAGACATTGAATAGGTCATTAAATATTTGGATTGATTTCGGTACAGGTAATACACGACGATATATAAATGTTAAAAAAATTTATGAAAAATTAGGGGCATTGGTATGTAATGCATTGCCCGGATTTCATGCTCTAACTGGCTGTGATTATAATCCAGCATTTTTTCGCAAAGGCAAGAAAAAGCCATTAGAAAAACTAGTCTCGAACGAAAAATATCAAAAAGCTTTCGCTGAACTTCATTTAGTAAACAACGATAAATTATACAGCCATTTTTAATATTTTTCAAGAATTCATTTGTCGTGTGTACAATACAAAAAAGCCAGTACAGTTAATGAAGCCAGATATGAAATTTTCTTAAAAACTTATGACGTTAATAATATTAACCAACCATTTAAAAACACGATATATAACTTTGATGCCTCCAACTTGCCACCATGCAAAAGTGAATTTACACAACAATTTCTTCGAGCAGTATATATCACCAAATTATGGAAGCAGTCATACAACAGAAGATTTTGAACCAATAAATTACGGCTGGACACAAGAAGATGATAATTTAAATTTCAACTGGTTTGAAGGAGAGCAACTACCATCGTCATACAGCGACATAATTCATGAGCTACTAACAGATGAGCAATCAACTGATGAAGGACAAACAGGTAATTTTTGTGTAGTTTTTAATTTACTTACTTTATGTTAAATGAAAATTTAGATTTTAATGGATTTTTTATTCTCAGATGAAGAAGCGATAATGGATGAAATTGCGGATCTCGCCAATAACAACAGAATTCTGGATGAAAGTGACGAAGAAATCAATGACTATTTTATGCAATAAATAACAATTGAAATAATAAGTGTAACAATAGTTAATAATAATAATAAATAATAATGATATAAAATGTCAATATTTTATTTTGAAATATACATCAAAAAATAAAACATTAAATATTTGTTTTTGATATTACATCTAAAATCAGAATTGTAGATTTCTGCTACCTTTTTTATATTGTTACAAAGACTCTATAAAACATAAAAATAATTATTAAAAAGACGATGAAATGATTTAATACTAATTATTTTTTTTACAGTTTAATAATTATTTTTATAAAAACTCCCACAATCCTGACGTCTGCCAGCTTTAATTCCGTTATCTATAAAATGTATTTTATAGGATATAATTGATGGCAGACACGATAATATAATTTATGACAGTTTTTTTTTTTTACAATTTTGAAATTATTTATAAAAAAAAATCAGCGCTACCTGAGCTCGCCCACTCATTTTTCTACTTCACATAGTTGAAGACTACATGACGTCTTAGTATCAACGACGATGAAATCATATACCTAAATTGCCACCAGCTCCCTAGCTATCAATGAAAGGGTATGATAAGTAGAACACAATAAGCTATGTCTTTATATCCATGGCGGCCGTCTCAACAGGGCGGACTACCATTTCTTCACCACCACCTCGACATAGGTATCAATTGAAAGGGTATCATAAGTAGAATACCATAAGCGATATAATATACTCAATATCTGGTTAGATCCATGGCGGTCATCTCCAGGGGGCGGATTACAATTTTCTTCTCAACCCCTCGACATGGGTATCAAATGAAAGGGTATGATAAGTAGAATACAATAAGCTAGGTCTTTATATCCATGGCGGCCGTCTCAACAGGGCGGACTACCATTTCTTCACCACCACCTCGACATAGGTATCAATTGAAAGGGTATCATAAGTAGAATACCATAAGCGATATAATATACTCAATATCTGGTTAGATCCATGGCTGTCATCTCAAGAGGGCGGATTACCATTTTCTTCACAACCCCCTCGACATGGGTATCAAATGAAAGAGAAAGAGAATGATAAGTAGAACACAATAAGCGATTTAGTATACTCAAAATATATTTAGATCCACGGCGGTTATGTCAAGAAAGCGGATATCCATTTTCTTTACATAGCCGATCGACATGGGTATCAAATGAAAGGGTATCATAACTAGAACACACTAGCATGAAATAATTAAACACGTGCATTTACGAACGAATTCAAAGGAACACTCGAACAAGGTCATTAGATCAGCATGTTGAAAGAAAAATCGAGCTGGTTATGGATCAATAATTCCACAGAAAAAATCTTGGCCGAGAAACTCGAAAGGAGCTTCTGTTTGTTTTTTTACAAAGGCAATAATATTAATTTGAATTCCTATAATGAACAATTAAATACATAATATTTCTTTATACAGAAGATTATTTATTTTTTATTTTAGAATGTATTAAAACAAAAAAGAGTGATATCCCACCAAAAAAACATTAAAAATGTGAATTAGAAGTTCGTGGGCGCGGAAATTATTTATTGGGACAGTTTAAAACACACTTATAACAAAAAGAAGTGATATGGATTAGTCAAGATGAATCGTTAATAGCATGAAATAATTAAACACGTGCATTTACGAACGAATTCAAAGGAATTTTACAACAATTTTAGAACAAGCTGCAAGCTGTAAGCTGCCCTTCGAAATGTAACAAATTTTATTAGAAATACTGCTGAATTCAGCAAAGATTCATGCTAGGTATACAACGAACGCGCCAGCCGACTTTTTCGCGGTTGATAATACTTTATTGAGTTTTAAATAAAAATTGGCAGTTGTATAATTCCTTTGAATTCGTTCGTAAATGCACGTGTTTAATTATTTCATGCTATTAACGATTCATCTTGACTAATCCATATCACTTCTTTTTGTTATAAGTGTGTTTTAAACTGTCCCAATAAATAATTTCCGCGCCCACGAACTTCTAATTCACATTTTTAATGTTTTTTTGGTGGGATAAACTACCTACTTAGTAACAGCCATGAATGTCAGTTTTCATTAAAATCTATTTTAGAAAAATACTCAAGAATTCAGATGTTAAAAAATCTGCCCAGCCCATCGTACCCGGCTATTCTCTTCTCCGCAAACGACGCTTTCAGCAGATTTTTGTTGTTTAGATGTTGACCAGTGTGAACCTTCCTATGTAATCTTTTTTTATGTTATACAAAGTATTATGGTGCTATCTTAAATTTTGCGCAAACTATTAAAATTGTTTTTCCCATCTAGCGACAGTTTGTGTCTTTTTCAATTTTTTTTTGTGGGAAAACCGACCCTAGGAATCACCCTTGTCTGTCATGTCGTTCAGGTTACGGTGCACCAAATTTGGTTTGAAAGATAGAAAAGAAAATGATAGGATGAGGGGGGTCTGGGGGTTTTGGAGCAGGTGGAGATGAACCTTACGCTTGAACTCTTGGGTGTTGTACGGGAGATTACTCCACAGTCGAGTTGTTCTATTCATAAACGAACTTCTAGAACATGCTGTGAGCGAAGGGGGGGGGGGCGGTACGATATAGGGGTGAGCTACGCGGGCTAGTCTTGTCCATTGTTCTTCAACGCTTCAAAAATCAACGGACGGGCACAATATGGCATAGTGCACGGGGCGCAAAAAACTCAAGCGCCGGCCTGCGAGTCGATAAAATGTTTGCAGGGATATACCGAATATGTCTCAGTATGAACAGGGCCTTAGGTAGTCTAGGGCTCTCTGTTTTACCGTCTGTCTGTTTTGTCCCTTCTTCAAACTCCAGGACCACTATGGGTGTTCTTTCTCCGCCCCACTGCTAGGTACCACAAGCTTCTTGACCCTTGATTTAGCTTCGAGGGCTGGATCTCCAGGTGGTACTGGAGTTGGTGTGAGTACAATCCCGACGTCAGATGGCCCGTTGTCCGAACTGTCGGCATAACTGCAGCCTTCCGTCGTTTCAGACACTTCAATCTGCTCGTCACTCAAAGGTCCTTGCACTTGTGGTCGCATCTTGAGAGGATCCTAGAGGATCAGCCTGATATGAACAAATCGAAGGCGGCCTTCTGCTTCAGGCTAATCAATTTAGCCATAGAATTGCTGTCCACCACTATAAACAAGTGAAAAATATTTTCATTTATCCCGGATAGCGGATCGAACTTAAGCTTAGCGCCCAATGATACCGTCAACGCCAACGACATCCGCCACCGTCAAAAATTTGAAAATAAATTTAAAGTAATCTCATACAACTTCGCCCAATGGCAACGTCACCATCTCGTGACGAAAAAATAGATTTGATTCTATTTTTGATGGTGGCGGCACAGGAATACTTCCAATTTTCCACTGTACGTTCCAATAATTGAATTTGACAACAGGAAAACTTCCAACTTTTTATTGAAATTTCCAAGTATTTCATTTGTCAAAACTTTTTTGTACAATGTGTAAATAAAATGATTAAAAACTTTTCTCAAGTTGGCGTTGCAAATTTCTACCGGCTGTGATGGATTCATTGGGCGAACATGTCCGTCATGACGTTACTGGAAAATTTTGATGGTGATGTGGACGGTATCATTGGGCGCTATGCTTTAGCCTCGCTGCAGCGCATGTAAGACACGAAAAACGTTACAATTTGCGTTGTCGGGTGGTTGAATTTCATCCGAGACAAGAAAAATGTCCGAGAACCTTTCTGGTCCGCAAACGGGCAGACAATTTCAATGCGAAATTGACGGAATTATTCGTGAAATCGCGGATAAGGAAGCGAATTGGCAATAGTCTATATGAATTAGACGGCCTGCGTGGTAAGCTTCTGGGCATCTGCGTTCTTAACTTAACGTCGAAGTAGCCCTAAGAAGGCATCGGTAGCTAAGGTAGCTTCCCTAGCGGATGGCACACCTCTTCGTCTTTCTTGGCCGTCTGGGACCTAGTTTCCATGTTGGATACCAACTGCTTTTAAAGGTCTCGAAGAGTGTGGTGAATTTCTACTGGCGAAATGTCTCCTTGCGGTCCACCGGACGGAGTCGACGGCAACGTGGTATTGCTGGAGATTCAACCTGATGGATCGGAAGGTTATGTTATTCGAGTGCTAGAGTTGTTGGGGCGCGGAAGGGGACAATATGCTATTGTCTTCGGACACGTCCTTGTTTCTCAACATTGCTCCCCCCACTAAGGTAGATTAACCGTCTGCGAGGAAACCCGACCATTTTTCTTCTAAATTTTTGGCTTATTCCCTACATTGCCTATGTCAAACAATAAATTTTCATTTTTTCAATTGCGCCCGGCTAGCTCAGTCGGTAGAGCACGAGACTCTTATTCTCAGGGTCATGGGTCGAGCCACACCTTCAACCGTATTAATGGGGCTTAACACAAAACAAACCTGAGGCCGTTTTGGGTTTATTCGGCTCCTCACTCCCTCGCAAGTCGGATTTGTGGAATCGATGGATTGTAAGGGCAGTCTTCCACTGGATAAAAAGTCACGCGTTATCCACTGGACAATCTTTTTTTTTTCACTGAAAAGGAAGTCAAGAAAAATCGGAAAAAACAAAAGACTCTGATTTGATTTTTAATAGAGACAGGAAGAGAAAAGTATTTCGAGAAAAAAGGTTTGATTTTGGTTGGAGAAAGAAATTAAAGTTATTAAAGTTCTAGAAAAAAACAGTTTTTTGGGGATTTTTTGATTGAAGACCAGACTAAGACCATATTTGTGAAGAGGCTTTTTTAAACTTGCAATTGGAAGTAATGGAAGTAGATGGAATTATCCGGCAAAAGAAGTTTTCTGAAAGAGAAAACCGGAAGGAGCACCTGTGGCAGATAATCTGGCTTTGGAAAGAAGTGGTCCGGTGGAATTTTATAGACGCACGATGGGTCAACCCCTGACTGAACTTCAAATTCCGAGGACGGAGCTGGTACCGAACTCCTATATCACCTCGGTAGTCTAGGCCTCGGTAGTCTAGGGGTAAGGCGCCTGACTACTATACCCAGAGGTCCCGGGTTCGATTCCCGGTGGTGCCACGGTCCTAGCCTTTCCCAATTTCCCGCCTACATAACTTTCCTTCTTTCTTCTTCCCTCTTTACATTCCTGATTCCTTCTGTCATAGCTCTCCTTAGCCCTTCCCCGCTCCGCCAAAAAGCGCATGTCATCGGTTGGTTGATGAGATTCAACTCGTTTCAGGAGGCATAACACTCCAGCGAGTTGTTTCTCGATGCCCCGATGTCAAAGTCGCGATAGTAATGGTTGAGAGTAGGTGGACTAAAAAAAATATCGCGGGAAGGTTGTGACAGTTCCTTCCTCCCCGACTAGAGCTGCTGTTCGACATTGCACTCTATAAGAAGAAAATAGATTGTCAACAGTATAAAGGGCCTTTCCTGTGACTCTAGCCTTTCACATAAAAAAAAAAAAAAAAAAAAAAAATTGGTAGTAGAAAAGGAATTGGCTGCGGTAGTTGAAGTGCGGACAAAGAAGGTTGTATGTTGATAAGGTGGTTGTTAGGTTGGAGTAAGAGACAAGACTAGAGTAAGAGAATGGCTCTACAGAAAGCACATAAGCGGGTCCTGTTACAAGGGAGATACATCGAGGTGGAGGTGAACCTGAAGGATTATTAAGGGACAAGATGTCGCGCAAGTTTTTTATGTGGAAGACTAAATAATTTTTGATTTAGAAATTAATTTTATTAATGTTGTTAAGATTTTTTTAGTAATATGTCATAATTTTGATGTGACAGAATTCCATGATTAATTTTTTTTTTTTTTTTTTTTTTTTTTTTTCATTTATTTACATAAAAATATTGAATAAGAATTGGTGATAGGTGTTTTTTTAGTTTGACAGAATTACTCTCTTCGCTCTTCTTTAATTTCTCTGTCGTTGTCGTGAGGGAGACACTCACAATCAGATACCGAATCATGTGCGGTACTTTCATGTTCTCCCCTCCAAACTCCCCGGCGAGCCAGCCCTTTTTCATAGATCTGTGGTACTGACCGGCTACTTTGATGGAAATTATTTATTATGTCCAACTTGTTTTGTGATTGCGTATGTGAAGCGACGGTTGGCCCCTTCGGGCATCCAACCCAGCGCCGGCCCTAGCCGTTGTTGAGGGTGGAGCGAGATTGTCTTTCGGCGCCCATTAGTGTAGTTTAATGTAGTCATTTCACTACACATAAATTGTATTTCCATTTGTCCTAAATAAAACCATTTTCGTGCACTTCCGGCTTGCCATTTCCTTACGAGATTATATATCCATTTGTGCAAGCCTTTATGAGCTAGGGGCCCCATAAGGATTTCGATGGTGGTTTAAGAGCGACAACACCGCCTATAGCGGCAATAGAGCAAGCATGTCTTCTCAGAGTTGCTTCCCCGACGTTTCGCCAACAGCACCACCTTCTTTGGAGGCTATTTAGTTGTTTGTATTTCATGGTTTTAGTACAGTCAATCTGTCACGAAAACATAGGGAGTCTCCGAAAAATGACCTACCGAAATTTGACTTGATGAATCGTTAGGGGGGCATGTAATGAAGTTAATGTCAAATTTCCGAAGTCCCCCCTCCCCCTGTTTTTGAGAAAATCCAAAAAGTGGGTCCAAATTTTGAAATGCGTTTTTCTCAGAATCTATGGGTTTTGGTGAAAAGTTTATTTAACAAAAAATGTAGAGGACATTATTAACTACATTTTATGTCAGTGACGTCATCCGACTTGAAATACAAAAGGTAGGTGGCGCTGAAGCATCAAAAAAGTGTTTGTTTGCTATTTTCGTTAAAAAAAAGTAGTTTTTTTGCAATGATGTAAATGAGAAAGTTGTTCGTCACAAAATCGGCTAGTAAGCGAAAAGATGCAACGCAGCGTAGCTAACGGTTCTTTTGTTACTTTCGCCCGGCAAGTAGGCATAGTTTGGACAAAAGACCGGTTTCTAACATCTGTTTAATCCACTACGACACGTACATTTTTCAGTTGCTATGTATGTTTCGGAGAGTAAAGCCGTCCAAACTTTGCTCCCTTAAAATGAGTGTCTGTTTTGTTTGTGAGACAAGTGTTGTAATTGATAAAATCACCGTGGGGCCAAAAGCTCGACAGTCATTAATAAAAGCAAGCAAAATCAGAGGTGATTCTGCCATCCTAAAATTACTTGAAGATGAAAGCATCCCTGTCGAGGTTCACATCCGGTGCCATAAGCGTCATGGAGATAAACGTTGTGCTGCGACTGCGGCTGGTCAAAAATCGGAAAGCCTCGGCCACGATACGAGCGGCGAGCGGCTAGCGGTGAGCGGCAGAGCGGCACAGCGGCGATTCTGAGCTTTATGTTTGTACATATAGTTTTATATGGAAAACGCTTGAATCCGGCCACGATACGAGCGGCGAGCGGTGAGCGGCAGAGCGGCAATACTGAAGTGCCGCTCGCCGCTAATCCGAGACATTAAATTTTTTTGGTGCCGCTCGCCGCTCTGTTATTATTTTGTTGTAGCAATGGAAAAAAAGTGTAAAAAAATATTGTAAAAGATGGCTTATCTTGCCCAGAATGTAATTAAAGGTTTCAATTGACATTCTCGTGTATTCGAAAACACGAATTTTATCTTTTCTTAACCCGAAAGTTGATGGTGATATTCACCAAACCTTCTTCTTCGCTCGTTAATGGGATGAACTCCATATTTCCTATTATAAATTAATTTATTGAGAATACGCCTTTTCAACAAAATATTATCACTTAAACTTCATACTTTTAGCATATCTTCCGGAGATAGCTTTTCTACTACTGAACAAGTCGAATCGCCGCTCGTATCCTGGCCACCACCGCTCTGCCGCTCGCCGCTCACCGCTCACCTCTCGCCGCTGGCCGCTCGTATCGTGGCCGAGGCTGAAGTCTCGAAAAAGTATTTGTTTTGCAGAAGTCGATTGCATACAAAGGAAAACGATGAGCCAGAGCCCGGCCCATCGTCGTATTCGGAACCAACTGTCCCAGCCTTCAATTCGAACGTATGTTTTATTTGCGGATACAAAGAAAAAAACTTTTTGAAAGACACTTCTAAAGTGAAATCATCTTCTGTTCGTGAAGCTTTGATGAAGATTGTAGCACTCCGAAAGGATGATCACAGTCAGACAATTAAAAACATGATAAAAGATGTGGATTTAGTACAAGTGAAAGCTCGGTACCATAAGAAATGTTTTACAAAACTTCCAAGAAGGAATAACGAATGTGTCGAACAACTTGGACGTCCAACCACAAAAGTCGATAAAGTCATAGAGATTATCTTTTCCTTCATTGCTAAAAGTCGGGATGTATGTCAATTCGCCGTAAAGGACCTCCGTGAACTAATTCCCCAAGTATTGAAACTGTCACAACAAGACTGCAGTTACAGTATAAGGATAAGATTGTTACGACCAACGTACATGGTGTAGGAAATGTAATATTTTTCCAAAATGAAGCCGGACGAAAATTACTGTCAGATGCATTTTATGCCACTCGGAAGAAAAATGGTAAAGTTGAAAAAGAACGACTTACTCGTGAAATATCACGTGTCATCGGGGAAATGATTCGTAATAAGTATTACGATGCAGAAGATTATCCTGCCAGTACCAACTTTATGAACAACGTAGCAACACACCACCCATTGAAGAAGATGCAATTTTATTTGAAGATCATGACTTGGATTTTCCTTCACAAGTCGTTCACTGGCAACCGAAGACAAGCAGCAACAATGATGACCACAGAGAAGATGTACACGCAGAATCGGGGAATATAACATCTTCCGAAGAAATCAGAAGCAATTCCCCAGACCAACCAAGGATAAAGAGGGCCCGACGTACTACAAAATATAATTATTAAATTAATTTGTACACATCGGCAAGCTCCAACTCGAAAACGGTAAGATTTATACAAAAATAGTTTAAATAAAAGTTGTAGCCGATTTTGTGACGAATAACTTTCTCATTCATCATTGCAAAAAAACTACTTTTTTTAACGAAAATAGCAAACAAACACTTTTTTGATGCTTCAGCGCCACCTACCTTTTGTATTTCAAGTCGGATGACGCCACTTCAATGACATAAAATGTAGTTAATAATGTCCTCTACATTTTTTGTTAAATAAACTTTTCACCAAAACCCATAGATTCTGAGAAAAACGCATTTCAAAATTTGGACCCACTTTTTGGATTTTCTCAAAAACAGGGGGAGGGGGACTTCGGAAATTTGACATTAACTTCATTACATGCCCCCCTAACGATTCATCAAGTCAAATTTCGGTAGGTCATTTTTCAGAGGCTAACTTACAGATTGACTGTACTATTTAGCATTAGGGCTTGCCCAGCCATTAAAGTTCAGATGGTGGAGAAAGAGCCACCTTCTCGTTAAAAGAAGCTTTTCCTACCATCTGCCCAAAATTGCACTTTTCACCGTCATCTCAGTGAATTTTATGCGGTGGACTTTGTGGAGCATTCTCCATTTCTACACCCTTAGGATCAATTCGGCTATCGCCTCGGTAACTAGTTGTTTCGTGGTCAGGAGAGTCTCCGGATTGTTAGTCGCAAGCACTTCCATTCTGACACTTTCTGCTATTTGACAGAAGGTCAGCTTGGAAGTCGTTCTAGACTACATTATGGGTGCGTCCGACTTTTCTGAAGGCTTCTCAAACCCTATGGCCAAAGCCTTCGCCCTTTTCTAACCCTCTTCTTATTAAGAAAATCGGTATCCCTTTCTTATTCGGGGGCCACGCAGACCCTACCAGCCTCTACACCAGTAGCCAACTTCCAGATATCGCTTAAAACGCGACTACGTCACCACGGTAGTTTTTTCGAGTAGCCTCTCCGATTAGGTGCCCTTACTTCCACAGGAAATCCAAGGAGATCTCCCAAAGAAGGAGTGATCTCAACGTACTCCACCCCTAGGTGTACG
>OX465282.1:31187880-31448853 GCA_949987705.1 Thereva unica | reverse complement strand
AATTCTACTGAATTTATGAGTTGTGGATTTTTTTGCAAAATGGATAAAACTTTGGCTTTCCCCATGCCGTATATTGTGTCACAACCACTGAAAGCGTAAAGAAAGAGAATATTGTTTGCAACAATATTTGGAAATTTTAAGCACTGCGGAATACGACCCTTCCCGGTTTTAGAAGGAAAATATTGTTAGAAGACCCTGCCAAGGACGTTCATAGAACAAGGAGATCTATAGTATGTCTTCTCTGACAAAGACCACGGAATCAAACCTAGAAGATAATTGTATTGCTGTCGTTACAATTAACTTTTGAGGTGTAATAAATCCATAAATATCAACTTTATAGAAAAAAGTAAAGGCAACAAATGTGGGCAATGATAAGCTCAACTCACGATATAATCGGTTTTGAAATGAAACGGGGAAAGAAAAAGATATTAGGAATTTTTTTTGAAGTGAAACTTCCTTGCTCTCGTTCTGAGGATTTTGAATTAATTCGCTCAAGTACGAGTGAATTCAGAAAACTGAAACGAAAACAAGGACAGGTGTACGAAACGGAAGTTGCCTTCTCACTCATTTACATAATCGGAAATTTAGTGATGACACACACCGCACCAGCAGGATAATATTTACAATTTATTTAAATTGGTCATAGATGGCTCAGGCATCGGTAAAGTAAAATGGGGAGTCGGTTATTTAAAAAAATGAGATTGTGTATTAATTATTAGATATAAAATTTTTGTAAAAGCAGCGAAATATTTTTGATTTTTTGTTAATTAAAACTAAAAGTGTTCTTGGTAATATATATTTTGATACATATGCAATAACTCGAGTATTGTCATCTCGCTCTAGGTTGGAGTGAGATCACAATTACATTAGGTAATAAGAATTTCGAACTGTCATTATCGACAGTTAGTTGGCTACAAAGTGTGATTAGTTTTGAAAAATATTTGTTTAATAATTGTAATAAGTGATATTTAAAACAATTAACTTGTATTTTGAGGTGTTTATTGTCATTTAGTGTTTTTCCGTACAAACAGGATTGTTTTCTATTGAGGCAAGTGATATTGTAGCGCAAAATATACGTGAGTAAAATTTCTAATAATCTTTACATTAATATATTATCTCCAATTTTGCAATGATTAAATTTTAATTGTATTAAAATATATAATATATTGCCAGAATTGAGATTTTGACCGTATTCCGTAATATCAACCAGCGAAAAAGAGTAAATTTAAGTGCTTTCGCTGTGATTTTATAGCATACATGAAAGTGTTATATAACTTGAAACTAGCTGGGTTCCATTGGGCGATATGCATAATATTACCGCCAGGTTTTCAAGCTTTAGCTACTTAAAAATAGATGGCTTTTGCTTTTTACGGTTAAGTAAATTGTTTATTAAATATTTAAAAGTGCATTTTTAAGGTAAATATTTAAAAATGGCAAATATAATATATGGTAAGATATAATATTTTCTTCTATTATATAAATAATAATTTCTTCAAATTTATTTTTAGGACAATAACTTAATTTGATTTTATGTTTTCTCGCATTAATATCTAATATTAAAAATCGCGTTTCATTGGCCATGAGCTCCAGAGTACTCGGGAGTAGAAAATTTCACCCAATGGAACGCAGCTAATGTTTAAGCTTCCAATCTTTTACGTATCACACTCGTTCACACATGTAAAATAAGGATCAATTAATGATGTCATTAACACTGCCTTGTATACTGCGTTATATTTCGGAACACAGCCTATGGGTGCCTACCATTTAGACACAGAAAGACAAGTATGTTCGACACAGTGTGTCCCTCTGTGCCGTTCTGTGTAAGTCCAAATGGAACACTTAAGTTCATGAAAAATCCGCCACAGAGCACTTCCCTCGTATTTATTTTCGTTTGAGAAGAAAATCGTAAATTTTATGCTGATCATTTCATGTCTTATAAATGCTGGGAATCTGAAATATTAAACAATACATTTCAATTCCCGACTGTTAGTAGCATTGTTTGGTTGTGCCCGGCTGTGTCTACTTTTATACACTGTACTGCATTACTTTCAAAATATTCATTGTACAACGATTTATCAATTGAGTTAAAATATTATAGTTCTTACTTCCTATTTCCTGCTTCATAAATATTTTAGATTATTATACAAGACACGAGCAAATGAAGAAAAAAAAATACAATAATAAAGAACATATAGACAAACATACATAAGTATGTACGCGAGGTTTCACTTCTGCCTTGTGTTCTTTAATACACAATCATATTTTTTTTATGAATTTACGTTTTGCGACATTTAAAGCGCTATAACTCGTGAAATATTAGCCCTATGTAAAAATGACAAAAGCAAAAATTATAGATAATTGTGTGTTCTATAAGCCTTAGGAAGGACTTTTTTATGGCGGGCTAACCGTTAACGAAATATAGCGCAAAGAAAGTGATATATGAAGTTTGAAGCACTATAACTCCGAAGATATTAACTTTACAAAAAAAAATTCTGAACAAAAAAGTTAAATCACTTATTTATCTACAAAAAAGATTATATACATTTTTGTCGTAAAACGCACAGTTTCTGAGATATAGAATTAAACGCGTTTCCCTTCATTGTAAGTGAAGCATAAGGGTGGGGATGACGCCATTTTGAATTTAAGCTCATAAAAATATGTAAAAACATTTGGTAAAAAAAAATCGCGTGCGGTATTTTTTGCAAAGAAAAAGTACCTATTTACTGGACTACACCCTTAGGATCAATTCGGCTATCGCCTCGGTAACTAGTTGTTTCGTGGTCAGGAGAGTCTCCGGATTGTTAGTCGCAAGCACTTCCATTCTGACACTTTCTGCTATTTGACAGAAGGTCAGCTTGGAAGTCGTTCTAGACTACATTATGGGTGCGTCCGACTTTTCTGAAGGCTTCTCAAACCCTATGGCCAAAGCCTTCGCCCTTTTCTAACCCTCTTCTTATTAAGAAAATCGGTATCCCTTTCTTATTCGGGGGCCACGCAGACCCTACCAGCCTCTACACCAGTAGCCAACTTCCAGATATCGCTTAAAACGCGACTACGTCACCACGGTAGTTTTTTCGAGTAGCCTCTCCGATTAGGTGCCCTTACTTCCACAGGAAATCCAAGGAGATCTCCCAAAGAAGGAGTGATCTCAACGTACTCCACCCCTAGGTGTGTAACAGCATAATGGCGCGATCTAAATAGTGGGCGCCACTTATGCGAGGTGTTACCCCCTTAGCCACAAGCCCGGAAGAGCATGGCCAAGGAGCCAACACCATACATAAGAAATAAAAAGAAAATCCGGAACTCCTACGCCGGCCACACGGAGTTGTCTAGCTCGCCGGAGGGGTCGTGGGGTGTGTGGCCGGGGCTTACCGCGGTTGGTTCACCACTTACCTGTGACTGGGTAAACTTGAATTCCGCCATCATCCTTCTCCGATCATCGTCTGAGACGCGTCAAACCCTGAAAAGGAAGGCATCCGCCCCAACCATTCCCAAAAAAAATCTAACAACTTGAGTTCATTCTTAATAACTTAAAAATTGTTTTCGTTTATTTCAGACACATTAACAAAATAACTAGAAACACCAATAGGTAACATCAATATTCAATGGGACACGATTAGAACAATGTCATCATAGATCAACACATTTACAGTTTCAAAATAAAAACATTTACAATTTCCCCGGTCGGGATACTTCCGGATGCTAAATGATTTGTAAAACGCGTCGTATTGGTACCAATTTCGCCTCGTTTTACTCACAAGTGGTATCAACAAATATCGTGTTCAATTATAATTACGAATAAATTATTTGAAAACAACCAGAAAATTATTTTGCAAATAAAAAAATTTAAGCCAATATTTAATAATAAAATTAGAACAATTATAGTAAGTGGTTGTCAGGTGTGTGTCGTGGTGTTTTTATTATATAATAATAAATAGGTGTTTTTATTTTATAATGAATGCCCCAAAAAAAAGTAAGAAAAATTTGTTGGAAATGGTGCCTGTCAATCTGATGTCCCAGCTAAACGAACTCCGCACGGGAAACTTTGACAAACGAAAAGTATTGAGGCACTCGCTCAGTCTCCAAATGTCCAGCCGATCCTTGTGATTCGGTAATCAAGTAGTGGTTTTTTTTGAACACAATCACGGGCCAACAACCAGTCACCAAAATATCAGCCTCTTATCCCAGAGTGAGACTTTCCCCACTTCTCGCCTTGACCTCGCTCCAGGTGATAAGGGCCAGACGTAGCTCGAAATTAGTTTATTTTGGTCACCTCCAACACCGAACTTTCTTCTTCCGCACTAGCAATGTTAATAAAAATATACCTGGTGTATTAGTTTTGTTAATACACTTTTCCGCATAGGTTACTGCTGCCTTCTGCTTGCCCCAGTTCCTTGTTTTTGATGCTTTGCGCTCCAATCACGGTATTGTGCCTCAGGGTCAGGAATTAGAAGAAACTCATTCCATCACCAAAATACAATCCCCAAAATATGCCAACGATATGGTTTTTGCAAAGCTGGTCCGAACACCCACAGTTGAAGTTTTGAAAAATAATGGAGATAGATTTGACTCCTATCCTGGTGAATCCCCAACTTTTTCCGCACCACTGATCTGCTGGTCCCTCAAAACTTTGGGTGGGAGGTTCACGAATTTGCCAAACAGAACTTTCACTCGGGGTATTTCGTTTTTTTTATATTTAGATAAACACGAACAAACTATATAACCGGAGGAGGAACAAATGTCCTAATCGCGAAAAAAAATCTCAATTTATTTTTTTCTTCATGCACTGGACATCGAAAAAACTTGCTTCCTCTCCCCCAAAAACTCTCGGAACCCCCTTCCTGACTGATTTTTTTCAATTTTTTCCTGACTAAAACAATTATTTTTTTTTCTCGCCTACCTCGTTTTAAATTTTTCCTTTTCCTCCAAAGTGATTTACAATAAATTTCCCATTACCTACAAGGTGATTTCCAAAATAAATTTCCCCACCCAAATAAATAATAATTCCGACCGTTACAGGTGTACGGGATCAGACTGCCCTCCTTGGAGAAGAATTCCGAGAACTCTCCTTCACTGGGACCTCATTCGACACCTTGATGCATGGATCCAAAAATATCTAACTAGCCTTGTCGGTGGTCTTTTTGGGAGCTAAGGGAGCACCAGAAATGTTTTGAGTGTTAAGAAGTGCTCCATTTTTGAAGTTTTTTCTAAGCCATTTCTATATTGATACCACGAGGGGTCGCCCATGGCAGAGTTCCGTATCAGCATTGGAAGGTTAATTCAAATCGAAGTTCGCTTCGATTCGAAGTCTATCATTAGTAATACATTCACGCAGTACCTACCATTCATAACTTCAGCACGAATGTTTACACATTAGGATTGCAGTTTTTATCGAGTTTTGATCCGGCGAATTCAGTCTGCTCCATGGATCTCGAGCAGGATGTGGCCTAAGGCCATGTACGATCGGTCTTGGAGTCAGTGCTCCCTGTTTGTGCTCCCTGTTCGAGTTCGAGATATTGATGAGTACATAGGCTTGACTAGCTACAAACAACGCCCTCAAAAGTGCCATCAAAATTTTATTTTTTGCTCGAATTATTTTTTGGCATTCATTTTGGCGCTCCTTACTTCCTGGCGCCTATTGGGACCGCTCCACTTGCTCCACCCCAGGGTCGGCGCTGATCCAAACCTAGGTTCACCCAATACATTACCTTCTTCCACCAGAGTAATATCAAGAGCACTTTTACCCAAGTTGCTGTTACTACGCCGAATGCCATTTTTAAGAAAGGCAAGACATTTCTCCAACAAAAAAAACGATAACTAATATTAAACGTTTTCCTACTCGGCACATTAAGACCTTGAGTGAAGCATTTTACTCCCGCACATAAATATGGCGATAACCAAGCACAAAATGGAGGCATTCGAGCAATAAAGAAAAATTTCAACACATTTATATTCGCATAACATTTTTTTATTTGGCATTAACAATGAAATGGGAAAGCTGATGTTCATAACTTTCAGCAACAACCCGCTGGAATCAGTCTGGGTCCTTGTGTGGTTTTAATGGTTTTGCGACATAGAAAACTGAAAACAAATAAATAATATATTTTCATACTATGCCCTTGATTACGCGCTCGCATATATACGTGTGTAATTGCAAATTATTATGCGGTGGTTACAAAAGCAGCAATGTTTCAAAAGTTCATAAAAGGTAATACCTCATTTATATTTCGAAGTAGGCATAATGATTATGTTGATGTGGCTTTATTTTTCGACCACAATTTCTCGGTTTTCGCCTACGTGGAATGCGATCCTGTCTATTAATGATGATGTATTGTGTTATACTGGGAATTGTGAAAATGCTGTTTTTTAACAATTGCATGAGTGCAATATTCGTTTTTAATTATTGCTTGTTTCGAGGGAAACTTTTAAAACAAAGGATGGAAGGTGAATTAAAGGGTGGATGGAATGAAAAACAAGTTTGTTTTAATTAACGTCAAAAGTTTTTTATTTAAATATTTTTTCTGGGAATAACCTTGTTTCTATATTTTTTTGTTTAATTTTTCCATTCTATAATTTTTTCACAGATTTTTAAAAGCATCGATATCGATGGTTCTTCTGTCTTTCCGTTTTTTTCGCCAATATCACTTTCTTTGTTGGCTTCCTTCTTTACAAAACATATTTCCGTATCTCCAGTAAGCTAGTAATGTCACGGTAATAAAGGTTGGCAAACAGTCAGTGTTAGTTCTTTGCCTCAACTATCTTTCCGACTACAGGTTGCAATAGCATTGTGGCTATGGGCCATAGCCTACGGCTGAGGTTTGCAACCATGGGTATACAACTTTTTGATTCTCTACAATATCCGTGGCCTTCAGTGCACTAAGTGAACACCAAATTTTCGTAACGATGATTTAGAGCGTTGCCAGGGGTCAGTTTACGCAATTCGACACTCGACATCGAGGCCTTATGAAAACGACATTAGCTTCTTTAAATGTTAATTTAGGTCCACGTAAGTCTTACGTGCCCCCAGCCAACAGGTACCCATGGGGACAAACACGCTGTTTTGTGCTTCGTGCCGGAACGGTAGAACACTGCTGGAAGTTGGACCACACTTTCCTCGTGGAGCGACTGGAAACAGACTCCTGATAGGGTCATGTCTCTACCAGGAGAGCTGGTTAATGGTAGTCGGGCGAAGAGAAGAACAATCTCTAAAAAACCACCCCAATCTAAGGTTAAGCAGAATATGCCGATAGACTCATGGCCATGGAGGTGCTTGGTCTTTAATATATGAGCTCTGGATACCTGCCCGACTAGAATTCAATGTAAGGCATGCCTAAAGTTATGTACGGGCCTTCTGAGGTAAACTTTCGGTATACCAGATTAGACTTGCCTCATGAACACCTCATGTGGCCCTCATAGGGCAGTATACCAAAATTAAATTTGTTTTATGAATACCTTACGAGGGCCTCATACAAAATACATGAGGCACTCCGCATGCACTCTAAGATTAGGTTTTCATTAGGGAAATCTTACAAGGGCCTTATTTGGGAAAGAAGGTGTTTACCCCGTTAGGTATAATTGAGTAATTCCTTATGAGGCCCATGTATATTGATGAAATTTGATTGACATTTTCTCTTCATGATATAATTCACATGTAAAACCAAACTACTATGGTTAAGTAACAAAATGTGCTTAATCGCCATCAGGCTTTTTAATGTCTCTGGTTTAATAAATTGTATACTCATTTTTTGTCAATCAGCAGTCATATATAAGCAAGCATGTCATTTCACGAGAGAATTTTTGTTTGTTTCCCCATATCCGCCGCAGTCGTTGTCCTTTAATCTGCTCTTGTCAAGTTTTACTGGTGAGTTATTCTTACTAGCGTCTATTAAGCCACGATGACTCGAAATGGGGAAAGACTGCCAATGATCTATCGCACGCCTTACATAATAAACGATAGGCACGCATTATATGGCCCTATTCATTTCTGCCTGATATGGCCCTCATAAGGATTTTCTAGTTCGGCGGAAATAGGTGAAAAGCGTTACACTTTTCTTCTGTGCCTTAGGGTAAAGGCGGGATAGATACCCCAGTGGGATAGTTGCCTCATTTTCAAAAAACCTAACTTCCCAAACTCGCGACTAATAAATAATTGTATAACTAAGAGCCGCAGGCACTCCGCACCTCAGTTAGATGCGGGCCGTCGTGCGGTAAGGACGTGTTTCGTTCGTGTGTGAATTCATCTCCACGGTGAACTTGACAAACACGTCAAAGTTTTAAAGGTTAGTATTTGCTGTTGTATAACTTTATAAGTAGTCATTAATTCCCTTATATTATTTATTACGTCAATAAACTGATTCATCAAGTATGCATCTAGAGGTAAATAGTTGCTCTTTTTGCTTTTTATTTATTCAAAAAATACTTGGGCATCTATCCCTATCAAAAAGGATAGTTGCCCTGATTTTTCGAGGTATAGGTGCCCCTAGGGACATCTATCCCTCCATACACCATGAGCGCGTTCAAAAACCTTACTATAGTAAACCACGAGGTAAGCTGTGGTTATGCTACATCACTTCACTTAACCACGAAAGTTTATGTTTAACCATGGAGGTTTTTGAACGCACCGTGGTTAACTACGTGGTAAAGAAAATTTAAAATTTTTTTCCATAAAATAGTGTCGGCTATTTCCCTCAATTATTTCCAATAATTATTTATTTAAAATAATCTCACAAATCCCACTTTGTTTTGTTCATTATTAACATTAAAACAAATGTCAAAAAATTGTTTTTATTCTTCTTCTTCTTAACTATCGCTAACCATGCTCCCGAGCATGGTTAAAATTTAACTACACCATGGTTAACCACGGGAGTTTTTGAACGCCAGAAAGTTATGCTCGTGGTTATGTTGTAGTTAACCACGGAGTTTTTGAACGACAAAAGTTTACCATAGTTAACCATGGTTAACCATAGTAAGGTTTTTGAACGCGCTCCATGTATACCCATATGTGATTTTAGGGTATATTTTGAACATATTTTTGTGTTCTGTTATATTTTTTATGTGTTTACATCTATTTGTATTTGGACTTTTTAGTGATTGTAGTAGAACCATGCCACGAAAATACAAAAGAAAGGAAGGAGTTGGAGCTCGAGTATGTTCTTGGACTATAGAACAATTGCAGTCAGCTTTCGACGAAATGGATAGAAAGACCATAGGGATAAACGAAATATCCCGACAGTTTGGGATTCCATCAAGAACATTGCGGAGACGTTATGCTGCTAAAAATACAACGAAGCAGACACTGGGTATGTATTAAAGGTCATGTTATACAGGATTTTAAAAACTTTTATTGAACTTATTGCTGTAAGTTTCCAACATCTAGATTTATTAACGCAGTTTTTTTTTGTAGGAAAACATCCTATCTTGGATTTTGACAACGAAAAAAGTCTAGTAAAGCACATTCTAAAGCTTGGAGATTCAGCATTTCCCCCAAATAGACAATTCATACGTATGTATGTTAGCTTACCAATTTGCTGAAAAACTAGAGCTAAAACATAATTTTGACCACGAAAACGAAATGGCTGGAGCTGCATGGTTCAAAAGTTTTATTGAACGAAATCCAGAGCTTTCTATTAGACAAGCTGAATGTTTATCCGTGGCTAGAGCCAAGGGCCTGAGTAGAGAAGAAGTAAATAACTTCTATGATCTTTTGATCAAAGTCTTGACCGAAAATGATCTGTTGGACAAACCGGAGATTATACAATATGGATGAATCCGGAATCCAATTAAATAATAAACCCGGAAAAGTCATAGCGAAAAAAGGTGCCAAAGTCGTCAATTCAGTCACATCTGCCGAGGGAGGTGAAACAATGACAATCGTTGGCTGTTGCAATGCAATTGGTAATTTTCTTCCACCAGTTCTTATAATAAAAGGTCCTCACCGATGTATCTACACCTTGACGTGGTGGTGAGGCTTGTGTGGTCCCGTTAGGACGCCCTGACTAAGATAGATACTTAAAAGCAATGGACACAACAATGGGAATTTGTACCCCAGGTGGTAAACCTGCAAGCCAGGGAAATCCACCCTCTACGGAGGTCGGCCTCATGGATTCTGGGGGAGGCCATCTATTGCTTAAGAGGAACAGGGAAGTGGACGACTCGCATGTCAACGCAGTCACGCAGGAAAGCGTAGAAGCGGCGGCGAGCGAGCTAGTGAAGCTGAACCTGGAGGTATGCTCAGAGAAGGTGGACAATGCGATGCAGCAATGTGTCAAGAGGTCAGCCGGCTCTGGGCCTACGTTAGCGCAGGAATCCGACTCGGAAGTGAGGCTGCGAAAGCAGCTGAAGCAGAAGAGGAAGAGGGAGCGCAGAAAACAGAAGAAGGCAACTTCCTCTGTTGGGGGATCCGCCGAGTCCACTCCGGAGGAGGTGGGACCCACGAAGAGGTTTAGAGGTGAAAGTCTCTGCACCTCAGCCGTGGGTACTACTGTCGAAGGGGAGGATAAGGCCAGGGAAAGGAAGGGTGGACAACCTCAACCTGTAAAACAGGGAGGAGTCAACCCTTCTGTCTCGGGGGTCGTGCGTGCGGAGCCTGTGGCGGAGAATACCTACGCAGGCATAGCAGGCTGTGACCTCCGTTTGGGTGTGACCGACGATGGAAGGGAGGAGGGTCTGGGCACGAAGCAGGTAACCGTTTTTAAAGCGGCCCTGCTCAAGGCACTAGACTCTCTGCCTGACAACGCTGGCGACATCGGTATTACCGAGGTAGACTTGGAGGACGGGGTCATTGCACTCAGGTGCGTGAACCAAAAATCCAAGGCCTGGCTGTACGAAGCTGTCGGAAAGATGACTGACCTATGGGAAGGAGTCAATCTGAGAGTGGAGCGCCTTCACATCCTTAAGGATGTGAGGAGGATGATCATCCGAGTTCCCGGTTCGCCGGAGAGCAAGGAAACCATCCTAGCCAGATTACGCCGTCAAAATGCCTGTGTGACGGACACTTCTAAGTGGAGGGTCAGCCGCATAGGCAGATATGGTGACGCGAAAAACGGCGGTACCATTCTCACCGTATGGTGTCCGAAGGAGGAGGCGGAGGCGGTCAGGCGTGCAGGGGGGAAACTCAACTGCGGGCTGGACCTTGCCTACGTGCGATTCCAGAAGGACAAGCCGGAGGAAATGATAGAGCCGGCCGGAAAGGCAGCTGAACAAGGGGACCAGTGAAATGGAATCCTCGTCAGCTGGGCGGGAGGTGGGCCAGTTCCGGCAATTAAAGGTTTGCCAGTTGAATCTACACCATAGCAGAGCAGCATCAGCAATGATGACGCGAGGCTTCGGTGAGATGAAGCTGGATATTGCTCTCATACAGGAACCCTGGATCTACAAGGGTAGGATTAGGGGACTATCTGGGGGCTTTGACACTCTGTACGTTCCCAATGCGAATGAAAGAGTGAGGACGTGTGTGCTGGTGAAACACGGAGTGCAGGCGGTTTTACTGCCGCACTTGTGCACACCAGATCTCACAGCAGTACGCGTAGGTACTGGAAGTGGGGCTTTCATTCTAGCCTCAGCCTACCTTCCGTACGATTCGCCAGATCCTCCGCCCACCAGGGAGTTGGAAATTCTGGTTATTACCTGTGGCGAAAAAGGCACAGGGTTAATAGTTGGTTGCGACGCAAATGCACACAACACGGTGTGGGGAAGCACCAACGACAACCATAGAGGAGAGGCTTTGCTCGAATTTGTGGAATGCAACAATCTAGTTATTGCAAATAGAGGGGTAGAACCAACCTTCGTCGATGCTAGACGAAGGGAAGTCATAGATATAACTCTATGCAGCAACCGGATGTTGACAAGATTGACCAACTGGGAGGTGATGGATCGGACGACTATGTCAGATCACAGAGCCATTTCATTTGAGATAGAGTACGGAACCCCGGGCAGGGGAGACGGAATTAGAACAACGAGAATTCCCCGCAACACGGACACGTCTAGATATACTGAAATGTTGCGCAGGAATCTCGGGGAGCGCGTGCCAAGGGCACCGAAAACCACAAGAGAAGCAGAGTCTCAGTTGCATGTCCTGCAGACAGCGATAGAGAACGCTTTTCGAGTGGCGTGTCCTCTTACGTCAGTGGATGACCATGATCCCACACCCTGGTGGTGTAGGGAGCTGGAGAAACTGAAGAAAGAGGTCAGAAAGGCTTTCAACCAAGCGATGAGGTGCAATGACCCGGTTGCCTGGGAGAATTACAAAGCCAAGAAAAGAGAAATGAAACAAACTCTGCGACGACGGAAAAGGGAGTCGTGGAGGAACTTCTGCTCGAGCATGGAGAGCATATCTGAGGCCAGCAGACTTCAGAAAATGATCTCCAGGGACCCGGTCTCCAAAGTCGGACTCGTTCGTGACCCGTCGGGGAGGATGACGGAGACGCTGGAGGAAACCAACAAGATCCTGATGGAAGTTCACTTTCCTGGCAGCTATGTCTCGGGTAAATCTTGGACTATTCGTAACAGAATGGCTACAAGGATGAACCGAGAGGAGGCTAACGGGGTGGTGACGGAGGAAGGGGTGAGACGTGCAATAGACACATTCTCTCCCTTCAAGACATCGGGGCGTGACGGAATATTCCCTGCGCTGCTTCAATGGGGCAAAGATGTCATTGCACCCAGGCTTAGGGGAATATTCGTTACCTGTCTAGCAACAGGATACATTCCGGCGGTGTGGAGGGAAACCAAAGTGGTATTTCTCCCTAAGCCAGGCAAGAAGGACTACACCGAGGCGAAGTCCTCCAGGCCAGTCAGCCTAACATCCTTTCTGTTGAAAACAATGGAAAGAGTGGTGGCAGACCACCTGGAGAGTACTATGCTAAGGACGCACCCTTTAAGTAGAAGCCAGCACGCTTACCAGGCTGGCAGATCTACAGAAACGGCACTTCACCAACTGGTGCGAGTAGCCGAGGGGGAACTGTATACCGGAGGCATAGCGATGGCCGTTATTATGGACATCGAAGGCGCCTTCGACAAGATACAGTTCAACAAACTCAAAGACGCTCTGGTGAGGCGAGAGGTCAGCCCTATGATTGTAAGGTGGGTGGACAGCATGCTGAAAAACAGAGCGGTAAGGATTCAGACAGGAGACTCGCGGCTTCGAGGGAGGGTCAGCAAGGGATGCCCACAGGGCGGGGTGCTATCGCCCCTCCTGTGGAACATCACTGTGGACACTCTGCTCAGGCGGCTAGAGGAAATGGGCGTGCATACCGTTGGGTATGCAGATGATGTAGCGATTGTGGCACGTGGCAAGTTTATGAGCACTACGGCAGATATCATGAGGAATGCACTCCAAGTGGTTGAGCAGTGGTGTACGGAACAGGGCCTCACCATAAATGCTAATAAGACAGACGCGATAATCTTCACTAGGAAGATTAAAGATCTGGATTTTCAGCCCCTCATGCTTTTTGGATCGAGGATCAAGGTGTCTGGGATGGTCAAGTATCTGGGTGTATACTTGGACTCGCGACTAACCTGGAAATACCACGTTGAAGAGAAGATTAAGAAGGCGACAAGGGTGCTTCACCAGTGCAGAAGAGTATGTGGACTAAGGTGGGGTATCTCACCAAGGTTAGCATACTGGACATATACCATGATGGTGAGACCCATCATAACTTATGCCTCGGTGGTCTGGTGGACTAAAGCCACACAGAAAACCGTCAAGAGGCATTTGGACAAGGTGCAAAGAATGGCCTGCGTAGGTGTGAGCGGTGCTTTCCGCACCACACCCGCCGCGGCATTGGAGGCGCTGTTAGGGCTGCTGCCGTTAGACCTCCAGGTGATGAAGACTGCGGCAGCCTCAGCGATTCGGATGAGACGGGATGCCGCATGGCAGGCGTCAGGAACCTTATATGGGCACATGAAGATCCTGGATCGCATTAAAGGGATTAGGGAGCTCATGATGCCCATGGAAGGGATCACAAAAATTAGGGTGACCGAAAGGTATCATAAAACCCTCATAGGGAACGGAACGCTCCCCGAAGGGAGACCGGAAGACATATATATCTTCACGGACGGATCTAAGATTGACGGCAGAGCAGGTGCGGGAGTCTTCTCGGAGGACTTAAATCTGACCTGCTCTCTGGCTTTGGGGAATTACACCTCAGTCTACCAGGCGGAAATGCTTGCTCTGCTGCACGCGCTGGATCACATAAATGAGGGTCAGGTGCAGGGAAGAAGTATCCTTATAGCACTGGACAATCAGGCTGTGATTAAGCGCATGAACCAGACAGAGATTAATGCGTCTCTGGCGTTGGAATGTGTCCAAAAACTGAACAGGTGTGCGCAACAAAACAACGTGACGCTAGCTTGGGTTAGAGGACATACAGGCATCGATGGGAACGAAAAGGCTGACAACCTGGCAAAACAGGGGTCAACCTCGGAATTCTGGGGACCGGAGCCATACTCTGCCATTGGCAGAGGGTTGGTAAGGAACTACATCGAGAAATGGGTCGCTGAGGAACACCGGAGACGGTGGGACGCTATGACCACGTGTAGGCAGGCTAAGATGGTGCTTACGCTGCCGATTACCGCAGCCAGAAGAAGGATCCTGCATATGCAAAGGAGAACCCTCAGATGGTTGGTGGCACTGATTACAGGACACGGATGTTTCAGGTATCACCTAAAAAGAATGGGAATTCTGGAGGATGACACCTGTCGGATGTGCCTGGAGGAACCTGAGACGGCCACACACATAGTGTGTCACTGTCCGGCGGTGGCGAGGAAAAGGGATGCCATAACTGGACTCCAGTGGATGGAGGACATGAGGCAGACTCCCTTCAATCAGCTGCTTGCGATAACTAGGGGAGTCGAAGTAAGGGAGCAATGGGACAACCCACTGCAACCCCAATAAGATGACTCTAGGCAGAGGGACGAAAAGGGACCCGCAAATAGTGGTCTGATTCGGTATCCCTCGAAAATCTATATATATATAATAAAAGGTGTGAATAAGAAACCTGAATTTGAAGATGGACTTCCAAAACTGGCAGCATTATCCGGCTAAGAATCATTTAAGTAGGATTACAAAATGAAGATCTTTATTGTGTTATTTTAATTTTTAAAAATAATGACTTCTATGATTATGCTTATTGAAACTTAATAATAATTAATATTTTATAAGAAGAATTTATAATTTTTATTTTTGTTGAACAAATGTATGGTTATTTTATTTGATCTCAAATTATGTAGAATTATATGTCTAAAACTGCAAAATGCTTTTCATTATTATGCCCATGTTTCCTAGAAACAATTTCTGTTTTAGGAGTAGCTTTCTACTGCTAAAACACCAATAATTGTCCTCAAAACCTCATAAAAGTATGTTTGAGTTTTTCGTTTATGTATACAGTATGAAGGGTATCTATCCCGCGCCAAAGGCATCTATCCTTCTTAATATTTTCATGGTGGGGCAACTATCCACACGGGTAGGCATCTATCCCCAAAAAAGGAGTTCCACAAAAACCAAAAATTTGCAAAATCTGTAATTTGTAGGGCCAAAAATACAAATCACAGTTAAACATAAAGGATTAAACTAGCTAAATTCATAGACATTATTTATATAAAATTGTTTTTTTTTTTTTTTTTTTTTAAATTACGAGGATATTTCAAAAAGTGGGGCATCTATCTTGCCTTTACCCTATTAGGTTTCAACCTTAGGGCATAACAGTCAAATTAAGCTAACCTCATCCGGACCGAACCAAGAAATTCTAGTCGGGTGGCGTCCTCGTTTTTTTGTTTTTCTTTTTTTTTTTATGTGATAGACTAGTCAACAACAGCCGACAACAGACGACAATTTATTTTTTTTCTTATAGAGTGCAATGTCGAAAGGCAGCTCCAGTCGTCTCTATCTAGAAGTAGAAAGGAGCTACCGCAACCTAGGCGCGATATTTTATTCCACCAACATTTCGCGACTCTGGCATCGGGGCATCGAGAAACAACCCGTAGGAGTGTTATGCCTCCTGAAACGAGTTGAATCTCATCAACCAACCGATGACATGCGCTTTAGTGGAGCGGGGAAGGACTAGCGAGGAATCAGGAATGTAAAGAGAAGAGAAGAAAGAAGGAAAGTGATGTGAGTGGAAAATTGGAAAAGGCGAAGGACCGCGGGCTGACCGGGATTCGAACGCAGGACCTCTGGGATAGTAGTCAGGCGCCTTATCTCTAGACTACCGAGGGCCCCGATCTTCCAGTTTAATTAGCCTTCGCAGAGTATACGGGACCGCTGTAGGTGACTTACTTTCTCGAATATTCGTGGGTTCATTTACGCAAATCAATAAAAAAAGAATGTGCTTGATGCGGCTCCAGCATCAACCTTGCCAATTGTGACGATGGGCACATCTCAACTAGCGAAGTCATTGAGCACGGAAGCTGTGTACCAATTGCTTCGACGATTGGAGCCATTGGGCACGTAAGTTTGAGCTCAACTGCTTCGACCACCGGGTCTTTGGCACAGTAGCTGTGTAGGCGGGTCTTAAGTCGCTACGGAGCATGACAAACCCAATTACTTTCCAAGAAGAGGCTGGCTACTGTTAGTCTGCTCAAACCCTGACACAGCAGAATGGGAGTAACGTCTCCTTCATTATGAGCAAGAGTACTCTTGATATCGATCTGATGGAAGAGGGTAACTTTCGTCAGACTCACGTCATACATACGCTCCTTCCCCTTAAAAGTGCCATATCTAATATAAAAAAAGTTGAAGCCAACAATATAAAGAAGCAAATCTGTGCTTTGAATAATAATAATAATAATGAAGATTGGAGTGCACTTGCAAAAACATTGGGCGTGAAGAAATCAACTGCCTATCGGTGGGTTCGGAGCCACTAAAACCAAATACCTGAAAAGCAACGTGGTGGGGAGGAAAAATAAAAATTACCAATTGACATCGCGTATTTATGGAAAAATATATTGAAGAAAATCCCAATATAATATTATTGCAGCTGTTCGCCTCAAATTATTGTTTACCCGAAACTGAAACCCATTGTGCTCGAGGACAACGCCCATTCAACGGACAGAGTTTTCTTAAGGACTCGAGAGGTGTATATGTAAATGTCTCAAAGAACTCGACGTCAATAAATCCACTGGCCCAGACAATATTCCTGTCCTTCTCCCAACTCTTGGAAACTAGCTCTTGTTCAGGCCATGCCCAAAAAAGGTGAAGCCAGCAACCCTTTAAACTAACCAAATTTTACACGACAGACAGTACGGCTTTAGACCGAACAGATCTACCGGATACCTTGTCGTGTGTCTGACTGAGGCTCAATCAAAACATCACTTTGGTGAATCTGGTCTGGTTGCTCTGAATATTTCCAAAGCTTTCGACAGAACATGGCATCCCTGCCCTCCTTCTGATCTGCTCTCAATCCCCTCCAACCCTCTTCACAGAGGACTCCCACAACTTCGATAAGATAAGACAAGCACGTGGCAGACCTTCTCTTCTAGACCGTGAATTAATGTATAATTCTATTAACGGGGACATTGAACTCATTCTTGTTTGGGCCTCAAGAATTGTGTCGAATTCAACAAAACCAAAACAACCGCCCGTCTTTCTATCACAGTCGGCAAATAGAATGTAATGGCTGACCCATCTCTTAACATTCTAGGCGTAACTTTATCTTCAGATCTGCGATGGAATAATCACATATTATAAATCGCCAAACATGCTTACCAATGCTTGGGATTCCTCAAGAGATGCAAGTTCCACCTTCAGTCAACTGCTCTATGAATAACATATATACTGCAATTAGGGAATGAAAATCCCACTTTTGTCACTGCTAGTAGAAAAGAGGTGCAGAACCTCACCTTCACTAGCAGGCTTCTCTCCAACAGGATTGTAAACTGGCGTGTCAGACCTACTCGCTACATCTATCAGCTCAGTGTGTGAACTGGAAACAGCTTACTTACGTGCTGATCTCTTCCTACCATGACAGCAACACTGTCTCTTCTTTTCAGTCGTCGCGTAAAGTGCCTTGTGAAACTACAGGTAAGCTACAGCTATGGAGATTGTTCAATAAGGTAAAACATACCAGGAATTGGGATGAATATAGGTTCACCCTAACAGCCTACAAGAACTAGTTGGGACGTTCCAAAAGGATTGCCAGGAGGAAACACTGTGGGAGCCCTAAAACTCTATCAGAGGCGACAAGACCCCAAAAGCTACTTTCTAAAGACTCCTTCAACGGAGTGAGCCTTCTCAATAACGAGGAAGGCTCTTATAATCCATTCAAAACGCGCGTTATGGTGTTCCAAAATAACACCGTTAAGAAAATCGAACCCTAAACGTTTTTGGGGTCGCTGAACATGAAAATCGAGGTCCCGCGGTCCTAAAATTAAAGCGTCACCCCTAAAAAAAATTTTTTTTTTTTTTTTTTCAAGTTTAAGGTCGATTCGCACTATACGGAACGTCAACGTCACGTCACGGAACGGCAACGTCACGTCAAAATATTCTTCAATGAGTTTTGCACTACACGTTCACATATATAGGCAACGTCACGGACCGTCAACGTAACGGCACGTCAAGATTAGTTTCAAACTATATTTTGACGTGCCGTGCCTTGACGTGACTGATCTATTCTGTTGAATGCGAACGTAGTAACGGCAGCATTTCGAATTTTTCAAATAATAATCTTTTTTTGAAGAAACTAATTCATCATGGAAGATGAAAAATTGATTGAAAAGGTTCGGCGATAGGAGAAGCTGTATGATCTTTCGTAGAAAAGGTATAGTGACAATACTCACAAAGAGAAAATTTAGTCAAATATTGTCAAAGAATTAAATACACCAGGGGCCTTATTCTCAATTACAATATTGCGAGAATTTATCTCGAAAATGCTAAAATGGTATTCTGTATTAGAAATTGATTAAATTCTGCTCGAAACTGTAACTATATTGTTAGATTTTAACTCGAAAGCTCAAGGATAATCGAGTAATTTATAACATTTTATGTATGGGGGAGACAATTGAAACCTCTTGCACTCATTTTCTTCTCTTTCGGGGACATTCCTACTAAAGGAAGCAATATTGTAATAGGGAATACGAAAGCATTTTAGTTTCAAATAACAGTTTCGAGTAAAAAGCATTTGAGTATTCTAATAGAGAATAAGACCCCAGATAAGTGTTAGGTTTTAATTTTCGCAATAGTTTCTAAACTACAATGGACGAAGTTGCAAGAAGAGAAATTAAAAGAACGATTTATAGCCTCTACTACATTATCATTAACGTACAGCATTACAAGACCGATACGCTCGCCTCAAGTGCAAAGTAGCTACCAATATGATATGCAACGCCCACAACCAATGTAAATTCAAACAAGTTCTTCCTGCATATCATCATCAACTTCAAATCCCCAGGAATCAATATGTTCAATGTTCAATATATGCTCAAACGGCAACACCAACACTATCCCCATTTCAAAATTCAACTCTTCCGCGTCAGCGCAAGAATTTTATGAAAGCTATCCCATCACACATTTAATCAATGAAATATAATTTAATTTTTACTTTCTATATTAAACGAAGTTGACTTGTTTTAATTATATGTATTAAACAAACCATCAATTTTTGCTTAGCACTAATAGCGTCTCGAAAAGATGTGTTTTTTTTAAATTTTATGTTCAATTTTTATTAAAAGTATATAAAACTGCTACTTCAACATTCTCTATCATTGCTAACTTGGTATTATTAAACTTTGGCATTCCAAATAATAATTTAAAATCAGCAATACGGAATAAAGGCAATACCCTATCTAATTTTTTTTAGACTGAACGCATAATTTACGTTGACGTGACGTTTCAGTGCGAATTGAAAGCAAAATTGACGTGCCGTTGCCGTTCCGTGACGTTGACGTTCCGTATAGTGCGAATCGACCTTTATGCTTCAAATTCGATTCTGACTTCATTTAAAAAAAAATCCTTTTTGTATAATCGTACATCACATTACATTCCTCACTAAATTAGTTTATTACTTCAACTGCAATTAAAATTCACTAAAAAACAAATTCGGGTGCAATATCTTACATTTATTACTTTGCCTCCGTTTTTACCTGCCTAAATGTCATTGTAAAAAAACGGACCACCCATTATTCAGAATTACCTCAAATAAATTAGGGTACATATTTCCCAATTATTGTGTGATTGTCGTTTTTACAAAAATGCAGAGTTTATTTAAAGATTCCACGAAATGAAATATTTCTCAATATATTTTTTATTTTATTTTTTTCTCTTTAGGGGTGGTTTAACCTCTGTACAAAGGGGTTCATAGTGAAATTTTCCAAATGTTTTAATGATTAAAAATGGAAAATAAAATTTAAATGCAAAACAATAAATTTTAATTTGTTTCAATTAAAATTTTAAAGTAGGGGTAGTTTTACCTCCATAAGGGTTGAAAAAAATATTTTTTTGCTGATAATACCTATTGTACCAAATTTCAAACAAAAAGCAAAAAAAAAAAAAATTTCAATTTTTTTATATAAAGTTGATTTTTATTATTGTAGGGGTAGTTTTAACCTCTTAAAGATTGAAAATAATTTATTTTTGCCCACAATCGAATTTGAAGCATAAACTTGGAAATTTTTTTTACAATTTTTTCCATTTTTGGCCGATTTAGGGGTAGTTTCAACCCTTTAGGACTACCCCTTATCGTAAAGTTCGCCTTAATTTAGTACAAATCAACCACCTTCGCAAATAAATATTTAAAAAAGTGTATTTCATCGCATTCGTTTTCATTATTATTGAAATAATCGCGAAAACCCCCTAAAAAGGGGTGTTTTTTGCATTTTTAGGGATGACGCCCATGTTTTAGGACCGCGGGACCCAGATTTTCGTGATCAGCGACCCCAAAAACCTTTAGGGTTCGATTTTCTTAACGGTGTTATTTTGGAACACCCCCCCCCGCGTTTTGAATGGACTCCTTCAACGGAGTGGGCCTTCTCAAAACGAGGAAGGCTCTTACACCTCTCTAACCATGAAGAAACCTTCTCAGCAAGCAGTTTCTAGGGTCAATCCTCCAGACTGCTTGTCCAAGTCCATTGGATGCCGGGTGTAGTCATAGGACCATCCCAGACCGTTATTCCCGAAGTCTTTCAGGAAACATCTTCGACCGTGACAAGGTTAGGTCCTTTAGAAGTGCCTTGATCTGATTATCGACAACCTGGTCTGCGTCTTTTGAGCCAGCTTCAAATGGGGATGCATTCTAGCCATCTGGAGAAAAATTTGTGATAGTTTTTATCCCCAAACAGGGCAACAGACCCCTGGAGCTGCCTAAATCGTGCAGACCGGAAGATTCTCACCACACCCTCGTAAAAAATTCTATCCGACAGTCAAGCTAGACGACCGGAAGGAAGTGTAGCAGAAAGTAATTAACCTTTTAACTTAACTAATTAGTGAATCTTGTTCCGCAAATTATTATTAACGGAAACTCTGGGAAGCTCTCTCTCTCCTTGTTCTTACATTTTATCTACCCAGTAAATCTTAATGAAAACCTATCTTCCTGGAATGAAAATGTCAACCTGAGATTATTTACTACTGCAAGTGAACCGTGTACGACCTGTCCACAATTAATTGAAAGATTTCTCCTGACCAAGTCAAACAAGCACGTATACACCATTGACCAATAAAACATCTCAATTTATCCGAAAAAGCACTGCAGCAGTCGTGGTAGAATTCCTTTCGACAGCAAAAATTTTGCTGCCTGATTACTTTCGAGATATCTATTAATTCTGTTGCTGTGGAAGAATTTTATATTCTTCAGTTGGGTTATCCTCTAAAAAATTGGATAATCCTTCGTGGAGTCTGAACTTCTCCTTTACTAAGTAGAAACACAAACAGCAACCCCTTGATAGGGACAATTTTCCGACGCTTTTTTATTTGCGGATCCTCATGAGAAATACATCAACAACAGCATCCTCACATCCAAGGATCCGCAGAACGTTATGTCTAGCTTTATATTTTATCTTTTCCTTGATTTTTTTTCCATTCTGCTCCATCGATATGCGTAGAATGCTCCCGCCGGGAATAAATCCAATTTGTAGCGCCAAGTTCTTGTCAAGTTAATGACTAAATCTGCGTAAATTTTCGCATACAAATCCTCTCCTCTGGAAAACGGATCTCTGGCCCCAACCTGCGGTGTGGTGCCCTAGTGAATAATTTTTCGTGTCAATTTGATAAAGTCCTGGCGTCCTGAAAGTGCAGGTGGGGTGTGGGCAAGGAGCTTCCCGTGTTCGTGCCGGGCCAAAAGTTTATTTTCCTATGCTATTCTTGGTGCTAGTGGTGGCTGTTGTCGTGTACTCTGTGTCATTTTTAAGAACACTGTGCACAGTCCATGGATTCATTTTGTATACGTGTGTTATAGAGGTAGTCTGGTAGGGGTTGGTGGGGCAGAGCGGGAGTGGAGAGAGTAATAGCCTGATATAGCCTGGTAACGTGCCTAGAAGGATCAGGAATCGAGTTGAACTGGCGACTCGGCGAATTGTTATTCAACTTCATCAGCGTTTTTAATGAAATTTATTACTTGGCCTCTCGTTAAATCTGGCAGTCTTTGAATTAAAAATTTTCCAAGAAATTAGTTTCAAGCGCCTGGCAATTTTTATGCAGATTTTCTTTAAACTTTTTTATACGATTCAAGTTGGCTGTTGGAATTGAGGAAGTAGTCAGATGCATTAACATTGTAGTATACTAGTATGAAAAGGGAGCATTCCAGCAAGAATGAGAGAGGTCTCACTTGGGAGTTTATGGGGTCTTCCATGGGCGTGTAGGAGGCCTCCCTTTACTTTACGTTTAGTGCTCTTTTATTCTCTGTTCTTCATATTGAATATATCAAAAAATTCCATCTTTTACAGACTGGATAAATTAATACATTTTTAGGAGAACAGAAAAAGTACTATATATGTAGGGGAGAGTGGGGTGAGCCGGGACGGTTGGGTGAACCGGGACAGTGCTTTTTAATTGTTGTTAACGTTTTTATGCTGGTAATTTTTAGTGAATTATGGTTGTATTGGCCCTCTACATTATTTTATGAGAATTGAAGGTCAGCACCTGCATCACTTTATAAGTAAGGATTGTTTATAAAAATCGACACTCCACAAAGTTTTATTTTCTCGGAGTTTAAGGAAGTCTAATTTTATGGTATTTAAGACTACAACAAAGGTAAGGTAATAAAAAGTATTCGTTAGTATGTTATCTTTTAGAGTTCACATGGAATTTGTGATAACCTCAAAAAAATGTGATAACCACGCGTTTGCTTAAAAAAACAGCACCGTGGGGTGAGCCGGGACACGGTTTCTGAGTTGACCGAGAAATGTTTCGACCCTCGTTTTAGCTGCAAAATCGACTTAAATTCATTAGTTATTAACAAAAATGATTGTTAACAATTTTTTATTAATGATTTTTACGTTTATTTATAGTTTAAACCAAAATGCACATTTTATATTGTTTATAATAAAAAATTAAAAAATATATATGTTCAAGCATTGTTTATAATAATATCATAACATATTTTTGACATAAAAGCAAATAAGACTATTAGTTACAACATAAACGCAACTTTCACCTGCTCTTTCTATCGTGTCCCGGCTCACCCCACGATTTTTCGAAACTGCCGATTTGACACTTTTTTTTAAACGGTTAGAAATTATTGAAAATATAAAGTAATAATATTAAAAGTGACAAATAATGAAAGGTATTAAAACCATCTGCAGGATAGGATGTAAAAATAAGAGAGAGAAAAATTGTTTATGTAAGTTTTATAAGGCCTTGAACAAAGTGTGTCCGGCTCACCCCACTCTCCCCTATACATATATACAAAAACCAGTAGTGTTTTTTGGTCACATTTTTTTTCATCCCATTCCAATTTACTCCCAAAAATAGTTTTGGGAACGTTGCAGAAAAAAGTGTTTTACCCGCAAACTCTTTAATATTAACGACATGGGGTGGGGTGAATAAAAACTGAGTGCAAGCTTTCACTCCTATTTTTGGAGTGAACACTTAGTTTGGCGTAAAAAAAAACCTTTGTAGGTTTCGTTAAGTATTTCATTCTGTCATTTCTCCATATAAAGCGAACACTTAATTTTGGTGTGAATAACCTTTTTAGGTTTGTTTGTGAGTGAACGCTCGTAAAAGTGAACGGTAGTGGCGAGGAGCTTTAAAACGAAAAAGGTGTGATGAAATTGATTTTTTGGATGAAATATGTAGATGAAAAGATAATCGATGGAGCAAAAAATTAAAAAGAAAACTTCAACTTAGAGGACAATTTTGTCAATTTATTAAAATTATGCTTTAAGGATAAAAGTCATGTGTACATTTTAGAGACCCATTGCGCTAGGAAATTAATTTTTTGCGAACCATTCCTTCTTTGCCTCCTTTATTTCTTCACAGGATATCGGAAATTTGATCCATTTATCTGCTCTTGTGCATACAGTACTACAACCTCCCAAATTATTTTACCGCTGTTGTTCTAGGGATGCCAAGATCTTCACCGGCTTGAAAGCCCGCATCACCTACATATCTCAAGAAAGTTTTAATTTTTTGAAGCTTTGGTATAGCACCGCCACAAGTTTCTTCAATATCTACTGTTATATAAAACGACTTCAAGTTATCACCGGAACACTGACCGTGGCATTTTCTTTTCCCAGGATTAACATTCAAACACATTTTAATTCCTTTTTTTAAGTGCAGGTAAATTAAGCCGAAAAAAAATGAAATAGGGGAAATGATTGGGTTCAGGCTGAAACTTGGCAGGGAGCTTCCTTTTAATTCGGGACTTGTACAGGTCATCAGACGTTCGATGAATCCTTTGTTGGACTACGTAGCTATTATTTTCATGGGTGATTTCTGGATGTATTTGGAGGAAGAAATAGTTCTAGAGAGGGGGCTATCCACACTATCCACTAAGATATAGGGTGTTAACAAAAAAAATGTATTTTTTTAAATTTAGTTAAAGTTAAATAACTCCCAGACTAATTATAGTAAAGCAACATACTTAGGCTCATCTTTCATGTACATCTTTATTTAGTATAAAGAGCAAAAACTTGAGTGACTCCATTTAAGGTTGAAAGCAAAAGCATAATCACAATTTTCTTCATTTGCCTAACCTGTACAAGCTCCGAATGAGAGCATATGAATATTTTAAATCTTTAAAAAGGTGATATCTTATGAATTGCAATTCTTACCGGTAAATGAATAATAACTTTTTTGTAGATAATCGCATAATCTACAAACTTTGAAAACATTATTTTGCGATAAAGTTACCAAAAACTGATATTTTAAGCATCATAAACCCCATCCCTTTAGCTTAAATCCCTTATAATCCCTTATTAATCACTATGAACGGAAGTTCTCTGCCAAGTAACAGCCTGTACCCAATCATTTTTGCTATTTTTAGTATTTTGCCTGTATTACTTTGCTTTTTGATAATTTCCCATGAGTCAATTGCATTTGAATGAGGAACTTTTTATTCTCTCCAAATCGAGTGTTCACTTTTAACGAATCAGTCCACTCAGAAGTGTTCACTGTAAGTGTACACTCAGTTTTATTCACACCACCCATGGTCTAGATTAAGCCAGTGTAGAGTGTGGTGTATCTTGCCACCAGTGAAGTTAGGGGCCGTCCATAAATTACGTGAGGCGTTTAGAGGGGGAGGGGGTCCAGCAGAATCTCACCCAATCTCACGTGGGATAGAGGGGGGTCTCGGCAAATATCACTTAAATTTTTTTCCTCAACTAACAGTGTAAAATTGCTAGAAAACTGGGTTAAAATAAGGAAAAAATCTTTCTCCACTAAAGACCCTCATTCATTTACAGGCCGCCGGCAGGCCAGTTCGGCAGACACGGCCCAATGAAGGCCACCTAATACTCAATCTAACTGAGGGATGAGGACTTCAGATATCCGCCTGACATGCCGTGACATGCAGGTGACGTCATGATTCCCTACAGGTTGTTAATTCAAGTGTAAAAATATCCATGGCCTCAATGAAAACTTTACAGGCACAGGGGGCCTCGGTGGTCTAGAGGTAAGGCGCCTGACTGCTTTCCCAGAGGAAGCCTTAAAAATACACGGACCACCATATTTGCTGACACAATGCGGAGAAATTAAATATACATATTTCCTCCGCACCAATATGTTTGTGCCTTAAGGCGGCTCCAGACTCCGTGAATGTTCGCGCGAATACGAGTGTGGATGCTTTTCGCGCGTAGTTCGAGCTTACTTTCAGGTCCGACTGGATACGGTGCACAAGGACGGATTGCCCCTTTACGACGATAAAAATAAAAAAATTGATAACTGACCAAAACTACTGGGATACATTCTTAAATAACCACTCTATAATACTACAAATGAACAATGGCAAGATAGTAACATAATTAGCTGGTAACACGCGCTTAACTCCCCTCTCTGACCCAAAGTCAACGGGAGAATAAATTGCGCTCGAAATATCAACAGCTTATTGCGCTTGTTTTGTGCTATTTATATTAGGAGTCGTGGCATTTTAGTATGGAGGAAGAAGCGACAGGCATGTATTTTAAAAAATTTGTTGTATAATCTCGGTATTTCGTATTCCGTTAATTCGTAAATCCCGCTTATTCGTAGTATACTGCTGGTCCCTTGGAAAAATCGCGGTTATTCGTAAGAAATCAATGCATTTCGGTCCCTTTGATAATTCGTAATGATTTTAATACCCAACCTCACCTAAACGTCTTATAATTCGTAGTTCTCCGTTGGAAATCCCGTTAATTCGAAAAGAAAACTGCTCTTCTTGAATTCTCTTAATCATGTTGGCTTAGAAATTTTTCTATTTCCATTGAATTTCTATCTTCTCTTTTTACATGTGTATTTACTTCTTTCACTTAACTTTTATGTCAGTTTAGTGTAATTTTATCACGAGTTCAAAACGTACCCATAAGTGTTTGTCCATTAGGCAAAAAAAGGAGATTATAAAAGCCGTTGCCGATGGCGATAAAAAAATCGAAGTGGCAAAACGCTTTAATATTCCTCCATCTACACTGACTTCAATTTTAAAGAAGAAGGAAGTCATTGCTGGAGTACCTTCAAGCAGTAAAATTATACGGCAAAAAGCCGACGACTTCCCTGAGCTTGAACGGTCACTTCTCACATGGTTTTCGCAGTGCCGACAATTAAATGTACCAGTTGGGGGAGTGATGATGAGGCAAAAGGCCAAATTTTTTGCAGAAAGATTAGGCATTGCCAATTTTAAGGCAAGTGACGGTTGGTTTGACCGTTTTAAAAAAAGGCGCAACATTTCCTTTCGAAAACTATGTGGCGAGAGTGCAAGTGTTAGTGAAAATGTTTGCCAAGAATGGAAAGAAAAATTGAAAGAGTTAATAAAAAATTACGAACCGAAGAACATCTATAATGCTGATGAAACAGGGTTGTTTTTTAAGTGCCTACCAGATTGTTCAATGTGTTTCAAAGACGAAAAATGTCATGGCGGCAAAAATAGTAAAGATAGAGTCACTATATTGTTGAGCGCAAATATGGATGGGTCTGACAAGTTAAAACCTTCGATGATCGGTAAGTCAGCGAAACCTAGATGTTTCAATAACATAAAATCATTTCCATTTACTTATCGTTCGAACAAGAAGGCTTGGATGACATCTGATTTATTCAGTGAATGGCTGAAATTATTGAATGGTGACTTTGAAAAAAAAAAAAAAAACATCGTAAAATCTTGTTATTCATCGATAATTGCACGGCCCACAACGCCATTCCGATTCTTAGCCATATAAAAGTTGAATTTTTACCGGCCAACACGACCTCTAAACTTCAGCCCCTTGATCAGGGAATAATCAAAAATTTTTAAACCCACTACCGCAAAGAAGTGGTGCAATTGCTGTAGATAGCATTGAGGAGAAAAATGACTACCATATCTCAATACTTTCAGCTATGAACATTGCTGATAAAGCGTGGCGAAACGTAAGCCAATCCAGTATTCAAAATTGTTTCCGAGCTTGCGGTTTCGTCAAGGAAGGACTTCGTTCATCTGCTGATGATGACGAACAGAATTTAACAATTGGTATAGACCCTTTAGAGTGGAATCGTCTGCCTCAAAATGAAGAAATCACTTTTGATGATTTTGTTCACTTTGACGATGATGTTGCTGTTGCAGGGATTCTTACGGACGTGGACATTTTGGCGCTGACTGAAGATGATGAAGACAGCGAGGATGTCGGAGAAGATGATTTCCCGATTGTTTCTTTTAAGGAGTCGAAAGCTTGCATTAATAGTTTGCGTCATTTTATAATCAGAAATGATGTAAAGGACGATGTTTTCTCCGCGATCGTAACTTTCGATAACGCAATTGATCTAGCGTGCCAACAATCCCTTCGTCAAAAGAAAATTACTGACTATTTTTCGACTTGAAATATGTAGTAGTATTTGTTTATTTAAGTAATTATGTTGTTCAAATAAATATGTAGAACTTTTTTTTTCTGTATATATATTTGTTGTTTTTTTTTTTGTGTGTGTACATAGTGCATATATAGTATGTATAAGGAGTTTTAATAAAAACTAACAATCCTGTTAATTAGAATTTTTCCTGTTTTAACTTTCAATAAATTCATAATCCCGCTCTTTCGAAAATCTCGATAATTCGTAATGAGCCCCCGGTCCCTTACCGTTACGATTTATCGGGATTATTCTGTAAACTAAAATACTTACATATGTAGTATATAAGACGTACAAGTATATATGTGATGGACAAGTTTTTTGTAATCAACCTACCGAACCTTTATTAAAACATAAAATATCAGATCAGTGTTTATGACGAAGGTTGTCTAAATGGCGTGAATGTAAATATATGTTTTTTTTGTGATACGATGAAGCTTAGGATTCACCCTTTGTACTACTAGTCCGTCATGTCGTTCGAGTCATGGTGCAATGTATAGTAGTAAGCTTGATCTGAAGGATAGAATAGAAAGGATAGGTTAGGGGTCTGGGGGGGTGCATGAGTAGGTGTCGATGAACCTTGCGTTTGAACTCAGAGATGTTATATGAGCTCGGAAACACCGACTGCGGAAGAGAGTTCCACAACCGAGTTGTTCTATTTATAAACGAACAGCTAAACCATAATGTGCGTGAAGGGGAGGGCTGCAGGGTGAAGGGGTGAGCCGAGTTGGCTAGTCTTGTGTTGCGGGAAAAAGGTTGCCGTGTAGGCAGGAGGTTCTTTATTTCAGTGGAGCATTCGCTGTAATAATAGCGATAAAACTTGCTGCGGTGGCTTAAAGAGTCGATGGAGGAGCAACGAGTGCTATCACCAATGAGTTTGATGGCGCGATTTTGCACCTTATCCAGCCAAGCCAAAGTGGTTTTAGGAGCGCCCGCCCAGATATACGAGTTGAATTCAAGGTGGGGTCGAATGTATGTAGGACTTGTAGATTGTGGCTAGAGCAGCTGGCTGAAGGAGGAACTTGCATCTCTTAAGGAATCCGAGGCATTGATACGCTTGTTTGGCAATTTGGAATATGTGACCATTCCATTGCATATCATTAGATAGAGTCATTCCCAGGATGTACGACCGTTTTAACGATAAGCATGGAAAATGGCTCAGTGCTGAACTGAAGATCCCAAATATTGCTTCAAACCCATCAACTAGACCTCAATCTGCTTCTTCGGAAAAGATCCGTGGCAGGCCCCGACAAAAACATTTCAAAGCTACTCTGATCGCAGCAAGCAAAGGAAAGTGAAGCCAAATTAAAGAGAGAAACCAATCACAAGGGCTACAAATACCTGAGACAATATCATTGTAGTAAAACGTCAAGGATAAATACCATTGTGGACATTTTCAACTTGTTACTTGTATCATCAGACCCTAGCTGTGTTCCTTTTCTATTTTTAAGTACTCCGGAGTAAAATATTAAAGTGTAAAGGCATGCAAAATTTGTCGAATTGAGTAAAACCTAACCTAATATTTTTGATGTTAGTTATTTCATTTATATACAAATAAAACGTTAGAAAGATTTCCTACATAGTAGAAATTAATGCGGCAAACTTTTAAAGTAAACGAAAGATAATAGTTTTAGATAATTTATTCGAGTGAAATTTTATTTATAGACGTTTTTATATGAAAAAAGCCTAAAACAATCAAAAGCCATCTATGAGCTTCTCAGTAAATGAAAAATAATTATTCATAACAGACACAAAGTGTTGGCTTTCGCCTAGTTGATGTTAGTTGCGAAACTGCTCTGGTTATCTACCCCTCTGGGAGTAAACTTTTGTCGTTCAAAAACTCCGCGGTTAACTGCAACATAGCCACTAGCACAAGTTTTTGACCTTCAAAAATTCCCATAGTTAACCACCATTATCGTGACCAGTAATAGGAAAAAACCTAAAAAATGACACGACAAATTTAATTAGGTTGTGCTAGGAATGCTTAGAGTGTCCCCTTTTGCTTATGCCCTTATGACACTCGTTTTTTTTTGGCTGATAAATCTGTTGATTAGAGTGAGAGGAAATTTTAGCAAAGGAAATTTAACATGGAGTGAGTGACCAACAAATTTGACAAAATTTGAATGGAAAAAAGGAATTGCTATAAGCATTCTAGCAGTTCAGCTGGAAAATATTGAAAAAAATTTCAATATTTTTTGACGTTTCTTGATTTTTCGACCGTTTGTGAAAGACCGTTTTAGATTTTCGTGTAGTGCTTCAATTTTACTTTTCCAATTAAAGAAAGATGTCAAATCTTGAAATATTAGCAGCCGCAACTATAAATTTGTTAAATATGGCTACATATTTATTAGCATGTGAAACTAAGAAAAAGAAAAAATATTCTGCGAAATGGCTCCTACGTCGGAATACGGAAAGTTTCAGCCATAAGTTAATAAAGGAAATAAAGGATGAAGATTCGCATCTCTTCAGAAATATTTTAAGAATGACACCCATTCAATTTGAGAGCATTTTAAATAAAGTGAAGCCCCACATATCCAAAGAAGATACTAATTTCCGGCAGTGTGTAGGCCCACCAGAAAGATTGCAAGTAACTCTACGATATTTAGCTACTGGTAAATAGTTACATTTGTTACTACTGGCTACTGGTAAATAGTTACAATTGTTTGAAATTTCAGGTGAAACTCAGACATCTCTGCAACTTCCTTTTAGAATTCACCAATCCACTATATCTAAAATTTTAACAGAAACTATTCCTGTTATATGTATATGAAGTGTTAAGTGAAGAGTGTTTGAAATTTCCAAAAAAAAGGAAGATTGGCTCAAAATTTCTGAAGATTTTTATAAAATGTGGGGTTTTCCGAATTGCATTGGAGCAATAGATGGTAATTTTTTGTAAAAAGCAAAACCTTGAAATTGACATTTTACTTTTAGGAAAGCATTGCAAGATAAAACCGTTGAAGTCATTTGCATCCAATTATTGGTGCTATAAAAGAGAGCATACTTTTGTGTTAATGGCAATTGTTGATGCCAACTATAAATTTTTATATGCAGACGTAGGAATTAATGGTCGCATTAGTGATGCTGGAATATGGTTGAGGTCTGATTTGAGAACTGCAATAGAAAGAAAGCAAGTAAATATTCCAGAAGATAGAAACCTCCCCTCTACGTCTGTGCCATCTCCCTTTATTTTTAATTCCGATGACGCTTTTCCACTAACAGAATATATGATGAAACCATATTCAAATAAAGCATTAGCCGTCGACCAAAGAAGATTCAATTACATGCTTTCACGAAATAGACGTGTTGTAGAAAACGCTTTTGGAATACTAGCAAACAGATTTTAAGTGTTATTTGCCCCTATTTTTCGTGCGCCTGCTGCAGCTATTAAAGTAGTTTTGGCTTGCGTATGCTTGCATAATTTCCTGAGAAATCACGCCATTCAAAATAACGCAACATTCGCAACTTAACAGAAGCACAGATCGACTTTTTAATTTCCGAAAACTTTGTACCCACACAAGCTACAAGGGATGGTGCCTCAAGAAAAAAAGGAGAAGAAATAAGAAAAACTCTTGCAGAATATTTTCAAATATTTAATTCTGAAATTATTATTTAGTTTTCGCGCCTTTTAATTTGTATTTCATTATATTCAAACAATAAATTATTAATTTTATGTTTAATACTATTTTGTAAATCGGGGTCCAGACTGTCTATGTCCGCCTTAACACTTTCGGCAAATAAAGCATTTCGGGTTTTATTTGCCTGTTAAGGTTTTTGAGCTTTGGAGACAAGCGTCAACCAATAGTTCATTTTTATTTTTTGTTGAGTTCCTGGGTTTTTTCGATGGATGTCTGGCAATTGGACGAACTGCATCCATTGTTGTCGAGGTTGACGGAATCGGACTCGAAACAGGCGTTGATGATGATGCTATTGGTACATCCTCCTGGAAATTGAAAAATTCCGCTAAACTATGAACGGCGGACAAATCGTCTTCGTCGTTAGGTAACTCCGTAGCAGTACTGTACTCCGTACAGTAATCATCATTAAACGCCTAAACATGTATTCATAATTTCTTGTTTCTTATACAATTTCCTTTACCGCTAACCTTCTTTTATTAAAGTTATTCACCGACGGCATAGGTGTTATACATAGTTTCTTTTAAAAAATTTAATTTACTATAAAACTTCCAAGCTGACTCCTCATATAACTCTACATCTGACGTGCCAGCCCCACTTTTCTTGCTTTTTGTAATTTTCTGATTTTCCTTGTCAAAGTAACATTGAAGGTTTGTCCACTTTTTTATAACTTCATCTTAATAAAAATTGTTATTTGTTTGTTTTCTTTTTTCGTTAAAATGTAAAACTTACGGTATTGAAAATTGGCATTTTCTTTAAATTCTATATTCAGCTTGTCTACCAATTTCATCCAAAACAGTTGCTTCTTCCCTTTGTTTTTATATCCGATGTGGCTCGGATTCCGTACGAACTCATTCATACGCACTTCTTTAATAATATATATAATATATTCGTCTAACCAAATGAATTTATCCATTATTAAAATGTGCCGTTACTTTTGCAAGAACCTGGTATTTTTTTTTTTTTTTTTTCAAATATTAAATACGTTATAACAGACAACAATTGAGATATAACTGTCAAAACATATTTCAAAAAATAATAAATCAATGGGTCTCTTTCTCGCAGAATATTTCTATCTTTTTCACAATATTAGTTTTTCTAGCAGATTTATCAGCCGAAAAAAAAGCGAGTGTCATAAGGGCATTAATACCGAAGCTGCGGAAGAGGTGGCTGAGATTGACTATATTCATCTAATATTGGTTCGTTTTATAACTATGTTAATCGACATATTATGTTGAGATGAAGCCAAAAAATATAAAATATCTGTGTTATTAATTTTGTCGTCGAAAATTTTCTATCTGTCCCAGTGTGCGGCGTGAGCTCATGCCGTAAATTCACGGCTTGAGACAGAATAACCTAAATCCTACACAAAAAAGTTTATGCGAACGCCAGATAGTACCACAGTAGCCCCTCGATTATTTATATGCCACTGCAGCGTGAGTCGATGAATGTTGCGGGGTACGAACCAAGTAACTAGGGGGCTAACCACTAAGATACAGGGTGTTCGCGAAAAAACAATGTCTTTTTTTGTCATTTATTTAGAGTTGAATAACTCCTAGACCAATTATCGTAAACCAATATACTTAGATTCATCTTTTAGGTCAAAGTGTATTCTTTTATTTGATATAAAGATCAGGAACTTGAGTTGCTCCGTTTAGAAGATATGTAGGTTCAAAGCATGAGCGAAATGTTTAAAAGCCTAATGATATTTTTTTGCGGGTTCCAGTCAAGGGCCTGTTTGGCTAGATTTCACGAAATCTCACCGGGCGTATAAGAAACGCAAAAATCGCCTCACGTAATTTATGGACGACCCCTTACAGTTACAATAGCACTAATTTCTAACGTGCTTCATCTTGTTTCAAAAGGCCTATCACTCCAAAGAGGCACTTTCCGGTAACCCTATCGGATCAGGGGTATGGTTGTCAAAACAATAGGCTAACTTTTAGTGTTGGGTAGGGCACGAATGTAAAATGAATTTGTAAGAGGTGCCTCTTTTGGCTTTTCAGCCAGTACAATGTCATACTTCAAACGAGGCGAGGTGATATTGTAATGAAACAACGACAAAAACAAACAAATTAATCAAACGAAGAGCTGTTTTTAAAAGGAGCAATTATAGTATGTATTAAACTGCCTACGAGTATGTAAGTGTAGGGACATCCTCCCACTATTGTCATAGTTTTCCACTCAAGACTTTGTACAAAAACACATAGTCGACTTGCATCAAGTAATTGAAAGCAATTAATTAATTAAGAGTTGTCAGTAGATTTTGATTCGCTGAATTTAAAAAAGTCAATAATAAAGTTCCGTAATAAATAATAAAGTTTCTACCAAGAAATAAATGAATAGAGAATAACTCACTAAAGAAAGATGTAAGATATGTCTCTCCAGTACAAAATGTTCCTTCTTCGAAAAATGAATGATGCGAACCTAAGGTTGGAGGCCCGAAAGGCCAACCTCCGATCCTCACATAATTAAACCAAAAATTTGAAAAATAAACTTCCAAAAAAAAAAAAACTATCCTTAAGAAGATTACCACGGGTCTCACGAGAGACGGGGGGTCGTGGGGTGGCAAGACTCCGAGGTACCACCTAACTGGCCAACACCTGTTACCTGTCTATGATCACCGAGTGCCTATGTGGCAGGGACGAGTACCTGAAAAATAAACACCATCAAAGTTGCGGGAGAGAAGAGTCGACCGCAGCTATACCATCCTTTAGGCAGTTAGCCCATCATCCTAAATTCGGTCCTCGGGAATTCTGTTTTATACAATCCTTCTGTTAACCTAGGGTTGATATAGTCAGTTTCTTGAATGTACATATTCCTGATGATGATTTCGTAGGTAGGCAATGTCACGATTGCTTGTTCTGGACCAAAAATGCGGTTGTTGCGCCTTATCGACTTATCCCAGGGGTTGTAAAATCCAGAAGTAATGAACACAAAAAATATTGTTTTTCAATTGAACATTGACATTTTAAGTTAAAGCCTTGATATAAAACGTGACGTTGCAATTTTATTGATAAATAACATAACGCAGTGTCACCGTTTGTACCACTAGTCCGTCATGTCGTTCATGCCTGGGGCTAGACCTTCCTACTAGACCTAAGCTTGATCTGAAGGATAGTAGAGGAGGGATAGATTAAAGGTCTGGAGGGTGCATGAGTAAATGTCGATGAACATTGCGTTTGAACTCTGAGATGTTATATGAGTTCGGAAACACCGATTGCGAAAGACAGTTCCACAATCGAGTTGCTCTATTTATAAACGAGCTACTTAAACGTAATATGCGCGAAGGGGGGGGGGGGCATGTAGCGTGTGGGGGTGAGCGAAATTGGCTAGTCTTGTGTTGCGGAAAAAAAGTTGCCGCGCATACGGGTTTCTAATTTCAGTGGAACAGTCGCCATGGTAATAGCGGTAAAACTTGCTAGGGTTTGCTACATTCTTACGGTGGCTTAAATGGTCCATCGTGGAACAAAGGGTACTATAGCCAATTTTTATAGCGCGTTATACTATAGCGCGTTTTTGCACCTTGTCCAGCCGATCCAAGGGTGTTTTTGGGGAGGATGTTAAGAGATGGCTCAGCTGTTACATTATCCTTATAATCAGGCAACCTTAGAATAAGTTCCTATGTTTGAATTAGTTTAAGTGTTCATTTTCAATAACATTCTAAAGAGAACTAGACGTTTCAGTTCTAATTGAACTCTCAATCTATCGAAGCAAAATGGTAAACACATCCAAACAAATCGAGTTGTATATTCATAATTAATAAATCCAGTTTTCTCTCATAGCTTTTATTTCGGTATATGTACGGCATTTTGACGTCATAATCCCGATTAGCGCGACAGTCTGTATAGGGCTTTAGATAATAATCTACATTCTCACCCCTCTCTGTAACTTAACCTCACCTAACTTGTATGGTGCTGAAAGGAGTCGCCCGAAATAGAGTTCGCTGGAGGACAACTGTTTCCGCCATATATACCACGACTGATTAAAGGAACCTAAGAAGAAGATAGTCGGTTAAATGTCCACCTTTCCCTAGGTTAACGAGTTGTGGCTCTAATTGGGTCTCCTGTCGCAGTGGAGGCAGCTTCACACCTATAACCCAATGTAATAGTCGGAAAAGCATCCTGGAATTCCTACAACTTTTCTTTCCATTTTCTTTAACAAAACTGCGATAATATTAGAAGACTAAATTGTAATACATATTGCACTCTTCTTATCTTCGTTAAAAATATTATTAAGATTTGCTTCTTGCACATTTCACTCACGCAGTTAATTTTTACTTTTAATTTCTACGCACAAAACTAACTTAGCGCTTCTAAATTTATGGTCGTACATGGTTTTTCGCAGATACATACCAGAATTCGTTCATGCATCTTCTGTTAAATACAGAATACGTTTCCTTATGAAGTTAAAATCCTCGCTGAAGGACACTTTATTCCATTTCTAACTGGGATTTTACTCGTAGGAGAATAGTCACTAAAACAAATTTCGAATAGATTTGCACACTAACCAGTGAGTAGGTTCAATGACTGACATCTTAACCGATTCTTATTCCACCCGATTTAATCTATGAAGTCAATTTTTTCGCTGTTTATACCGAAACAAACATCGAATTTGAATTAAACACAAGCGATACAGGATTTGTGCATTTACATATGGCAGCCACTGGCTGACAAACTCAACACGGCTCCTGCTGACAATGATTTCATTTCTATTCCAACCATGTGGAATGAATTCATGAATATAGAGAATGAATTTAGCAAGTTTAAATTACATGTCCGTGGTTGCTGTCAAAATGGAAATTTGTTCGGTATAAAAAAATAAATCGTATTTGTATACACAAAGTGTTGTAAAAATTCATAGAGTTCGTGGTAATAATGCATACGCTAAACACGCTCTAGTGCTAAACTAATTATTTTTAACTTAATTTTATTGTTTATTTATGTGCATACCTAATGTTGAGAAATTGGTTTCCAGGATATTCTGCTCATCCCAAACTATTTTGGCAACCTTTGTAGGGGCATCGTCCTACTACTTCCGGTCTTACTTAATCAAGGAGACATGCTACGAAAACAGTCGACTGAGGCTAACTAAGGAGAAACAAAATTAGTGTGCGTAGGACCACACTTTAGAAGTTTTAACTTCTATGGCTAGTCTATATTTCCAAATCAATCTTAATACAATACAATATTTGTCCTTAACTTGTCACACAAAGATCGGACGATGGATGACTGGAATAATGTGTGGCATCCAGCGCCAAATCTTTGTGTGATAAGTTACGGACAAACAATTTAATTTCCAAAGCTTTGCAACACATTTTTTAGTGAGTGTATACAGCTTATACAGCTCTGAGATTGTTTCGCGTTCAAAACCAACGCAAAACTAGTTGGGATGTGGGTTCGACCCTTTCGCAAAGTCTAGAAATTAACAAGTCTTTCATCTTCATATAGTTAATGAGTGGAAGGCGAACAGCTACATGCAAAAGTTCTTCAAATGACGATGTCTCGCTATCAGAGAGAGAATGTAACATTTTTATACGCGTTTGCATACAACTAAACAGCTAAACTTTTATGAGTTTATATGGGAATAAACTTAATGTATTGGTGCATATTTGCTCGTTTGTTTTGATTTATGAAAGAAAACAGTTGATTCAATTGTCTTTCTTTTTCTGTTCTGCATACTTTATCGTAAAGAGAGAATCTGGCTTTGCCTCGCTGAATTCACGAAGTATGCATTGAGTTTTGCTCAGCAGTGATGTTCCTATATGCACGCACACAACTAACGGGGGGAAAATTTTGTATGAAGATGAAAGACTTGTTATTACTAGACTTTGCCCTTTCGGTCCACACGATCAACTTCCCAGTATGATGGAAGGAAGCTCTTTGAAATAACGATAAGAATGGTAAATCCGCAGAGCTTTTCTTTTCTTTTTTTGTTGAATAGTAGCAAACAAACATGTCCCTTGCACTTCGTTCGCTACACTATAAAGCGAATTCATTTTGATCGTGTTGACGCGCTGATGATAGACTGCAATGGCAAAAACTTCATTTTCAATTCGAACGATTTCAGGAGATAGTACCAAAATTAATCAATGTAACGGATTTGTCAAACTTGTCCGAAAAGGCCAAACTGTAATCACTGGAAATCCCGCAATGAACTTCATTCCCAAAACTGTAGGACATGGAAAGCAATCCGCCGTTCAAACAGTTCTGAACTAAAGTTTGAAAATTTCGTCATGTTTGTAATGGCTAACGTATTTTTTGAATGGTTTTTAAAGAAAACTCGGATTTTGACGAGTGATGACTCTTTGGGAAGCTATTGCTCGGCTGAATCCATAAAACCGAACTTTATTTTGAACGGGTGTCATTCCAACGCTTCGATCGGCACCTCATCGAAGTCAATATCATTTTTGGTTTGCGTTCTATCGAGCATGTACAAAAATCACTTACGCCCTTTAAACGTAGATACCGCTTGATCGAATTTTATGAAAATCTTTTCAAAGCGTACTTTCGGTAATACGCTACGATCGCCACCTCAAAGAAGTCGGTATCATGGTTGGTTCGTGCTATATCGTACAGGTACAAAAATGACTTACGTCGCAAAAACAAAAAAACGGCTGGACCGAATTTCATGAAAATCTTTTCAGATCATATTTCGGTTAATACGCTTCGAACGACACCTCAACGAAGTCGATATCAGTTTTGGTTCGCGCGATATCGTGCAGGAAAAAATGACCACATCCGTACGCACACACACACAACCACACACACATACTTCCTCCCAATTTTTTTGCTTAAAATGCTCCTGGGGCCAGGAAAGATGAAAATACGTTGAAATTTTCGATTTCGATTTTTGGATCGATTATAATAACTTCCTATACTGGGAAGTTAAAAAAAAGTAGCCCCGATAGAGAACCAGATAGACCCCGATAGAATTTGGGTTTTCGATTTTGTATGGCGAAGAACCAGAGAGTTCATTAAAAAAATACGGCCTGTAATCCTAAATCCATACAATTTCCAGCAAAGTTTAATTTTTTTTTTTATGTGGTAAATACAAGCTTAGGAATCTACATAGTACAGGATCCGTAGAAGAACGACCTCCACCGATGGAGTAACCAAATGAAATTTAATTTTTATAAAAAAAAATATGCTAACAAAAGTAACGGTGATGGGTTGCCTAACGAAATATGTTCAAGGCTATATTTAATTGATAATTCAAAAATCAATTGTTTTGCCATACCTTCACTGATCGAGTAACCAAATAAATTTAACACTAATCGAAAGTAAGAAACCTATAGATTATGAAAACATAGGGTTGCCCACCTTTTTCCGTTCAAGGCTATAGGGTTGCCAGGTTTAAACAGGTGAGTAAAAAGAGGTACCTTCACTGATCGAGTAACCAAATAAATTATACATCAAAATAAAGATAATTTTATTGCGAAACGATACGTATAGGGTTGCCTGTGAAAACTCGTATTTTTCATTTTGTATGATTTGACATTTGTCAAAGTTTTGTTGATAAAATCGTATATTGCGGAGACTTAAACTTGAAAAATGAATAAGCAAACAATTCGTAGAGTCTTTAAAAATCTTTTTTAAGGCTACTGGCTGAAGTATTTTCATATATTATACAACAACAAAAATTAACCAAAATATAAAAAATATGTGGTTCGACCAATGCTGCAAGCGAGATGAAAGCAAGGATTTTTCCATAATATAGTGTCGGAAATGAGGCTCCATGATACAGAATCATTTATAAGCTGTCATCGCAAATCATTTGAAGAATTGTTAGGTATCGTAGGACCGTCCATTAAAAATAAACCGAACTGAAAGAAATAAATGCTGCAGAATGATTATTACTAACATTAAGGGGGTAATCTAGTGTAGAAATTTGAAAAAAAAAAAATGAAATGGCAAATAACTATACTGTTTCCCCTCCTCTTTTAATATATTTGGTTACAGCCAGTTTCTAACAATGCAGACGCATGTGCTCTGAGCAAAAGTAAAATATTTTAGTGATCATTTTAGTTATTTGAGTGAATTTGAGTGAAAATGGATCGAAAACCCACAGCAGGAAGTTCTCGTGCGGGTCGATCAAAAAAAAGACAATTCCACGGCAATAAATTTACTCAAGAAGAAGATATTAGTTTTACAAGTGCATCAGCAGCAAAATTAAGGAAATATGGTGATGAAGAAGTGATCATTTCAAACAATTACGGATATTGTATTTTGGAGTTTTTCACGGTTTTTACAGCTATTTCATCGTTAGTTTTGTGTGCTACGTGCAAGAAAGAAATTAAATTTTCTCGGACAGCTCATCGTGGACTAGGATTTAAAATTGCATTACAATGCAGTTGCGAAAGTGTACAATATATACCATCTTCTCCATTCGTAAATAAATCATTTGAAATAAATCGAAGAATGGTTTTCGCTATGCGACTTTTGGGAGTTGGAAGGGAAGGAATCAATATCTTCTGCAGTATGATGGATATTTGTCAAGGAATAAGCATTGGCACATACTACAGTTGTCTTGAAAACGTGTATGCAGCCGCATCTGCAGTTTATGATTCAGTTATTTCCAAAGGTGTTGATGAAGAGAAAAATTTAATTTCTGCCTCTAATCCGAATGCTAATCCGACTAATTTTATGGTTTCTGGAGATGGATCCTGGGAAAAAAGAAGTTTTCGTTCTCTATTTGGAGTTACCGCACTCATAGCTAAAAATTCCAAAAAAGTTGTAGACACAGTTGTCAAATCTAGCTTTTGTCAAGGCTGTAATCTTTGGAAAAATATTGCTGCTCAGGGCCGGCGGAAACGGACATGCAACGCATGCGGAGCATGCGGGCGTCTCGTCGAAGGGGCGCCATCACGAGATTGGGATATATATATATACTCAGCGCTGGCCCTAGCCCTTGTTCAGGGTGGAGCGAGACTGTCTTTCGGCACCCTTTGTTCGACGCTTGCACTTTACATAAATTATATTTCCAGTTGTCCTAGATAACACTTTTTTCGAGTACTGCCGGCCTGCCATTTCTTTACGGGATTATATCTCCCCTTTTGCAAGCATTTATGGGCTGGGGGCCCCATAAGCATTTCGATGGTGGTTTTAGGGTAACAGGTCCGCCTGTAGCGGCAGTAGAGGAAGTATGTTTTCTCAGACTTGCTTCCCGACGTTTCGCCAACAGCACAACCTTCTTTGGAGGCTATTTGGTTGTTTGTATTGCATGGTTGGGAATTAGGGCTTGCCCCAGCTAATAAGGTTGAGATGGTGAAGAGAGTCACCTTCTCGTTAAAATAGGCTTCTCCTGACATCAGCCCAAAATTGTAGTGTTCGCCATCCTGACAACGTCATCTCTGTGAATTTTATGCGGTGCACTTTGTGGAGTATTCTCCACTCCTTCACCCTTTGGGTCTTCTTTTGGACCCCTATCCATTCAAGACTTCCTTGCATGGTAGCTAGTTGTTTCGTGGTCTGAAGAGTCTCCTGATTGTTAGCCGCAAGCACGCCAATTCTGACACTTTCCGCTATTTGACGAAGGTCGGCTTTGGAGTCATTTCGTTTCTTCCGGCTGTTTAAACCAGAGCCTTTGCCCTTTTCGCCGGGTTATTATACCCTAGAGAACAACCAGATGATCTAACGCTCTTATTATTAAGAAAATCGGTATCCCTTTCTTCCTCGGGGGCCATGGAGACCCTACCAGCCTCTACACAAGAGAAGCCAGCTTTCGGATATCGCATAAAACGTTTTCGGGCTGCGCCACCCCGTTTTCTGAAAGAGGTCGTTTTTTCGATTCGCCTCTCCAATAAGGTGCCCTTACTTCCGCAGGAGATCCCTGGGTTTACGGGCTCCATCCCTGGGTTTACGGGCTCAGACTGCCCTCCCTGAAGAAAAATCCCGAAAACTTTCCTTCGTTGAAACCACATTCGACACCTTGAAGCATGGATCCAAAAATATCTAACTGGCCTTGTAGGTCGTTCTTTTGGGAGCTGTGGAAGTCCCAGAAATGTTTGGAGCGTTAAGAACTGCTCCATCTTCAAAAGTTTGTTTATGGTAATTTTATATTGATACGACCTCGGCGAGAAAGGACGGTCGCCCATGGCAAAGCTCCGTATCACCAATGGAAAACTAATTCAAACGGAAGTTCGCGCTCGGATAAAAATTGCATGCGGGCGTTGAGGACCCTAGCGCCGGCCCTGTTGCTACTTATAATGATTGGTATCGAGACCATGAAGAATCTTGTACGATAAATCATAAAGGAAGTGCAGGCAAAATGGAAGTTGATTCTATTGTAGAAATGTATACTAGATCGCTTCAAAACACCAAGTAAAATATGTCACATATATTGGGGATGGTGATACTAAGTCTTTTAAGGGTATACTAGACATAGATCCTTATGATGGTGACCCAGTTGTTGAAAAAAAGGAGTGCGTGGGACACGTACAAAAAAGAATGGGTTCAAGACTACGGAAAGCAAAAAAAGATAATAAAGGGATTGGCGGAAAAGGTGAAGGAAAATTAACTGATCAAGTCATAAATAAACTCACTTTATATTATGGATTAGCGATTCGCCGGCATCCGGATTCCATTGAGGACATGAAAAATGCAATTTGGGCTACCTTCTATCATACTAGTTCCACAAACGAAAATCCGCAACATTTTTATTGCCCACCTGGTCCAGAGAGCTGGTGTAAATGGCAGAAAGCTGTACATGAAGGTACGTCTGAGGAGTTTGATCACGAAAACCCACCTCTGTGTGACGAGGTATTAAAAATTATAAAGCCGATCTACGAGAGTTTATCGTCAGAGGATTTACTGGTTCGATGCTTAGGTTCTGAAAACCAAAATAATAATGAGTCCCTGAATTCATTAATTTGGACTTTTGCTCCGAAACATATACATGCCGGCGTACACATAGTTGAAATTGCAACTTTTATTGCAGTTTCGATATTTATTGAAGGCTTCATTCCTATTTTGAAAATGATTGTACATAACAGCATAATGGCGCGACTATTTATTGGGCGCCACTTATGCGAGGTATTGCCCCCTTAGCCATAAGCCCGGAAAAGCATGACCAAGGAGCCAACACCATACATAAGAAAGGAAACTAAATTCCGGAACTCCTACACCGGCCACACGGAGTTATCTAGCTCGCCGGAGGGGTCGTGGGGTGTGTGGCCGGGCCTTACCGCGGTTGGTTCACCACTTACCTGTGACTATGAAAAATCTTGAATTCCACCTCCATCCTTCGCCGGACATCACCTGAGCCTCGTCCTGGCTAACTGTTTCCCTGACAGCTCATAGTATCGAAGACTATCAGCTTCAGGGACAGTCATTATCTAGGACACCCTGAAAAGAAATACCACCCGCCCCAACCATTCCACAAAAAAAAGAATCTAATACACGGACATTATATTCATATCACAACCATTTAACAAACCATTTAACATTCCTGTTTATTACAGGTCAAGAACGCACAAGATTATAACAATTTAATGAAGAAATTCAATAGTCATTAACACGCCAAGACTAATAGTAGCAGATACTACCATCAACAATTCTCAACGTAATCTATATTTAACTAGAATTGTATAATTATTCTCGACGGAAGTTATTGAAAAAAAGAAAAGTGCCGTACGGGTACCCCTACGTCGCTTTTGTACAGACGATGTTAAGCCGGCTCTACACGATGCGGTGAACGTTCATGCGAATGTTGGCTTCCGACGTTTGATTCAATACCGACAACAGCGCGAACGTGTCCAAACACCAACGTTGGACGCTCGACATTGGACACTCGTAGTTCGAGTATCGGCCACACGATGCGTCCTACCATCAAGTGTCCAACGTTGGAGAGTGTTCATAGCATCGTATAGAGCCGGCTTTACATTTATCAATTCCGTGTACAAGTACCTGTAAAACACAAGAAGGAAAAAAATATCTCCACTAAGGAGCAAACAAATGTACAAACAATAATAATATTAAATATAATGCTAACTGCACCAAAAATTATTGGATATTAATACAGTAAATTACTAAATGAAAGCATAAATGAATATTTTATTTTCTGTAGTATGTGTATGTTAGGTTTTTGTTTCTTCCCTCTAGGCTAAGGGTAAGCCCTGCACCCGTTCGAGTATATGCGCTTTATCTAATCAGTACACTCTCGTGAAATTTTTTGTATACTTTAATCCGCGGAAATACAACAGGTGAAATTTGATATTTCGCTATACTCTCATCTCGTTCAACACTCAATCTCAATTCCTTCTAGCATCCTCGAATGAAACAAACTGATACGACCTGTCTCAATCTCTTTTTCTTCAGCCAAGTCCGAACGGTTATTTTCGCGTGGAATTTTATCTGAAACTTTGTGCCATGCACCCCAAAAAAAATACGAATTAACCTAGGGTCACCTGATAGCAGTTCACGAATTTCTGCGCTGGCCTTTCTGCGTCGTCCGAGTTTGATTGTCGCAACTGCGACCCACGTACCTTCTGGTCAGCTTAGCCGGTATTACTTCACAATATTTAAATCTTCACTATTGACAGATACCACTTTGATTTCCCGGTCTCTTCTATCCAACAGGATTTTCTTTCGTGCAAATTACACACGACAACTTCGATTAAAGATGATTCAAAAAATCCTAAACTGAAGATTTTTCCAGGTTTGACTTTTTCCTACTTGAGGTGAGTGACTGGGGTTTCGTGATGACTGGATTTTGACATTTGCTAGGGGCTTCTCACTGCTGCACACCATCTAAGACAGCCAAACTAAAAACTGAAACTGCTTTTCCACGAACTCTGGCGTATTTGCTGCTATACTTCGATGTTCCGGTAACAATTTACGGAGGAATTTAATTATTTGTTTCCTCGACTTAGACTAAAAACACCGATTTTTCAAAAAAAACAAACTCGCCGATAAAACTTCCTTCATGATCCAGATTTTTTTCCCAGACTCTCTCATAAATTTTTCGTTCCTCTTTTTTTGTTTTATTTCTCCCCGCCTACTATTTGTTTTCGAACCAACTACTCAATTTTCTTCCCTACAGTAATTTTTAGTCAAGTAGATATTTAGGCAAAACTGACCGTTACATGATGTCTCTAATGGGAACATTGGTTCAGAAGCTAACGCATTCGCCATCAAACGAGATGCTGTCCGGATTAACCGTTCAGAAATGAGAGCATCTTACGATTCAAAGGAAGCCAGAACTGCTCGTTTTTCTTAGTTAGTACGATAGCAGCATTCATCTAAATTAATAATATGTTTTTTTTTTTTTTTTTTTTTTTTTTTTTTTTTTGTTTTCAGATCATCAGAAGGGTTGGAATCGTGGCAAACTTGGCGCGACATTTTTTTTACACCCTACTTCAACAACCTATAAAATTTACAGTTTTTAATTTTTTGACTTTTTTTTATTTCTTATGTATTCTTTAAACATGAATAAATATCTTGTGAAAAAATGGATAGTAAAAATATTTTTAGTTTTTTATTTATAGCAGCTGAAAAAACACCTCACATTCATGCTTCTACACTAGAATACCCCCTTAAGTTATGGCATTTTATTTTTATTTTGCACTTACTTATGTCAATAAGCAGTTTACATTTTTATTTAGATATTTTGCAAGTGGCGATAGCATAAGGTCTATTGGACTTTATGGTTATCGTATCGGTGCAAGCGCAATTTCATATACAGGGTGTCCCACATAAACTTACAAAGCGGCCGGCTGTGGATAGGTCTTGGATAGACGAACAAAAAATCGTATGGGTGGGGGGGGGGGAAATCGTAACGGTTTAGCCGCTAGGGCGTTTTGAAGTTTTTTTGCTAGAGTTTTACATATCACCCTGTATTTTTGTAACCGTGTACCCCATTTTCATGATTATGGCACCGGTGTACGCAGAATTCCCCCACCTATCTACGACGGTAAAAATAATGGTCCTATCTTATAACCTTTTGGAGTTATGAGGCGCCAAAGTCAAAATTTTGTATTTTTTTCACTAAAATTTCAACTAAAACCACCTTTTTCTCCAAAAAATACGTTATAAACCTAAACTTTTTTTTCCAAAATTAAAAAGTTTGGACAATTTCCTATAAATAATGTATTACAAGTTTTATTCTAGGGCCTTTACTTTAGAAGTTATAAGCAATTTTAAAGTTAATATTGGCCTTTTTCGATGCTTATTTGGCACTTTTCGACAAAGCTCAGATGGAAAAGTACTAAAAAAGGACGAAATAGAGCCAATTTCAACATTAAAAATGCTTATAACTTCAAAAATAGAGGCTGTGGCGTAAAAGTTGTAAGACATTATTTATAGGAAATTGTCCAAACTTTTTAATTTTGGAAAAAAAAGTTTAGGTTTATCACGTATTTTTTGGAGAAAAAGGTGGTTTTAGTTGAAATTTTAGTGAAAAAAATACAAAATTTTGACTTTGGCGACTCATAACTCCAAAAGTTTATAAGATAGGACCATTATTTTTACCGTCGTAGATAGGTGGGGTAATTCTGCGTACACCGGTACCATAGTCAAGAAAATGGGTTACACGGTTACAAAAATACAGGGTGATATGTAAAACTCTAGCAAAAAAACTTCAAAACGCCCTAGCGGCTAAACCGTTACGATTTCCCCCCCCCCACCCATACGATTTTTTGTTCGTCTATACAAGACCTATCCACAGCCGGCCGCTTTGTAAGTTTATGTGGGACACCCTGTATAATCCGTGAAACATGACAAATAATTCGGAAGATACTAGATTTTGTATTTCCAACAATATCAACACAATGTAGACGAATTTTACAAAAAATGGGATTTTCCAAATTGTGTAGGTGCAATTGTTGAGTTGATAGAATACTGTAATTGTAGAATACCTATATGATATCGCAGTAGCCAACTTTTATTGCTTGGTTTTTAATTATTCATGACATTAATTTTTAGTGCAGTTCAGATCAGAGACACATTAAGGCAAGATTAAAATATTGCCTTTAGGATTAAAAGAAATAAATTATACCAACGTTTTGCCAGGGTTTTATTTGCACGCAAACATTTTGGTCCTTCGAGCCGGATTTTATGTAAGTACGAGAGCGTAGAAATACTTGAAAAACAAAAGGACCTGGGTCCCATAAAAAATCTATGGGGGGATGTCAAGGCAGCCGTGCGACGCGTAGGACCGACAAATGCTGCACAACTTTGAGATGCAGTACAAACTCCATGGCAGAATATCCCTATAGAGACTTGCAGGAACCTGGTGGGCTCACTGACATTATAATAATGGACTGCTCATCAGCAATTATTCCCATACAAACCGATGGCACCAAAAAGGTATAGTCGACTCGCTCATCCATAAGCCCCCAAACTGACAGAAGCACTCAGAAGTAAACTAAAAAAAAGCTAAAACAGGCGTTAAGAACTTAAATCTGATACACATAAAATTTGCAAATTAATGAAAAAAGGCATTTTAAAAGGTGAAAAAGTGAAAATAGTGTTTATTAATTTTTTTAAACAAAATATTTGTGTTGTTTTAATGTTTTAAGTACGTATTTAAAAAAATGTAAATTTCAAAAGTGATTCCGGTGTTTAAATGGAGTGAAAAAAGGTTTGTAGCCTATGGAACAAATTGGTGCCATGAAAAATTCCTCATGAGCAGTCCATTCTATATGTCAGTGGGTGGGCTCTATGATCAGGAGAAGTACTAAGTACTACCCATAAGCGTAATAATTCCTAAATTGTATTGCTTTTGTAAAACTCTTTCAGTCCTTATGCTCTTACAGGTGTCGTGACCACAGCTATTTTAATGAATAGCAGGATTACAAACATTTATAAATATCTTTTTATTTTTTTATTGAATTTTGAATTTGAACTGTGATTTTGTTTCTATATTATCAAAGAGTTACTATGAGTAAAATTTGCAAAAATATTGCTTTATTTTACTTAACGTAAGATATTCCGACTACTGCTATTTTATTGAAGATAGCGTAGAAGAAGTTCTATGAGCCCTAGGTATAAGAAAATGGAGACTTCAACCCAGGGACCGACAGCTCTCTAGGAGCAAGCTGCAGGCAAGCTGCCTTGGCTCAATAACATACTGCGCAGCTATTTAAGTACACTTACACGCACAAGTACAGCACACTTACAAGAACAAGTTCAGCAGTCCTCCTAGTGGTTTGTCGTTTAGACTTGAGTGTTCGAGTAGGGACTCCTCGAACAAAGAGACCCTGCCCCTTGCTATTGCGGGGCACTAACAGAGAATGTGGAGGGCAGACTCATCCTCTTCCAGGCAAAGCCTACATGTAGAATCCTCTGCTCTTCCTATCCTCCATAAGTGGTAATTTAGTGCACAGTGTCCAGTAATCAAGCCAACTAGTGTCCTGACATCATTACTCCTGCGCCGTAACAATTCCTTGGCTGTCTTAGGGGACGGCACAAGAAGGAACCACTTAGAGTAAGCCAGTCCAGGCGCGTTCAGTATATTTCATCAACCTCCGATCGGCCAGGGCCCTTTGCAGCAAGCTGGACGGTGCCCCAATAGCCGACCAATGAATGCAATATCAGAGCTCTTTTTAGCTAGGACATCCGCTCTTTCGTTGCCTTTGAAACCCCGGTGACCCGGGACCCAGGCAAGGGTAATTTGATTGAAAACGCCCAGCTCATGAAGAGCACGTTGGCAGTCCCAAACTAATTTCGACTTGATATCGAGGAAGGCCGTCAGAGCAACTCCAACTTTGTTTACTTTAAGTATGGCTTATCACAGGCTTTGTTTTTTATTAAGTGGATATTTAAAAAAGAACTAAACAGTTGCCCTTGTGTTGCCTCTCAAATTTATTTCGCAGAAGCCTTTGCAAAACTTATTGAATGTTTGACCTTATTACCGTCACATTACTACGATTACATTTGTCTGGTTCTCTTTTGACCTAGTGTTTAATGCTGTAAACATGCTAAGGGCGACGGCGAAACTATTTCGCTCAGCGACTGTCAAAACCGAATAGAACACACCACTTTTGTATGAAGCTGCACAATCTGCAGACCACTGCGATAACTACGCCGTCGAGCTCGGCGCGACCGAATCAATCCAATTTCTATTTCGAAGCCGTCGCCTGTCAAAGTTGCATGGTTGCTATGATATGGGTTTGTGTAACTATTCCCGTGTGTTCCTGTGTGCGTGGATAGTATTCGGATGTCAAAGTTATTGTTATGTTTTATTTGTTGTGCGTGAAAATAATAAAGTATTTACAAATAAAAAATTAGATAGTTTATAGATTTAATAGACAAAAATTGTGTTTTGTGGATAGACAATAATGGAGTGCTTCGATGAACGATTAATTGAAATTGTCCGCGTAAACCGGAAATGGATTTTTATTTGCAATAGAAATCGTTTGAATTATGTTTTTTTATGAGCCTTGATTTATTTTGTAATAATATTTATTAGGAAGTAATAAATTTGAATTTTTTATACATATGTATATGTTGTTTATTATTGGTCAGTAGGAACTATAAGCTTACAGGGGCCCTTTTCTCTATTAATGCTTTTTACTCGAAACTGTTATCCGAAACTAAAATGCTTCGGTATTCCCTATTACAATACTACTTCTTCTTATAGAAGTGTCCCCGAAAAAAAAGAAAATGAGTGCAAGAACTTTCAATTGTGTCTTCCATACAGTTTCTAGTAGAATTTCTTGGCTTATTAAAACTGTAGACATTGTTTTCACAGTGACAGCAAATAATCATTTGTGTCGCCGTGTTCCTGTGTGCGTGTATAATATATTCGGGTTTCGAAGTAGTTGTTTTGTCGCCGACGCTCTTAGTGTGTGCACACAAAAAATTTCGTTGGCCATTCGCCGTGGCCGAGAGAAATAGTTTCGCCGTCGTCCTTAGCATGTTTATAGCATAAAAGTTTTTTAATATGTGTCTAAGATTCTTTTTGGTGATTCTTCTTCTTCTTCTTCTTAAATGGCGCTACAGTTCTTGCAGGACACGGGCCTCTTGAAGTCTCCTCTTCCAGTCTTCTCTACGTCTTGCTAGCTCCCTCCAGTTTGATGTACGAAGTTTTCGTATATCTTCTAGCACGTCATCCATCCACCTATTTCTTGGTCGTCCTACTCTTCTTCTTCCAGATGGTCTTCCATTAAAAATCCTGGCTAGCATTCTTTCTTCTGGAGCCCGTAGAACGTGTCCAAGCCATAGCAGTCTGTTCAATCTTATGTATGTAGATATATTTATTTCGTCATACATTTGTTGAAGTTCCTCATTTGTCCTAATGCGTCATTCGTTTTGGTTAACCCTTACAGCACCAAATATTCTTCTTAAGATCTGCCTTTCGAAGATTTTAAGCTGGTTTTCTGTTTGTTGGGTCAATGTCCAAGCCTCAGACCCATAGCATAGAACAGGGCGGATTAACGTTTTGTATAGTCTGATTTTGCATTGTCTTGAAATTTCTTTGTTTTTAAAGACCGGGACTAGTGCAAAATAGGTTTTATTTGCGGCTACGATGCGTCTATGGATGTCGTCCTTTATATGGTTTTGTGCAGTAAGCATTGTCCCTAAGTAGATAAAGTTTTCTACAATTTCCACATTATGATCGCCAAGGCTGATACTTGGTCCTAGCCGATGTCCTTGTTTTTATACGATCATATAATTTATTTTTGTGTCATTTACTCGTAGATTGAACTTTGCTGAGCTTTCCACAAACTTGAAAAAGGTTTCCTTTACCTCTTGTGTTTTGCGTCCAATTATGACTATATCATCTGCGAAGGCTAGTATCTGGATGTTCCTTGTGAAGATGCTATTTGCTCCATTAATCATTTTGGTGATTCAAATCATAAAAATGCTGATAGATGCAACTAATGCAGCTAGGGCCGTCGACTTTGCTGATGCTGGGTACAGTCGACGTCGCATCGCTCGAGTATTCTATGTACCTCAAACAACGATACGAGATGCCAAGTCAAGGCAGACATCGTTGCACTTCCACTCGAGACGACCGCTTTATTGTCAGCAACGTGATAAGAGATCGCTTTTCCATTGCTACTGAACATCTGTTTGAATGTTAGTGTAAGTGAACGTACGATTAGAAGAAGACTGGCAGAGAGAACTTTAAGGGCTTTTCCTCCAGCACGCGCGCAACAATATTGTGATTGGACTATGGAGCAGTGGAAGGACGTACTGTTTTCAGATGAAAGCAGAATACCCTTAAGAGGTCCAGATGGGAGTCAGCGCGTCTACAGACGTAAAAATGAGAGGTTTGCTCTCTGCGCTATAACCCAAACAGTGGGTTATCAAGGTGGATCAATAATGATTTGGGGAGGTGTCTCTTATGAGGCCCGTACCGATCCGTACCGACCGTGGAGGAAGTTCTCCAAGACCATGTCGCACTGTTTGCTCTATTAATTGGAGAAGATTTTAGGCTATTGCATGATAATGCAAGTTGTCACGTCGCTAGATCTGCCACATAATACCTTAATGAGATCTATATTCAGACTTTTTTACGGCCAGTAGACTGGTCTTGCACATTTATCAAGACCAAGGCAAAACAGGACAAGGAGAAGACAGACCGCAAAATCAAGATAGCAAGACTTTTTGCTCCTCAGTAAGTGCCAAACGTCTTGCAGTGAAAAGCAAAAGGCCTTGTCTTGAACATTGAGCACGACCAAGACAAGACTGCAAGACTTTCTGCAAGACTTTTTGCAAGACTTTTTGCAGGACCTTTTTCTCATCACTGCAAGACTTCTGGGCCTTAGTGATGAGCAAAAAGTCTTGCTATCTTGATCTTGCACTCCTCTCTTGCACTGTCTCGTCTTGGTCTTGATTTTGTTTTGCTAAATGCGAAAGAAAATGGCCAGCGTGTTGTCCTGATATCAATACAATGGAACAGGTTTCGGATAACCTTATAAGACGTGTTCGGGCAAGAGTACCAGTGCCTTAGGAGAACTCAAGGCCGCTGGGGTAAAGGAGTGGCACAATATCCCTCAGCCGGATATTCAGGACGTCATGGATGGTCTTCCAAACAGGCTTCAAGAAGTCATTAGAGCCCAAGGTGGTAACACCCATTACTAAATTTGAAATCAATGACAAAAATTTACTTTGTCTTTAAAATAATTAGTCAACAAAAGTCTCGAAAAAATCGATTTCGTGGAATATAATCTTAATAAAACATTTTTTTGCTACATTTTCATTTGTTTTTATTTATTAAGGATTGCTTTCACATACCATCCACGAAAATTGCGTAAAATTTGACGGTTTTCATATAAACTACAAAAATTACAGGGTGGGCGGTTAATTGTGCCTGGTGAGTGTAGGTTTAAATAAAACTGTCTCGCATTTTAATTTTTATTAATGCAAACAAGAATTCCTACATCAGTATTTCATATCTCGATTTGTAATTTTACTGTACATTTGCACTGTGAATTTATATATATGTATATTTTCTTCCACGGTAGAGTGATATTTACATTGTTGTATAAACACAAATACGCTTGATTTTATTTTATTCGGCATCGCAATTCTTCAGAAAAATCTAAATAAATACTTTAAAACATTTGAAAACGTATATAAAATGTATAGCCATTATATTTAACCTTGTTTAAAAGATTTAAAAGAAGCACGATAAAAATGAACTGCAATAAATTTCTCGTCCTTCATGATCTATTGCGAAAGATAAATCGTGAAACGCCCACATAATTTCGTTCAACATCCCCAGAAAGGGTACTAAAAATATAATATTTTTCCCCATGATAATTTTCAGTTAAATAGCGTTACGTTAGATGAATCCAAAGATGGAATTCTGATAATAACGATTTATTACGGCGAAGCGTAATTCTTTACGCATATAAATCAGCCGCGATCTGAAATATATGAATGTAGCACATATGGAATTTTAATCTTGAAAGTAAATTCACAAACAATGTACAATATATATGATTTCAAACAGAATTTTCAGTCAAATTAATTAGATTCATTCGTAAAGCATTTACAGTGAGGTACAAAATAGAAGGATACCGACTGGGACTAGGAAGTACTAACTGTTGGTATATGGGTATTAATTCAAACACAATTAGTTATTTTAAATTAATCGATTTTATTTTGACACGTTCCTACTGGTAGCAAAACGAATAATAATAATTTTGTTTTTTCACATAAAATGTAAACTTAGATTTTATTCCATGCCTACCAGATTTATGAAACTAATCGGCAAGTGAATTTCATTAAATTCCAACACGCCCCCTCAAAAATAAATCGATTTACAAAACAATTTAGTTTTAAAATAGGGATACATTCTATTATTTTTTCATTTCTATTATTTTTTTTTTATTTCTGGGAAATTACTTATGACCCAACATTTGTTGCAAAGGATTGGGAAAACCCAGAAAAACCCAACCAGGCCATTTAAAAAAAAATTAGCAATACATTTAAACAAAATTAAATATTATTTTAAACCTATCTTATCTCTAAATTCCAAGAATTTCACTGCCGATAATGGTTTAGTAAATGCATCTGCTTGTTGATCACCTGTAGGAATATATTTAAGTTTGATTACATTATTATTTATTTGCTCTCGAGAAAAATGGTATTTTATATCTATATGTTTTGATCTTTTGTGATTTGTCGGGTTATTTGCTATACTTATACATCCATTATTGTCTTCATATATTATGATTGGCTTAGATATACATAAGTTTATACTTTTTGCCAATGACTTTAACCAAATAGCTTCTTTAACACCTTCAAAAAGTGCCATATATTCTGCTTCAGTAGATGAGGTTGCTACTGATGCTTGTTTTTTAGTATTCCAGCAAATTGTGCATTCCTCAAATAATTTAAATAAGTAGCCCGTTGTACTCTTCTTATCATTTACTTCACTACCTCCCCAATCAGAATCCACATAGCCCGTTAAAATATCATTGTAATCATTTTTTATACAATATGTTAATTTCAAGTCAACAGAGCCTTTTAAATATCTTAGTACCCTTTTTAAATTTTTCCAAAGCTCTTTATTATTTTTATTTTCGTATCTACTTAAGAGATTTATTGCTACACATAAGTCGGGGCGAGTACATATCATTATATACATCAAACATCCAATAAGACTCTGACATGGTGATTCGTGGTTCTCGTTTGAATTTAATTCTATAAAATTTAATTTACTTGGCAAAGGTGTACTAACAGGTTTACTGTCATACATATTAAATTTTTTCAGGACTGTTTCTATGTAAGAACTTTGACTTAAAGTAATTTTGTTGTTACTCCTTTCAATTCTAATTCCTAGAAATAATTTTATTTCTTCTAAATCTGTCATAGAAAATTTTTTCTTTAAATAGTTTTTAAATCTATTCATTGTATCTATATTCTCAGTGATAATCACTAAATCATCAACATAGAGTACAGTATAAATATTTCTTGAAACATGGCCACTATCTAAAATATGAATGCAGTGGTCGACAGGTGAATTTATAAATCCTTTTTCTAGCAAAGCCTTTTGAAATGTTTCGAACCAACACCTTGCTGACTGTTTCAAACCATAAATGGCTTTGTTTAATTTACAAACATAATTATTAATATTTTTTATGCCTTCTGGAGCTTTCATATAAATTTCTTCTTTTAAGATACCATTTAAAAATGCAGTTTTTACATCCATATGATGTATTAATAACTTATATTGATTTGCAAAAGCTACCATTAATCGAAAACTTGTTATTCTAGCAACTGGGGCAAAAGTGGAATCATAGTCTACTAAATATTCTTGTGTAAATCCACGCGCAACAAGACGTGCCTTATATTTCATTAGATTTCCAAATTCATCATTTTTAATTGAAAACACCCACTTGCAATCTACGATATTTTTATCTTTTGGCATTGGTACTAAAGACCAAGTGTTATTAACTAACAATGAGTTAATTTCTTCATTTATAGCATGCATCCATTTTTCTTTATCGTCTCTAGCTTCGATTTCTCTATAGGATTGAGGAATTTTATACATAATGGATTGTGCACTGAAAATATAATTAAATTTTGAATCTAATTCATTATAAGAGATAGGAGGAAGATTTTTAATCCTTGCACTTTTTCTTGGTTGAAAATTAAGGGTTCTTTCTGTATCATCATGAGATGACAAAGCATTGTCTACTTCTGGATCATTAGGCTCGTTATCTTTTTTTAACCTCTTAACAAATTTTTCTTTTGTTTTCAGTTCCACCTCATCTGATTTAACATTATCAGATTTTTTATCTATAACCATGTGTTCAATTTCACCAATTGAACTTCTTTCTACTGATTTTGACCTAATGTCAGATGCATCAGTTTCATTGTAGGAATTTTTACAACTAATTCCTTTCAATGTCAATACTGGTCTGGTTTTCATGAAATTTTTTTCATCAAATATAACATCTCTTACAATTATAAATCTTTCATGTTCTACATCCCAGACTTTATACCCATTTGGCTGATAGCCAACTAATATACACTTCCAGGACTTTTCATCAAATTTTGCTCTCCTCGTTTTATTATGAACATAAGCAGTTGAACCAAAAATTCTTAAAAATTTTATTTGAGGCTTTTTGTTATGCCATAATTCGTAAGGTGTTTTATTTCCTTTTATGGCTTTCGTTGGAGATAAGTTAATTAAGTATGTAGCAGTTAATATACTTTCTCCCCAAAATATTTTCTCCAATTTAGCACCGGTTAACATAGTGCGAGCCTTTTCTGTTAATGTCCTGATCATTCGTTCTGACACTCCATTTAATTGAGGAGTATGTGGAACTGTCAAATGATAACTTATGCCCTTCTGTATACAATACTCCCTCATCTCACCCGACAAATATTCTCCCCCATTATCACAATATAAATATACCAATTTCAGATTAAAATGAGATTCGCTCTTAGCAACAAAATCTTTAAAAACTATAAAAACATCAGATTTAAACTTGATTAAATATGTAACACAGTAATGTGTATATTGATCTATGAAGATCACAAAATAATTTTTATTATCTATAGTTGGAGGAGTCACTGGACCAGCGACATCAGAATGTACAATAAATAATGGTCGCTTTATATGCTCCTTATCTTTATTTTTATTGAAAGGTAATTTTGCTTGTTTTCCATGTATGCAAGCTTCACATATATCATCATTTGTATGTATATTTCTAATATACTTAACATCATTAACCATTTGATCATTTTGTAATTTCAAAAAATTAAATTTGCTTATATGACCTAGCCGTTGATGCCATACCATATAATCATAATTTGTAATATTGGCAACTTTGAAACTAGAGTTTACTTTATGCACATCAACTATGAAATCAATAACAAATAAATTATTGACAGTCTTACCTTTCATTGTTATCTCACCGTCTTTAACTATCTCAACTCCTCTTTGATTGAAAACTACATTCAATCCTGCTTGTTGGATTTTTCTTACGGATAGTAAATTTTGTGGTACGTCTCGGCAATAAAGAACATCCTCAAGAACGCCTTTTATACCCATATTGCTTGTGATGCGCACTATCCCCTTTTTTGTAGCAGTTATGAAAGTGCAGTTTTTAGCTACTGAAATCTTGATTGGTGGATTTAATTCGATGAAACTCTGAAATAAATTGTCATTATTAATGAGATGATCTGATGCACCTGAATCAAGCAAAAAGGTTATTCCATCTTTATGTCCATTTTGATAATATCCTGTCATAAACGCAAATCCAGCAGTGCCTGAGTTAGATGATAAAGGGGTAGTCATTTCAATGTTGTTCACAGTCCTTCTGTGTTCCGAATTATTTTGTTGTGTTCTTTTATAATAGAAACAATGATCCTTATAATGTCCTCTTCGACCATAGTAGTGACACTTAACACTTTTCACGATATAGTTTTTTGATTGAAAATGTTTTTTGAATCCTTTATGTCCATTTTTAAAATACTTTTTATTATAAAAGTTGTTTCCTTTACGAATCAATTTTTGTTCATTATTCGCTTGGAGCACTTTAACACTTGTATCACTATTTTCCCTTGTTAATTTTACCTCGTGATCTAGAAGTCTGGTTTTAACGAAGGCCAAAGTTAAGTTGTCTTCAGATAAGGTTTCGATTGCCGTTATTACGCCATCATAAGAAGATGGTAGTGTTAGTAATAAGTGTGAAACTTTATCAGTTTCATCCAATTTTGCTCCTGCAGCTAGTAGCTCAGTTGTTAAATCATCGAAAGTTGTAAAGTGCTTATTCAATTGAATGTCGCCCTGCAATTTTAACCCAAGTAGTTTTTTCCTGATTGCTAGTTGGGTTGCTAAACTTTTCCTTTCGTAAATATCGTCTAACTTTTTAAATGTTTCCTTTGCGGTACTTTCATTTTGGACGAATCCAAGAAAAGAATCTGATAAATACTCTATTATAATATTTTTTGCCATTCTATCAGATTTTTTCCAGTCTGCAGTTACTGGTTCTGGAATTTTTTCGTCGACCACTTTTAGGATATCAAGTTCACTAAAGAAACTGCGTATTCTAAATTTCCACACGCTGTATTTTTCCCCATCGAATGGTTTAATATTTCTTTTAGTTTTTATATTATCCATTTTGTATTTTATTTGAATAATAAATTATTTTATTATTTTATCTCTTTTAATATAATTAATTCTTTGAATCAACTGGGCCCATAACCTGTTGGTATATGGGTATTAATTCAAACACAATTAGTTATTTTAAATTAATCGATTTTATTTTGACACGTTCCTACTGGTAGCAAAACGAATAATAATAATTTTGTTTTTTCACATAAAATGTAAACTTAGATTTTATTCCATGCCTACCAGATTTATGAAACTAATCGGCAAATGAATTTCATTAAATTCCAACACTAACTACCATCTGGCCACTCAGCACCACCAACTGTCAGGCGCTTTTTGATGTGGTAAGTCTTAACAATCAGGACACTTGTTGGCCTGATTACCGGACACTGTGCCCTAAATTACCACTTATGGAGGATAGGAAGAGCAGAGGATCCTACATGTAGGCTTTGCCTGGAAGAGGATGAGTCTGCCCTCCACATTCTCTGTTAGTGGCCCGCAATAGCAAGGGGCAGGGTCTCTTTGTTCGTGGAGTCCCTACTGGAACACTCAAGTCTAAGCGACAAACCACTAGGCAGACTGCTGAACTTGTTCAAGCGGTCTGGCCTACAAATATGAAGTTAGGGGCTGTAGAGCAATAGGCCAAATTAATGGCCGCAGTACCTTTACCAATGGACCTAATACCTCATACAAGAAAAAAGAAAATCTTAAGAAACACGTCTTAAGGCCGGGACACACATATCCGCACCGCGTCCGCGTAAAAATAAATTTTGTTTCTAAAAAAAGGCAAAACAACCAGCTTCTACAAGGACAATTGACTCTTTCTTTTCTTAAAGTCAGAAACTGGAATCTCAATCTAGTTCTGATGCATCAACGTCATCGAAAGAATCTACCCCGTCGCTCGTAGGGTTGAAAATGTTCCATCCCCTTCCCTGTCTGCAGATATAAACGAACCATCCTTTCAGCCTCGTTTTGCATCCGATATAGGGTCTTACGTGGGTCAAAACAATATTGATGATTTCACTAAGGCGGAACTACTAGAGCATCACTGGAAACCTCCTCCCGACTATACTTTTCCTCATAATGTCGTGATGAAGAAAGGAAAGGAAACAAAGAAGTACGCTCAAAGATCACATCTAGAAAAATTTTCTTGGCTAGTGTTGTCCCATAAAAATCAAGGTCTTTATTTTGGGTACTGCGTACTATTTGCTCCGAGCTCAGGAGGAGGTTATCAAACAAATACTTCTCTGAAGCGACTAGTTCGAGAACCACTCAAAGCGTTTGATGATTTGATGGGTGAAAAAGGAGCGCTTTCAGTTAGCTAACGCAACCAATATCACCAGAGGGCGCGGTGGAGGCTGGGAGAACTTTTCTTAAGGCTTTCCACAATCCAGCATCTGAAGTGATCAACCAGGTGCATGTGCAACGAGGTGCACAGGTCAAAGAAAATCGAGAGCGGTTGAGACCTATCATCAAAACAATCATTTTTTGCGGTCAGCAGAATATTTCTTTACGTGGCCATAGGGATGATTGACCGCTCTTGAATACGACCGACAACAGAGATAGTCCGGTGGCTAATGATGGAAACTTCAGGGCACTCCTGCGCTTTAGAATTGATTCTGGTGACACAACTCTTCAGCATCATTTAAAAACTGCGGGTGCAAAAGCCACGTACATCAGCAAAACCGTCCAAAATGAGCTGATAGAAGTCTGCAAAGGAGAAATTCAGCAAGTCATTCTGAATAGAGTAAGAGCGGCTAAATTTTTTTCTGTTATATTCGACAAGACGACCGACATTTCCCACGCGGAACAACTCAGCTTGTCACTTCGCTACTACAGGAACAGAGTTGTCAGAGAAGATTTCATTACATTTTGTGATGCGCACTCTGGCATTCGGCCTGAAGATGTAGAAGGAAACGAGCGGCGTTTAACTGGAGTGGCAGTGGCACATATTGTCATAGATTTGCGTAACAAAGATTTGGACTTGCAATACTTGGTTGGGATTGGTACAGACAGTTGCTCTGTTATGGCGTCTGATATGAAAGGGGCATGTCACGAGTTGATGAAAGTGGCAATTCACGCTCGACGTTGTCCTTGCAATAATCATGTTTTAAACAACTCTTTGCTGAAATCGTCCAATGTCATCAGCTGCCGAAATACTTCCACAACAATGAAAACCATTGTAGCTTTTGCAAATGCTTCGGCAAAAAGGCACAGCGTCTTCAGTGAACAGCTTGGTGGAAAATCTCTTTCAAGACTTGGCGAGACACGATGGGTCGAAAATCATGAAGGACACATGCAGTTTCAAGGTGAAAAGCTGATGAAAATTTGTGCTGCACTTGATGAGATTTCTGATTGGAAGGATGAGAAAACTGCATCTGCTGCCGCGAACCTTCATCAGGCTCTTCTTAACCCAAGGTTTCTGGTTTCAACTTCTTGCTTGAGTGATGTTCTAGGTGTGTATTATCTTTTTTATTATCTTTATAAAACAATTTTGAAAAAATGACGCGGGAGCGCTTGTATCGTTGTTAATCACTGATAAACAACTTAATTCAAATTTTTCATTTTCAAAAAATGACTCGTTTTATGCTATAAGTAAGAAGTTTTTGGTTCAATCAATCAATAGTTCAAAACAAAAAACTTAATTATTTTTGTTTTTGTAGGAGTAACTTTACCTTTGAGCCGAATACTGCAAACACCATCATTAGATCTGAAGAAAGCAATCGGTTTGATACAAGATACTTTGAGTGTGCTTAAGAAGAAAAGGGGTCATCCATAAATTACGTGAGGTGGTTTTTGGGATTTTTCGACCCCCCCTCCCCCCTTGGTGAGATTTCGTGAGATTTGGCTCGACCACCTCCCTCCCCCCCTAATCTCACGTGAGATTTTTCAAATTTTAAAAAAATCTAGTATTTACACTAAAAATACGTATTTACGGTCGTAACCACAGCAAAGTGGGCCTTTTCTTAGAATATAGAACTGCAGGAAAGGCCCCCGAATTTAAAATCCTTGTTCGTACCGTAGTGAAATCCAATTAAAATTCGGAGTGAAAGGCGTGTAAAAAGTTCATCTGAGCGGAAAGGAGGTGTTGGGAGCAAGATTTTATTTGAGATAACTGATAATTTGGACGCCTTGCCCTCCTCTATTCCACTCACTTTTCCGTTTGTAGTGGACACACAAGTAGTTCTAAATTCTAAGGGCCTTTTTGCGGGTCAGTGTTACTTGGCTCGTACTCTGCAGCATTTGACGAGACACACGTTTGACAATCGACAACCAATTTTTGTGTAGGATTTACCCCTATCGTAAGGCCCCAATTTACACACAGGTCGCCAGCAGGCCGTGGCCTGAAAGTTTTCGCCTTGAGGCCAAGTATCACTAAACACTCACTGGCCGCCAACTGTATGGGGTAGTGATGAGCAAGACTTTTCTTGCAATTCTTCCTTTTATTGTACATTAAGCAAGACCAAAGCAGGAACAAGACAAGACAGGACAAAATAAGACTACATTGCTCATCACTAAATGCCTAAAGTCTTGCAGTGGTGAGCAAAAAGCCTTCGAAAAAGTCTTGCTAAAAGTCTTGCAAAAAGTCTTGCAGTCTTGTCTTTGTCCTGCTGAATTGTCTTTGTCCTGCAAGACAAGGCGTTTTGCTCATTACAACTTTTGCCCCTTAGTGATGAGCAAAAAGCCTTGCTATCCTGATCTTGCAGTCTTGACTTATCCTTGTCTTGTCTTGGTATTTCTTGGTCTTGCTAAATGTGCAAGACTAGTCTTGCTGATCACTAGTATGGGGCCTGCAGTTCAAGAAAGCTGACGAAACTAGCATTTATCGTCAGTTCGGGCCTGAAGATCTGAACTTCTATTCACTAAGCATTCACACCGTATGCACTCGGAACGGAAAGCAAGGCGCGTGCTAGTTGTGAAAACCATCCACCATCGCGTTTGCGCTTTTTTGCTCTTTTGTGTTCACGGCGTGAGGCTTGAAGCTTTCGTTGGGGCCATGAGCATTTTTGCACTTGAATTAATAACCTGCTATGCTAAGCAGTCGTTTTCGCTTGTGTGTAGGGAATCAGGACTTTACCTACATGCCACGGCCTGTCAGACTCATCCCTCAGTTAGACTGATTCAAGCTTAGTCGTGCCGGCCGGCCTGTAAGTCAATGGGGGTCTTTAGTGGAGAAACACGTTTTACTTAATTTAACCCAATTTTTGCGCAATTTTACACTGTGTGTTTAAAAAAAAATACGTGAGATTTGCCGAGACCCCCCCTCTCCCCCAGGTGAGATTTGGTGAGATTCGGCTCGACCCCCTCCCCCCCCTAAACGCCTCACGTAATTAATGGACGACCCCAAAGAAGCGATGCTGATTCTGTTGTTCAACAGCTATTTTCTGAAACTGAAAATCTCGCAACACAGTTGGATGTGGAGTTAAAAGTACCGCGCGTTGTTTCTCGTCAAAAACATCGAGATAATCACCAACAAAATCAAACCCCGGAATAATATTTCAGGAAAGGAATTTACGTTCCTTTGTTGGACAACGTTTTGACGGACCTCAACGAAAGGCTCTCACCAGACGTTTGGGTTAAGAGCGTTTCTGCCTCGGACATCCTATACATCGGAGGACATTGAAGAAGTTCATCTTGTAGCAGAAACGTACCAGAAGCTTCTGAACACTCCCCCTTCGAACGTTATTACAGAATTCGAGTTGTGGGTAGCTAAATGGAACCGAATTGTTGCAAACGGGTGAACTCCCAGATTCGGTTCCTTTCGCCCTTGATGCGTGTGATGAAGTAGTTTATCCTGCTATTAATACACTGCTTTGGATTTTGGAGACCCTTCCTGTTACTGCAGCCACTGCAGAAAGGAGTTTTTCAACTCTCCGTCGCCTCAAAACTTGGTTGAGAGCAACTATGGGAGAAGACAGACTCACCGGGCTTGCATTGCTACACATCCATCGAGACATTGAATTGGGCATCGATGGGATCATTAACAGATTTGCGAAACAAAATAGAAGATTGGATTTTGTTTTATAATAGTTAGAACTTGTAAACAGATTGTAATCGGATGATAGTATATAAAGTATAGCTACAATCCAAATATGGAAAAAAATAATAAAAAAGTCAGTGTTGTGTAAGAAAATTAGTCAATTTTGTTGATTCAGTCATTTTTTGATTCCAATTTTTCCAGAGTACAAAAGTAAGTTAATTTCAGTCGTTTGGTTAGTTTCAGGTTTTTATGTTTGCAAAAACTAGGTTTTGTTCGTTTGGTTTTTTTTTTTTTTTTTTGTTTTTCGGTTTACAAAATATTGTTTCAACTCTATTTTTTGAAATGCGGGCTGTTTTGGGGGGGAGGGGTCTGTTATAGGGACATCGTCCCACTACTCACCTATTACTCGACTGCAAAAGACTTCGCACAAAAGCATAGCCTACTTGCATCAAGTAATAAAAAAAATAGGAAACAATAAATTAATTAAATTAATTACTTGTCAAATGTCAGTTTTATGAAAAAAGCTTACGTGAAAAAAAGATCTAAAAAGATATTTAATATAAAAAGTAATTATTGTAAAAAGTTTAATTATAACAAAGATAAGACATTAATGTGGAGTAGAGTGTTTTAAAAATAAAACATATTATTAGCATGTTAACAAATAATTGTTTTTAATGGTTACACGCCTCGAGCAATCCAACAATGTAATTAAGAGTACCTATGTATGACTGGTGGTGCAAACTGCTTTCGATGCCTTGCGGAAGATTACCAAAAAGATGTTACGAAGCTCTTAAAGCACATAGATTTGAACTTAATCCCTAACAAATGGGTTTCACAAATAAAGAGTATTTTGTATTCACGCGATGAATTAGGATTATGGTCTTCGCAGAACGGGCAGCTAGCACATAGGGAGAGAGAGGCGTTTCTCGCAATCTCAGCCGCTATTCTTAAGTTCTGCGATGACGATAGAATATACCACTCTTCTTATTCACCTATTTATAAATTAAAATGTCCACAAATTAAACTGTTTATATTATTTTTTTATTGGATATGAAGCAAACTCTCTTTGTAACGGAGCGAGACTCCTAGCATTGTAAATAAATAAATAAATAAAAAATAAATAATACATTGTACAATGACCGGACTGGGAAAAATAATTGTTGATACCAATAAATGTCTCTTCTGTCAAGGATACAAACAAATAAATCCTGCAGCATATTTCAGGAAAATGAGTCTTAATACGGAAACCCAGTTAGACTAGAGAAAAATTCCCTCCTGCCTGAGTAAACGTAATCATATGGAAAGGCTTTAATAAGCTACCAGTAAATGGACGAAGGTCAAATGTTGACTTGAATGTAAACGATTCTTGCAGGATACTTGCCATCTAGTGGAAGTGTATGAACGAGTACACGTTTATCAGTAATCAGGCTATGTTACTTCTGCGTCGATGGTTTTAATTAAGAAACCGATTTGAAAGAAGCAACCTTGTTCCCGACCGAAGACGACCAGATCTGTTGGTGATTAAGTAAATGCATTGAACAGGATTTCTTCCTTGATTGAAATTAAAAATTGTTTCTTTTCCTTTAGCTGGTATTTATTGATTGGGTCTATTATTACAGAGGATGTAATTGTTTTCAAAAGATTTAAGACAGTTTTTGTTCCATGGAATTTAATTATATCTTTGAGAAGCAAAGGAAATTTGTAATATTTATAGCTCCGTTCAACAAATGGATATTTATGTGCAACTATAAACAAAAGGACTGACTTCATAAGACTTCAAAATGTTTATTTCTCAAGATTGTGATACTTTTTCCAGAGCAGAAGTTTTAACTTTTCAGTTCAGTTTATTCGCAGTAAGGTAAAGAAAAGCGTTTCCTGAAAAATTTATCATATTTTTTTACAAATCAATTGCCTTATGTTCAAATAAGTATGTTCACAATTTAAAAACGTCTCTAGGAGTAATAGAAGAGTCGAACGATAAAGCTAATTCAAAGAATTTTTGGAAATGATCGAAAAATTAAAAATTTAATTTAATGACAGTAATTCGAAACGGTTTGAAAAAATTCAAATTCTAACGCTTTTACTTCAGACTTGGGGTTTATCCAGAATATGTCATACAATAGGCTGTACAAAATACAAGGCATCTATAGCTAAATCTTTTTCTGTAGAAAAGGGGATTCTTTCAACGCCAAACATGAAATTAGGTTATTAAAAACTTTTTTATAGAAATAAACTTATTAGTATTAAATTCAGATGAATTTGTTATGTTTAATCAAATATTTGGTCAACTTAAACGACCAAGTGATATTAAGTCAAAAATTTTGGAATTTTATATAGAGGATGAAATTAGTATGGATTTGCCGGAAAGGAAAGATTATCTTTCTATTCGAAATGACGAAGGAAAATGTGAACATATTTAGAAAAGACTTATTCTCTCTAACTTGAAACAGTTGTAAGACCTATTTAAAAGAGGATATCCAGATAATCGGGTTGGCTTTTCTAAGTTTGCATTATTACGTCCTCAGGAAGGTGCACTTGCAGGACCTAGCGGAACACATCCTATTTATGTTTGTTCTATGCACCAAAACGTCAAGCTAATGATGTTAGGTAAGTGATATACTAGTAAAATCCTTTTAAAAAAATAGTTTTGACCTCTTTCACTGCAGGATGTAATTTAGCAACTCTCACAGACCAATTAGAAACACCTTTATGACTATATAGTGACTGCCTTAAAATGATTATTTGTCGGGATCCAACATTTAAATGCTATTTTCACAACTGTGACAAGGGTCCAAGATTACAAACCTTAAAACAAGTATTGCTAGATATATTTGATGACAATGGAATAGATGAAATAACATTGGATTATAGGTATTGGATTTCAAAGCCTCGTGCAAGCTTGCAGACATTCATGAAATATTCATCAGATTTCGTCGACGAGTTTTATGAAGATATAAAAAGTCTTTTACCACACAGTTATGTTGTTAAAAAGCAAGCAAACTTTCTGAGAAGGTTAAAAGAATCGTTAGAAGGCAACCCGTATATTGTTATTTGTGATTTTGCGGAAAACTATTCCTTTGTCATTCGAAATGCCGCACCTGGATTCCACTAGAGAATCAGGCAACAATTTAACCTGTTGTAATTTATTATATAGGGAAAATAATGCACTAATTCATAAAAGTATAGTAATAGTATCGGATTGCTTATCTCATGATGCAGTTGCCGTCCATGAATTTACAAGGATTGTTACTAGTTTTATCAAAGACCTGTCCAATGATGCTGCAACAGTTATTTACTTCTCGGACGAATACTATTATCCAATGTTTAATTAATATCTAATTGTTTAATATTTATCATGCGTTTATCGAGCCAACATGAGATTTTTTTATTCTACCATACTCTGCTGCCACAATTTTTCCTAATCTTATTATTTGATAACAACCTAATTTGACTAAAAGAAAGTGTTTGACAACCACTGCTTCGGCCGCTACTTCGGTAAATGGTAGGTAATGTAAACATTTAAATATTGAATATTAATTAACTATTGAATATATTAAATGTTTTAAAAAAAATTACCTTAAAAAGGTAAACCAATTACGTGGTAAGGTGTCTTATCCCGAATTTTTCGCACTGATTGTATATTTTTCCGAGTTCTTGTATATTTACTATACCAAAATATTTTCAACACAAGATGAGAAATCAATTTGAACATGGCAAGGTAATTTTGTTGTACTTAATATAACTATACTAAAAATGTAAATGGTTTACATAAAGTTTGAATAAATCTAACTCAGCGTTTGCAAAAATACTTTCAAAAAAAAAAAAACAAAAAAAAAAAAAATTATGCGCATCCTCTATTACAATGCAGAGTTAAATTCACGTATAAAATTCATATCTCGAAAATACCATGTTAATGGATGGTTTTTATTGGCTACTATTGGCTTATGGGTGCAGCGAGGCGTACCGGGTCCCAACAAGTTCTTAATAAAATTTTAAATTTTTGTGTGTGTGTGTTTTTTTTTACAATTCTGAGAGGAATCTATCTGGCTTAAACACATATCAAGGATGTCTCTTTACATCATGAAGACATACAGAGCTGATGCCCTGAATGCAATTCATAACAAAGCCAATGGTTTGTTAAAGTACATCAGGTAACTTTTTTCGCCGGCAATAAAACCCTTTCAAAATTTAAGTATACAAAAAAGGGATATTATTTTTCGCCAAGAACTGTAATTTCTATTTTTATGAGAACATGCTTACCTTTCATTTTTATTTTGTGGTTATGAGTTGCAACATACCATTTATTAATAAAAAATTGTAAGAACAAATCATTCTATTTACCAAGAGGTACTCACCTGAAAAGATACAATAGAAAGAAAATAAAAGTTAGTGAAAATAGTTGTAAAGAAACTTCTCAAAAAGCTTTCATATAATATTCCATGTCTATTAGTGATAAATTTTTAATCAATGAAATGAAATGGTTGTTCTTAATGAAAAGAAGTAGCCGCTTTCGTTTTATTTTGTTTATAGATTGTTTCACTAGTATAATATTTTGCGTCAAGAGGTTTCCGTGTTAATCTCTTTGATAGTTGTGATGTTAGCATTATACTTAGACAGTTGATCAGGTAGCTGTTGTTCAGGTCGTGAACTTTGCATGAGAAAATTCTTAAATCTTTTCATTTTTCTTTAATTCAGTCATTTGCACGGTTTTGAAGTGTATAGACGTGTTTACCGCCGCGTGCGTATATCGAGCAGTATAAAAAGAAAAGAAAAACAGTTCACAAAAATACTAAAGTGCAGTGTAAGGTGAATTGTATGTAATGTGTGTGATTGTGTAATAATGTTTTTTATTAACAATATTCACCACTATGGCAACATACGATGACCTCGTTATATTACATCCAAGTCAAGAGGAATATTGCACAGATGAGGAAGAATTGGAAAAGGAATTTCTCAATCTAGATAATAATAACAAGAAACGCAGGCGCACAACAACAAAAACGCCACCAAAAAGTACTAATCAAAGTGAGAACATCAACACTGAACAGAAAAACCACAAAATACCAGTGCCTCCACCAATAAATGTGAGCAACATCAACAATTTTAAACTCTTTCGACAAAAGGTACTTAAAATTACAAAAGAATCAACCAAATTCAAAGCTCTTTCAAACAGTGATATTAAAATTACCGTACAAAACGAAAATGACTACAGAAATCTCAAAAAATTACTGAAAGAATTAAAAAAAGAACCCAGTCATCAACTAGAAAATATCGAATATCACACCTTTCAGCTGAAGAGTGATAAATTATATAGATTTGTCATTAGAGGCTTGCCATCAACAATCAGTCACGAAGAAATTAAAGCGGACTTAGAAAAAATGGGACATGAAGTCGCAGGTATTACTAATATATTTTAGATGGTCAAAATTGATGGTGTAAAAGTCAGGAAAACCTTTCCTCTGTTTTACGTCGATTTAAAACAAAAAGATAACAACAAAGAAGTGTACAATATCAAGAATTTAGCACATTGCGTGCTTAAAAAAAAAACCACCTAAAAAGTCAAGGGGCATCCCACAATGCACGAACTGTCAACAACTCGGACATACCAAGAGCTTCTGCCGACGTCAAAGCAAATGCGTTAAGTGTGCCGAGAACCATCACACGAATGCAAAAAAGAGCCAGGCAGCGCACCAACATGCGCTCTTTGTCACCAAAAAGGGCATACTGCAAATTATAAAGGATGTCCAGTATATCAGAATAAAATTAAAAGTCAACACAAGGATAAAACAAATGTTGTACATCGAATAAAAAAATTACCTGAGCCACAAGCAACAACCACACCTTCTACAGTTGGATTATCTTATGCACAAGTCAGCAAAATATCTGATGATAAACCAAACCAAGGCAACAAATACATCAGAATTAATAACGAGCCTAATAATGATATCATTAAAATGCTCAGTCAGATTCAACAGACACTTAGTCAGTTAGCAGAAAGAGTGGATAATTTGGAAATCAATTTCAAACCGCCAAGCAAAAAAAGACAGAAAAAACAAAAATGACTAACTCGTTCCTACATAGTTACATGGAACGCAAATGGGCTCAACCAAAGAGCCCAGGAACTGGAGTTATTTCTCCATACAAACAACATAGATATTGCATTGATTTCTGAAACGCACTTCTCTGACAAAAGTTATATCAAAATAAATGGATTCGATTCCTATTGGACAACCCATCCAAGTGGAAGAGCTAGGGGTGGATCAGCTGTACTAATTAAAAATAATATCAAACATTACCAACAAGAAAACATTCGTGAAAATTACATTCAAGCGACGGTTATTTCAATTAAATATAATGGTGCAGATCTAAATATTGCGGCAGCATACTGTCCTCCACGAGATACCCCAACGAAATCTCAATTTACCAACGTCTTCAATAAACTTGGTCCAAGATTCATTATTGGCGGAGACTACAATATAAAGCATACGGCATGGGGTTCCAGACTAATTTCACCCGGAAAAGGAAATGAACTTCTAAGTGCTATTAACGAAAACAAGTGTGATTATCTGTCTTCACGAGGACCAACGTATTGGCCAACGGATGCAGCAAAGATTCCAGATCTTCTTGATTTCTTCATCATAAAAGGTATTTCTTCCAGCTATACTCAAGCAGAAGGGATTTATGACTTAACATCTGATCATACACCCGTTCTGCTGTCAATAAGCGCGACAATCATCAAGAAAAAGAAAAAGCAGAATCTCACAAATAAGTATACAGATTGGGATCTCTTCAGAGAAACACTGGAAGAGCTGGTCAGCTTAAAAGTGAGGCTTAAAAGTAATGAAGAATTGGAACAACAAACAAATAACTTCATTGAACACATTCGAATGGCAGCCAGCATAGCATAGCTGATAAAACAGCGTTCAATAGAGTAAGTAATTATGTCAATAAACTAATTAAAAATTACAAACAGGAATGCTTTGACAACTACCTGAGCGGACTGAGTCCAGAAATGGATAAAGACTACTCATTGTGGAAAGCAACAAGAAAATTTAAACGACCCGTAACTCGAATACCACCGCTAAGAAATGCTCAAGGCAGTTGGATTCGACAAGACAACGAAAAAGCTGAACTCTTTGCCCAACACCTTGCAACAGTGTTCCAACCTCATAACATACAATCCAATATTGACATAAGACCTACTTATCAACCAAATCAAGTTTTTAAAAGGTTCACGCCAATGGAGGTTGCCGAAGTGATCGACAGAAATCTTAATCCAAAAAAAGCAGCAGGAATCGATGGAATATCACCCGGTCTATTCAAGGAACTTCCACGAAAAGCCATCATCATGATCACATACTTATTTAATGCCTGCATACGCTTAAAATATGTGCCCAACTGTTTTAAAACGGCCCAAATAATCATGCTGAAGAAACCAGACAAACCTGATGAAGAAGTAACATCATATAGACCAATTTCATTGCTTCCCATCATTTCTAAATTGTTTGAAAAATTGTTACTAAAACGTCTGAAACCGTTAGTAAACATTCCTGATTTTCAATTTGGATTCAGGAATAACCATTCCACAATAGATCAAATCCATCGAATCACGGCTGTCATCGAGCAAGCGTTAGAAGAAAAGAAATATTGCCCTGCCGTATTTCTGGATGTAGCTCAAGCCTTTAACAGGGTTTGGCACGAAGGATTGATATACAAGATGAGCAAACTCCTACCACAAAATTACTGCCAACTGCTTGAGTCATACCTCTCTAATCTCAAGTTCAGGGTCATCCATGAAGAAGCATATTCTGACTTTTGTCCGATATTAGCGGGAGTTCCGCAGGGAAGCGTATTGGGACCCTTCTTATACCTGCTTTATACTGCGGATATTCCAACAACAGATAACACATTTATCGGAACATTCGCTGATGATACTGTAATTATGTCAACAGACGTATCCCAACCAAAAGCGGTGGAAAAGCTCCAACGAGCCTTGAATCATGTTAGCAAATGGACAACAGATTGGAAAATCAAGCTTAATGAGGTTAAATCAGTCCATGTGACATTTACGCTGCGTCGCAAAAACAACAGCTTACACACGTACCTCAATGGGGTGCAAGTACCCCAGGCAGAATCTGCAAAATATCTTGGTCTACATTTAGACTCAAGACTGAACTGGAAACATCACGTGAGACAAAAAACTGAACAGATTCGATTAAAACAGCGTCAAATGTACTGGCTAATTGGACATCACTCCAAAATGAACCTGTATTGCAAAAGACTAATATACCAGTCTATGTTCAAGCCGATATGTATGTATGGTGTGCAGCTCTGAGGTTGTACTCATAAATCTAATCGAGACGTAATTCAACGCAGCCAAAACAAATTTCTTCGAATGATCACCAACGCTTACCGCTATGTGACTAATAAAGAAATACATGATGATTTGGATATAAAATGGATAGAGGAGGTCATCCGCGAATATGCCATTAAACACGAGAAGAGACTTCTGGCCCACACCAACGTTGAGGCTATACAATTATTGGATACCACCAACGAAATAAGACGACTCAAAAGAGTAAAACCTCACGAACTGATGCATAATTGACGAATACTACATACTACGGGAACTGGACACTGGTACAGAAATCCCATACAAGTGTATGCTTACTTTAAGACATGCTTAATTTAAGTACTATTGTTAACTATACTAATAAATTAATATTAATTAAGATTGTAGTAACCATACCAATAAAAGTGTTTAAAAAAAAAAAAATTTTTTTTTCTTTAATTCAATATTTGTTGACAGTGACCATGTTTACGCGAAGATATTTAAGCTTATAACATCGTTATCAGTAGTAATTTTAAAAGCGTTTACGCGCAAATATTTTGGTTCGTGTCACTGCTATCCGTAGTAGTTTTAAGAACGTTTACGCGCGTTAAAATTTTTCCACCAGCAGATATCAGTTTTTAAAGTACCTACTTAGATCTAATATAAACTGTCAAGCTGACAGTCAAATGAATAAATAAATAGATTGGAAGAAGTTTAACTAAATTTTATCATTAAATGAACATAAATCGAGATGTATTAATCCTCATAAACCATCACAGGCAAGTTCTGCAGCGTTTATTACGTAAATAAACTTTCCTTTCGTATGATCATCATCATCACAGTTTCCTTAAGGCCCTAATACACTCAGCGACGAAGTCCAACATGAAATTCAGTTCCAACAACAAAATATTAAGGGAAGCTTAAAAAAAAATACAATCACAAAATTAAACTAACCCAATCTCAAAAACATCCTAACACAGTCAAAATTACCTGTTGTGCACTGCTTGCAGTGCACAACACGGCCGCCGGAGGGGAAATCTTTGCACAATAAAGGGGTTCGGCTGCATTCGTATGTCTTGTTGGGCTTTACTTTATGAGTGCGTGCCCGAGGTAAATTTTCTGGCGACTTTCAAGAAATCTCTTCTGCGGTGTCGCCGGCTAGAAATTGAAGCCAGTGTTAGATAATTATGAATGGAAATTGAATTAATGTCGCAGTAATGCACTCTACGAACTTGTTCCTGTCATGGGATATGGAATAGATCTTTTTTGTTTGATATTTAAATTTTTCATTCATGTGAAATTTTGATATCGCTGCTTTTGTTGATTTGAAATTTAGCAAGTGCTAGATACTAGTTTTTTTTGTTTGGCTCCCACCCCCTTTACTAAAAAATCTGAAAAACACCCCCGACTTTCCGAATTTCCGGACCTCCTACCAAATTAACCCAGAGGTCCAGCAAAGCCCATATTTATAATACATACAAAAATAATAAAAACCATAAAAAATGAATTTACGCAAAATTTATCTACACTCATGTTGTAAAATACCTGTGCACACCTTTTTTGCGAATCTAGTTCCGGGAAGTTGTTACGGCTAAAAAGACAATAACGAAAAACAAGGATGTCATAAAACTTAATTATTACATGAAGGTAGTATTTGCCATTAAAATATTTTCTTGGGTTTTTCATAAAGCCAAGATAATAAACACCGATTGATCACTACCTGACCACCGGCAAGAATCCCTAAATTCTCAAATCAAGGAAATCACCATCAAGCAAGTCATTAAAATTCTTGCCAAACAAACCGATTTTTCCTCAGATTTTATTTTTTCCCGAAAATACGATCACCATCCATGCCTGCAACAAAAAAGGTTTGAAATTTCCCCTGCAAAAGCCGAAGCAGAAGCTCTCACTTATACAAACGCATCTCGTGTATGATTACGCAAATGCTTTATACAGAATACAACTAGCGCAGAGATTTGCTTGGAGCGGAAATTTGATGTATTAAAACTGAAGAATTTTAGGGAATTTTCGTTCTTAAATTTTGTGGACAATTTTTAAAACATAATTTACTCATGAAAGAAGGCTAAAATTCAAAAATTTTCCACCATGAATAGCTAGATAATCGATTTAAGTTTATCGTACATTAAAAAAATTTTAAAATTTTTCCACCTAAATAGGAGTATTTTCCGGGCGCAGGTACGGAACTTTGAACCATTATAACTAATATACTAATAAAAAATATTAAAATTTTCCACCATGAATAGCTAGATTTATGTTTTCTTAAAAATACCTAATTTAAATTATTTCATTTGGTTGGATAGTTTTCTTAATATTCGCGGGCGCGCGATACCCCATAATTGCTCGATTGAGTGTATTAGGCCCTTAATGTTTTTACTAAAACTGTCAAACAACTGTTTACGCCTACTACTTAACTCAGTTTTCCTTAATAAAGTTGTTACCTTAGCACATTTATTTAAGCTTAACACCACTAACGAAAGCAGTATTAAGGGGCGTTTACGCGTATTAAAAACTAGTGTTAAGGTTGTTATAAACAATTTTAGAGGCTTCGCGTAAACATGGTCAGTTTCTTGTTCCATAACAAAAGCTCATTAGGCTTAGTTCATATGTTGGAAGGAACTAGACTATTATCAATGGCCACCATCTGAAATTTCTGATCACACTTCTCAAAATCCACCTTGCATCCACTTTGCAATTGAGTCCATTTTTTTTTTTTTTTTTTTTTTGAAAAATTTGAAAGGGGTAGGTGAAAAAAATTAAAACAAAAAAAAATTGGAAAAAACGACGGGAGTTTTTTTTAGTAGAACGTGTTGGGTAGAGGTCGAAATAAAGTAGTGCTGAAAGCTCTGTTTTTTTTTAGGAAAATTAGGACGGGTGAAGGAAACCCATTGAACCATTGATGAGATTGACCGAAAGACCACCAGCTTTCGGGATTTTTGAAATAAATAAAGGCCATTGAACAATTTACGCGACAGTCAAAAGAACCAACAGATATTTTTGGAAGGGACGTTTAGTCAGAGTACCGGACCATGTAAAGGACGTATAAGGTAACCAAGAAAACAAGCAGTTGGAGAGGTTCGAAACACATAACTTATAAATTTGAGAGGTTTTTCCCTGAGTGTGAAGCTATATGTTAGAATAAACCGACGGTTGCTTTGGAAGATTTTTTCCTGCCATACTTTTCAACTAACAACAACAGAAAAAGGTGCGGAGAGGGAACCAAGAGTCGACTGATAACCGGGGAAACTGGAGAGAATGCTGAATGGTTGCATTTCATGTCTCTACCAGGAGCGCTGGCTAATGGTAGTCGGGCGGAGAGAAAAACACTCTTTAAAAACCCACCCCAAACAAACGTGAAACAGGATATGCCGATAGACTCATGGCAAAGGGGGTGCTTGGTCTCTAATGTCCAAACTCTGTATACCTGACGTCCTCCAGTTTCAATTAGCCTTCCAACAATATACGTGTGATTTGCTTACCAAATACTCGTGGGTTCATTTATGGAAATTAATAAAAAAAATAATGAGCTCGATGCAGCTCCGACAGCATCATCCTCGTCAATTGTGACGATGGCCACATCTCCAGTTTCCTTAGGGACACAAGATATAGCAATTGCCTCAACCAGCGTAGCCATTGGACACTCACGCTATGAGCCCATTGCGTCAACGAGCGAAGCCATTGAGCACGTAAGTTCCAAATCAACTGCCTCGAACAGTGGAGCCATTGGGCACCCTGGTTCTCCAGACGGGTCGTGAATCGCTGAAGATGAGTTTTTAGACGCAGAATCCGTCTGCATTGTAGACTCGGTGAATATGTGTTCGGTCATTTCCGGAGCTACCACCATTGCCCAAGACTTGAACAAAATGGAGCATGACAAACCCAGGTTTGTCAAACACTCCAACGGCCAGAGGAAATACTTTCAAGGTCAAAAGGTCTCTCCAGGGATATGGCCCTGGAAAAGGCTTTAATAAAGCCCTCCACAAAAACTGAGCTGAAGAGAGTTCGCTCAGAGGAGGACACTCCGGAACGTCCGGAACAGAAGAGGACCAAGGCGGCCAAGGAGCTCACTCGCCCCACCTTTAGCCAGATGGTAAGCAGTGTTAGCTTGGCCTCATCTCGACTGACATGATCAACTAACCCCTGACACCTGAGCAAATGGCACAGTGTGCAGGCGATCATTGATGTCGTAATCGAAAAAGCGGGCAGCGAAGTCTTTCGAGGGAAGCTTTCCAAGAGGAGGCTGGCTGCTGTTAGTCTGTTCAAACCCAGACACAGCAGAATGGGTGAGGAGCAAGTCTCCTTCATTAAGAGCAAGAGTGCTCTGATATTACTCAGGTGCAAAAGGATAATTTGCCTCAGACTCACGTCACACGAGGCTACTTCCCCGGAGTGGTAGCTTTACCAACGAGAAAATGCTCCATAGGATCATCACAGGGCGTTATTCCCGGAGTCTTTTTGGGAATATCATCATCCTTGTCAAGGTTAAATGGGCAGTGGCCTCTTTTCAGCCCTAAAGCCCCCGGGAGGGGATGGAATTTTTCAATAACCTGGTCTGTCAACTGTCACTATCTTCAACTGGGGATACATTCCAACCACCTGGAGGAAAGTTGTGGTGGTTTTTATCCCGAAACAAGGCAAGAGAACTCTGGAGCTACCTAAATCGTAGCTACCTATCAGCTTTTCTTTTGACGTTAGACTACCGTTTAAGAACACTAAAAGTCAATTCGGCGACTCAACGCCATCAGCTGTTTAAATGCTCCACTGCCTACAAGTTTGTAAAGATGGTAGAAATTTTCGCCACTGACGACGATTCATCTCCATCATTCTACTCCAAATCATGGTGTAATTCGTAAAGGCACCTTAACGACAAATCTACGTTTGTCTTCAATGGATCTTGTCGAACATCAAATGGATTTCCTTTCAATCAGGTCCTGAATAATGGCCCCAAACTCCAGATTGATCGTTTGATCAAATACCAGTTCACAACCGTAACCTATAGATTTGCTTGCGCCCCCCATTCCTCGCTCTAAGAACAATCAGTCAGCTTATTGAGGATGAGAAGATCAAGTTCCCATTAGCATTCGATACACTCACCCATGGATGCTACGTTGACAATGTTTTGGTGGGGGGAGTGGGGAGTCGGAGGGGGGGTAATATGGGAGAAGTTCAGCAGAAAGCGTAGCGAGTCGCCCAACTTTGCATGGCACGACGTTTTCCTCTTCGAAAATGGGTTGCCAATGATCGACAAGTGCTGAACCTTATCTCTGTAGATACCTACAACCTAGAATCTATCTCACTTGAATCGTTTATTTCAGAAACCACCTAAGGGACAAAATTTCGAAAAATGAGTTGTTTGTGGTACTGTACAACTTAAAGGTAAATACATCTTTTAGTGCAGATATACCCTATGTTCCATATAAGCAATGCTATTTGGCAACCTTGAAAATAATCCGTTTATTTCAGAAAGAACCCAAGCGCCGTCGCATAAGTTCTTTCTGCGGTAAATTTTCACTCTTGACGGTTGGCGCCTGTTGACCCCACATGTTTTAAGACTTACTGTTTTGTTTGATCGAAAGATTGAGTGAAAGAGACGTTAGTTTTCGAGGTCAGTTGTTCGTTGAGTGGTTAGTTTTTGTGAATTTTCGGTGAAAATAAGGTGCTATTTCGTTGTTTATTATTACATTATATAGTTCTTCAGTCATGTCGGATAGTTCAGATGATGAACCTAATCCCAAGCGCAGGCGTGGAGTTGTGCACGAAGAGAAATACAAACGGAACATTATTCGGAATGCTAGGCTCAAAGGGCTGCAGTACGTCTCGTACCAAGGAAAAGAAGTCCCCTGCAAAGCCGTGCTGAATGAATTAAACTGTAAATGCAATTTTAAATGTTATTTGAAACTTACGGATGAAATAAAACGAGAACTATGGGAAACATTTTACTCTTGGGAAAATAAAAACACCCAAGATACGTACCTCCAAGCTTTAGTGGAGGTTATGCCTGTGAAACGTAGACGCAAAAATCTCAGGCCTAATGTAAATAATGAGCAAGCTCAAGAAAACCCTGACTTGCCAAACAAAAAATCCCATTCATAGAAGTATAACTTGAAAGTAAATGGTGTTCTTACACAAGTTTGTAGAGGTGTTTTCTTGAAAGTGTTTGAAATTTCGGACAATAGAGTCAAGAGTATAAATAAATGTTCTGTCCTTCACAAAAGCCCTATAGATATGAGGGGAAAATGTAGAAGTGGAAACGCTGTCCCAGCGCAGCGGGAAAAGGAGTGCTCCAAGAGCCATCTTGGAGCGCACCAAAAGGAGCATAGTGCTCCCGTTGCCATACCCGTTCTATATTCTTTTTAACATTGCATGTCATTGCGAGGGAGCATACGTTTTTAAGCTCCCAAAAACGCGTTGTTGGAGCATTATAAAAAAGCTTTTTAAAAAAGAAATATTCATAGGCGCCTGTGGGTATGTGATCCGGTATCGAAAAGCTTTTATTTTGTTTATCTTTTGCAATTGCCTTTTTCTTTCCAAGCCCGAGAGTGGCTTTACCAAAGCAGTCCCCCAACTAAACTCTATCAACTTCCAAAGCTGCTTGTCTTCCGCATCGATAACGACAGCCGGGTTGAGTTTGCTAATGTCACATTTTATGCCCGTTTTCTTTTTTTATATAAAATTTATGAAAACTCCAAGAAAGCTCCCTTGAGAGTGCTCCAAGTGCACTCCCCTGTGCATCGCTCCCAATTTTTCCCACTGGGAGGTAACGTTTGTGCAGCACATTGATAAATTTGATGTCAAGGAAACCCATTATGGGGGAAAACCTAAAAAATATCTTGATGGTAGGCTTGATGTCGCAAAAATGCATGCTATGTTTATTTTAGACAACCCTGATCTGAAAAATAAAGTAAAATATAGTTTCTACAACAAATACTTTAAAGAGAACTTTGCTTACTGTTTTGGAAGACTACAACTTGATGTGTGTTCAACTTGCGAAAGACTGTCGGCCAAACTGAGAGACAAGGGTTTGAGTGACAATGCTAAAAGAACTGTAGCTGCTGAGAAAATGATACACTGAAGGCGAGCAAAAAAGTTTTACAAAGCTATGGATGAGGCAAGCAAACCCGAAGATGACAACGCCGTCACACTAGCCTTCGACTACATGCAAAACTTACCCTTGCCGCAAATACCTGTACAGGAGGTGTTTTATATGAGGCAGCTCTGGGTGAATGTGTTTTCCATACACGATTTGAAAGCTAATTCTTCCAAACTGTATTTCTATCATGAGGACGAAGCAAACAAAGACCCAGATGTAGTATGTTCAATGCTACTGAACTATTTCAATGACATTCCAGTTAATGTGAAGCATCTCATACTGTTTTGTGATGGGCCATCAGGCCGAAATAAGAATCATACAGTTGTCCGTTTTTTACTAAACCTCTGTGACTCAGGTCGGTTTGAAACAATAACTCACAACTACCCTGTACGTGGCCACTCATTTTCCGCATGCGACAGAGATTTTGGAAGCATAAAGCGTCTCTTGAGAAAGATGGACAGGATTTATACTCCTGATGAATATGCAGAGCTCATGCTAAAAGCTAGTAAGTCTGGCCGATTCACTGTATATCACCGTACATCTGACGATGTTCTCAGTTTCAAAAAGTGGTAGCCCAAATCATATAAGAAAATACCTAATTCGGATGAAACATCTGGCAGGGGAGTACCCAAAGAAAATAAGCAGCCATTTAAAGTGTCCAAGTACAAGCAGTTTATCTACAACAAGGATACTCCGGGAAAAGTGGTCGCAAGCGAATTCATTGGAGGAATAACAACATCTACCTTCACATTGCTAAAAACTGCCAGCCCTCCGGAACTACCAACAGAGAAAGCTTATCCTTTGGGAAAGGTATGTTTACTTTTATTTTACCAAGGTTATTTTAAACGTTTAAATTTTACTTTTAGCTAAACATTTTTGTAAGCTATAACAAATTTTATAATTTATCGGGTTTTGCATAGTGACACCTTTCGTTTTAGGTCCCAATCAACAAAAAGAAGATAGACGATATAAAAAAGTTAATGAAATACACTGTTGGATATGAAGCCTTATATGATACTTATCATCCAATGGCCAACAACTGACCAGGAGTTGCCAGAAGCTGAATAAGTCAATAAGGCCAGATCTTTGTATATAGACATACTGTAGGGTGTAGTCTACTTGTTTTTTCGATGTAGGCCTATTAAAACACTCTTTTTCATACATAAGTTACTTGACTTTGATACCAAAACAGATAAAAATTAATGGTTTGATTAAATTTCAATAATAATTTAAAAAAATCACTTTGGATACACTCATTTATTGCAGAAACCACCTAAGCGCAATTTTTTCAAAAATTCATTACTCAAAAACTTGAAAGAAAAATAAAATTTAAAAAAATTGATTATCCCAATACCATGTTTTTGATTTGGTAAAAAAATATTTGAAGATGACGAGGCCTATAGTTAAGCCGCAAAACATTTTTTTTTTTTAGTTTTCCGAAAGTTGAAAAAAGCGCACTTAGGTGGTTTCTGAAATAAACGATTCACTTCAGCTAAACAACCAGATCATTTTCTCGTTAGGACTTTCATAGAATTCTACGGCAGATTGCTTCTGTTTGAACACTCATTGATCACTCGGAATGTATCATCCAAATACCGCTTTTACCACAGGTACTGTTCAGCCGAGTCAAATAATCTCGTAGTTCTTCCGCTTAACACGCTCATTCCTTCGCTTTTCCTACGGGCCAAGTTTACTACTAGGCATTGCACTATATGACGCGGGGACATGAGGGCTAGTATGCTTACTCCTGACCCAAAGCTATGACATGACACAAGTGGTTTGTCAGAAAATTATTTAAAATGGTTTAACTATTTTATATTATGGCTCCAGCCCCCCCTATTTCAAAATTAAACAGCATTTCTGTATTATTAAAAAAGTTTTCACATCAACAAGAAAACTCAAATCAACTTTCCCCAAACTTCGAAAATCAAGTAGAAAGCCTTTGCCCAAGGATTGCACGTATTTCAAACTAATGAAACCCTATAAAAGGATCATTTTGTTCTCCTAGTTATTTCTTTTTTTGCAGGATATTCATGCATTTTTAATAAAATTGTTTTGAGCATCCTTCTTTACTGCTCTTCTTGTATCCTTGCACAAAACAAATAAAGATTTTGTTTGGCTTTACCCAGAAAAGATTTCCTTTGGAGATTTTTAAGACTTTTGTAATAAAACAGCGCGAACTCTTAAAAGTCTTTGGGAAGCTTTAGTGTGGAAATAATGGAAACACCTACACCATTGAAAATTTTTATGAGTGGCTTCTACCAGAAATTTTAATCAATTATTGCGTAACAAGTCGTTTGTTTTTTTTATATTGGGTGCAACAAAAAAATCTGGGGCCTGTATTAAACAAGATTTAAAGGTTGTTAACAACTTACAGTTCTTACGCGACGAGATATTTCTGTAGTTCATATTATCTAAATAATGTTGAATAAACTTCCAAAATTACCTCAAAAAGGTAAATGAATCACGTCGCAAGATTTCGCGCTTTTCTATCATCAATCTCCCTATTTCGATATTTCTATAATTATTGTCATTATTATATTGTTATTTTGTTTTTAATTTTGCTTAAGCTTTCTTTTTTAAAAATTGAAATTATTTTCAACAAAAGAAGCGAAATCAATTATTACGTAACAAATCGTTTGTTTTTTTATATTAGGTGCAACAAAAAAATCTGGGGCCTGTATTAAACAAGATTTAAAGGTTGTTAATTACTTATTGAGTTCGGCTTTGTTCAACCTTTAAATCTTGTTTAATACAGGCCCCAGATTTTTTTGTTGCACCTAATATAAAAAAACAAACGATTTGTTACGTAATAATTGATTTCGCTTCTTTTGTTGAAAATAATTTCAATTTTTAAAAAAGAAAGCTTAAGCAAAATTAAAAACAAAATAACAATATAATAATGACAATAATTATAGAAATATCGAAATAGGGAGATTGATGATAGAAAAGCGCGAAATCTTGCGACGTGATTCATTTACCTTTTTGAGGTAATTTTGGAAGTTTATTCAACATTATTTAGATAATATGAACTACAGAAATATCTCGTCGCGTAAGAACTGTAAGTTGTTAACAACCTTTAAATCTTGTTTAATACAGGCCCCAGATTTTTTTGTTGCACCCAATATAAAAAAAACAAACGACTTGTTACGCAATAATTGATTTCACTTCTTTTGTTGAATATAATTTCAATTTTTAAAAAAGAAAGCTTAAGCAAAATTAAAAACAATAACAATACAATAATGACAATAATTATAGAAATATCGAAATAGGGAGATTGATGACAGAAAAGCGTGAAACTTTGAGGTAATTTTGGAAGTTTATTCAACATTAATTAGTAATACCATATTGCACTCGGCGCAGTGGCGCCCTCGGTACAATTTTACGTCTCACGGTTCAACCGCAAGGTGTCACTTATAGCGCGGAGACGAAAGTCGTTTCTCGCAAGCCTCTCTCTTTCCTTATCTTGAATACTGAAATGGTTTAGGGTAGAGAGAGACACAACGAATAACGGGGCCAAACTCGCGTAAGTAGAGTCGCGCAGCGCGTCCCGTTGAGAAGAAAATGGTAACCCGCAATCTTGAGATGGCCGCCATGGACCAAACGAAATATTGCGTATACTAAATTGTTTATGGTATATTGTATTGCTTATGGTGTTTTACTTATCATACCCTTTCATTTGATACCCATGTCGAAAGTCTTCTGAAGAGAATGGTAACCGGCCCTCCTGAGGGGGTGGCCATGGATCTAAAGACATAGCTTATTGCATTACTTATGATGCCTTTTCGTTTGATACCCATGTCGAGGGGGTTGTGAAGAAAATGTTAATCCGTCCTCTTGGAATGGCCGCCATGGACCAAACGAAATATTGAGCATACTATATTGTTTATGGTATTCTACTTATCATACCCTTTCATTTGATACCCATGTCGAAAGGGTTCTGAAGAGAATGGTAACCCACCCTCCTGAGGAGGCCGCCATGGACCTAATGATGTTCTGAGTATATTGTATTGCTTATGGTGTTTTACTTATCATACCCTTTCATTTTATACCCATGTCGAAAGTGTTCTGAAGAGAATGGTAACCGGCCCCCCTGAGGAGGTCGCCATGGATCTAAAGACATAGCTTATTGCAATACTTTTGATGGCCTTTCGTTTGATACCCATGTCGAGGGGGTTCTGAAAGAAATGTTAATCCGTCCTCTTGAGATGGCCGCCATGGACCAAACGAAATGTTGAGCATACTATATTGGTTATGGTATTCTACTTATCATACCCTTTCATTCGATACCCATGTCGAAAGGGTTCTGAAGAGAATGGTAACCCACCCTCCTGAGGAGGCCGCTATGGACCTAATGATGTTCTGAGTATATTGTATTGCTTATGGTGTTTTACTTATCATACCCTTTCATTTGATACCCATGTCGAAAGTGTTCTGAAGAGAATGGTAACCGGCCCTCCTGAGGAGGTGGCCATGGATCTAAAGACATAGCTTATTGCATTACTTATGATGCCTTTTCGTTTGATACCCATGTCGAGGGGGTTGTGAAGAAAATGTTAATCCGTCCTCTTGGAATGGCCGCCATGGACCAAACGAAATATTGAGCATACTATATTGGTTATGGTATTCTACTTATCATACCCTTTCATTCGATACCCATGTCGAAAGGGTTCTGAAGAGAATGGTAACCCACCCTCCTGAGGAGGCCGCTATGGACCTAATGATGTTCTGAGTATAATGTATTGCTTATGGTGTTTTACTTATCATACCCTTTCATTTGATACCCATGTCGAAAGGGTTCTGAAGAGAATGGTAACCGGCCCTCCTGAGGAGGTGGCCATGGATCTAAAGACATAGCTTATTGCATTACTTATGATGCCTTTTCGTTTGATACCCATGTCGAGGGGGTTGTGAAGAAAATGTTAATCCGTCCTCTTGGAATGGCCGCCATGGACCAAACGAAATATTGAGCATACTATATTGGTTATGGTATTCTACTTATCATACCCTTTCATTCGATACCCATGTCGAAAGGGTTCTGAAGAGAATGGTAACCCACCCTCCTGAGGAGGCCGCTATGGACCTAATGATGTTCTGAGTATATTGTATTGCTTATGGTGTTTTACTTATCATACCCTTTCATTTGATACCCATGTCGAAAGTGTTCTGAAGAGAATGGTAACCGGCCCTCCTGAGGAGGTGGCCATGGATCTAAAGACATAGCTTATTGCATTACTTATGATGCCTTTTCGTTTGATACCCATGTCGAGGGGGTTGTGAAGAAAATGTTAATCCGTCCTCTTGGAATGGCCGCCATGGACCAAACGAAATATTGAGCATACTATATTGTTTATGGTATTCTACTTATCATACCCTTTCATTTGATGCCCATGTCGAAAGGGTTCTGAAGAGAATGGCAACCGACCCTCCTGAGGAGGCCGCCATGGACCTAATGATGTTCTGAGTATATTGTATTGCTTATGGTGTTTTACTTATCATACCCTTTCATTTGATACCTATGTCGAAAGGGTTCTGAAGAGAATGGTATCCGGCCCTCCTGAGGAGGTTGCCATGGATCTAAAGACATAGCTTATTGCATTACTTATGATGGCCTTTTGTTTGATACCCATGTCGAGGGGGTTCTGAAAGAAATGTTAATCCGTCCTCTTGAGATGGCCGCCATGGACCAAACGAAATGTTGAGCATACTATATTGGTTATGGTATTCTACTTATCATACCCTTTCATTTGATACCCATGTCGAAAGGGTTCTGAAGAGAATGGTAACCGACCCTCCTGAGGAGGCCGCCATGGACCTAATGATGTTCTGAGTATATTGTATTTCTTATGGTGTTTTACTTATCATACCCTTTCATTTGATACCTATGTCGAAAGGGTTCTGAAGAGAATGGTAACCGGCCCTCCTGAAGAGGTCGCCATGGATCTAAAGACATAGCTTATTGCAATACTTTTGATGGCCTTTCGTTTGATACCCATGTCTAGGGGGTTCTGAAAGAAATGTTAATCCGTCCTCTTGAGATGGCCGCCATGGACCAAACGAAATGTTGAGCATACTATATTGGTTATGGTATTCTACTTATCATACCCTTTCATTTGATACCCATGTCGAAAGGGTTCTGAAGAGAATGGTAACCGACCCTCCTGAGGAGGCCGCCATGGACCTAATGATGTTCTGAGTATATTGTATTGCTTATTGTGTTTTAGTTATCATACCCTTTCATTTGATACCCATGTCGAAAGGGTTCTGAAGAGAATGGTAACCGGCCCTCCTGAGGAGGTGGCCATGGATCTAAAGACATAGTTTATTGCATTACTTTTGATGCCCTTTCGTTTGATTACGTTTGATACCCATGTCGAGGGGGTTGTGAAGAAAATGTTAATCCGTCCGCTTGAGATGGCCGCCATGGACCAAACGAAATATTGAGTATACTATATTGCTTATTGTTTTCTAATTATCATACCCTTTCATTTTATACCCATGTCGAAAGGGCTCTGAAGAGAATGGTAACCCACCCTCCTGAGGAGGCCGCCATGGACCTAATGATGTTCTGAGTATATTGTATTGCTTATGGTGTTTTACTTATCATACCCTTTCATTTGATACCCATGTCGAAAGGGTTCTGAAGAGAATGGTAACCGGCCCTCCTGAGGAGGTGGCCATGGATCTAAAGACATAGCTTATTGCATTACTTTTGATGCCCTTTCGTTTGATACCCATGTCGAGGGGGTTGTGAAGAAAATGTTGATCGGTCCTCTTGAGATGGCCGCCATGGACCAAACGAAATATTGAGTATACTATATTGCTTATTGTTTTCTAATTATCATACCCTTTCATTTGATACCCATGTCGAAAGTGCTCTGAAGAGAATGGTAACCCACCCTCCTGAGGAGGCCGCCATGGATCACGGTAATCCGCCCTCTGGAGATGACCGCCATGGACCAAACGATAAATTGAGTATACTATATTGCTTATGGTGTTCTACTTATCATACCATTTCATTTAATATCCATGTCGAAGGGTTTGTGAAGAATATTTCAGTCCGCCCTCCTGAGACGGCCTCCATGGACTAAAGGTATGTACCATATTGCATTGTCATCACAGCTAAAGCTGTGTGCAAAATTTCACCATGATTGGATATCCGGAAGTATTTGAAAAATCGAATGCAAAATTTGTTCCGAGAAGAAAACAGTAATCCGTCGTCTAGAGTCCTCCGCCATTGATCTAACGGTATAATGAGTATACCATATTGTATTGTCATCGGAGCTGAAGCTGTGTGCAAAATTTCATGGTGATCGGGTAACCGGAAGTAGTCAAAAAATCGATTGCAAGATTTGTACCGGACAAACAGACAGACAAGAAACGAGCTAAAAACATACAAAAAACGTTTCAAAAAAGTCAATTTCATAGAATCTAGTATTCCGCTACCCTTGACAACGTTTTACGTCTCACGGTTCGACCGCAAGGTGTCACTTATGGCGCGGAGACGAAAGTCGTTTCTCGCTAGCCTCTCTCTTTCCTTATCTTGAATACTGAAAATGGTTTAGGGTAGAGAGAGACACAACGAATAACGGGGCCAAACTCGCGTAAGTATAGTCGCGCAGCGCGTCCTTTCTTGGACTTTGATTCTTTGTTTTTTATTTTTCTTTTTTTTTTATTTTTTTTATTGATTTATTTTTTTGATTTATTTTTTTTATTATTTTAATTATTTTAAATTGATTTATTTTTTTTTTTATATTATTTTAAAATTTATTATTTTATATAACCTTTTTAACCTTGCAACGGTCGGGTCGCTTGCGCGACCCTTGATCTTAAAAAATAACATCGAAGTTATACATCATAAAGACACTTGAGAACTTGAAAGTAGGGCAACAGTGTAAATAAAAGTATTTAATTTAAAGTTTCGGTGAACAATTTTCCTAATTGAATATTTTTTCCTTAGGTAAAAAAGGGTTTCACCCATTTATGGCCAGGCGTAGGGTCTAGACGTACTTCCAAGGGGAAACTTCTCCCCATAGGAACCTACAAGGTACAGACACAGTAATAGTAATTGGCAACGTTTGCCATGCTACAACATGTGGCGAGAAGTCGGTCTAGGGTTTCCTTTCGTTATTGAGGGCTGCCTTCTTAGAGTAATTATGTATCGTAAATGAAACTTGGTATCTGTTAGAGCGCGACCGTTGCTTCTACATCTGAGAAGTGAGAAGAGAAAGAAGTGTGCATATGTGTAAATTTGCACCCAGGCAATTTTTGGATGAAAATTCTTCTCGTTTCTTACCCGGGAGCTATGTTATATATGTTATGTTTTAAAACAAAAGAAAAGTAAAAGACGTAACTCGATTTACAAACTTTTATTTTTGCCGACGGACGAGTGACGATGTTGAATCCCTCGGAATGGAACAGTGCCTGGCCTAGCGGTTTATTGTTATTCTCCAGTTTTTCGTGTGTGTGCATCATTTATTCATTTTAAGTTTTGCCAGCCAAATACTCCAAGCTAGACGATCAATTTGTCAATTGCATTGCAACATTAAAATTGATCGTCTAGCCCCAGTGGCAATATTGCATACAATATTGTAAATGCAATGGTGGCATATGCAATGGTGGCATATGCAAGAAATTCTGAATTTTTCTAAAACAAAATGGCGGAAAGTGGAAAAATCTAAGCGGGTGGAGATTACTTGAAGCTGGATTATTTAATGTTATGTGAATTAACATAAAATTTTATAAAAGGCAAAAGTAGGGGCTGTTAACTATTTTTTTTTTATTCAAGTCAACAACTCAAAAAAATCGAAAAATGAGATATGGGTATTAAACGATTCTTATGGGGCGCATCCACAGGCCAACTGGTTTCCCAAACTGAGTTGTGCAAAGAGTTGGTGTTTTGCCACAAACGCTTCAACTGAGTTGATACTTCAACTGTCAGTTCAGTATTTTATAGGCAATTTGAACGTCAAATAAAATTGTAGAAAACCTGCGATTAAGTTTTATGATCATAAAACTAGTGGGATGTTGTGCCTAGAGACTAGCCACTAATTACGCTTTTTCATGGTATTCTTTCTGTTGAATAACACTTCAGATTGGATGACAATATATTAAGTGGAGATTGATCCGCACTCACTTCCAAGCCGCCGGATCTGGGAATCAAGGCCAATAATTCGAATGTGTCAAATTGAAAAAAAAAAGCACATCACACATGTAAACACTATAGAAAACGAATCTAAACATTTTTCTCTGGATTGGAGGAAAATCTAATGTGGTGCACTTTGCACAACAGAATAAGGTGTATTATTTTACTTAAACATACATGTCTTATTGTTAAAAATTCGGCTTACCGCACCCTAGTTTGGCCATGGAGATTCATAAGTATCACACTGACCAACGCTATATATAATTAATCTTGAAAAGTTTTTGTTAAAGGCTTATGTAGGTTATAAGTTGCGAGACTGCGTAATCTAAAACTTAACAAAGTATTTAACAAACACTACAATATAATCATCATAGCTTAAAAAAAAGGAAATCAAATGTAAACAATAAAATTCTTTGATTCTTCACACACGTCATGGTATATTTCTTTATTCAATATAAACAATAGTTTTTGAGCTGCAAATAAAAACTATATGCCATAATTTCGTTATCATCGGTTTTTGTTCTGGAAGCAAATTTAGAGACGTATTCATGTCAAAAACTTGTTTCATATGAAACAAAATCCCCGAAGGAAATTTAAAAAAATTATTATGACGAAAAAAAAAGCACCGCGAGCCGAAGGATCGAACTCGCAGCCCCACGGACGAGGGAGTTTCCCTAGCCCTTTATAGTCCATGGAAATGGTACTTTAACATTGCAAAAATGCAGGACAAGGTTTTATTTTTGGGATGTGTAGGGGGGGTCAGGGTGAGCTTAAGTTTGAGGATTTTCGGGATTCTAGCCCCCCCCCATTTGGCCGCCATCTTGGAAAACGTATGCAAATGGGTTTTCCACTATATCTCCGAAACGGCACATCTTACCGGAAATTTGCACAGACACTTTTTGTTTAGAATTAAATAATCTACAATTTATTATTTAGAAATTTTGTGGTAAAATGAATAATTAAGAAGTTATAAGCCTTAGAACACAAAAATTAGTCACAATATTTTCTTTAAAGGCTCTTTTTTGTTGTTTAAATATACTTCTGGTTGAAATTTCCAGACCATTTTCTCAGTTTTTGGTCTTTTGACCAAGAGCTACATTTTGAGATATTTCCCAAGTCTGTATCTGCAGTACTTTCAGAGATGAAAGTAGGCTTCAGACGGACAGACGGACAGACGGACAGAGCCTCTGTATAAGCTTTTTTTTTTTTGAAAAAGCTAAAAATGGGTAGTAATGATTTTTTATGTTAATTATAATTTTTTTAATTATTAATATAAATATTTGTATGTTTTTAAAATATAAATTAAATCCTAAACATATAAATTATGAAAATAATTTAATATTATGTGAACTTTCATAATTTAAATTAAAAATTATGCAATACAATGAAAATATAAACTTGCAAAAAATATAATTTTCGAATTCAGGCTTAATTAATGCAAGTAGTTTGCCAAACTGCAACATACACAGCGCGACTAGTTGCCCAAACTCTAGGCCCCGCCCCCATAAAATTAAAAGATTTTGATTTATCCCAACTGCAACCCCAACTGTCAAATCAGTTTGCCAACTGCCCCATACACGCTGCGATTCAGTGCCAACACAACTCAGTTTGGGCAACCAGTTGGCCTGTGGATGGGCCCCATTATTGAAAGCAGCTTTCAATTGAGCCTTAAAAATTTAAGCAGAAATCGATAAAACTGAAAATATTTTAAAAGAAAATTTTATTTTTTATTTACTCAACAAAATTTGCCGTTGTATGTCAAACGAAAACAAATTTTGCTCTTAATATTAACCCTAGATAGGTAATGTTCGTCAAACTGACGAGCATCCAATAAATATCCCCCTCTCCCTTTCTAATTATGTGACCTACGCACGTGCGCTTTCGCGCCAACTTTGTGATTGCTAGACTGTGCCGCGAAGTGGAGCCGGTAAGAAATTTTATTTTTGAGATTCCTAGTACGTACTCGTCATTTCTACGAATGGTTAGCTTATGTGTAACTTTTACACCTGGACTTTGTATTAATTTTTGCTTGGTTTTTTTCTTAGTTATTATATTGATGGTGAAGAATGGCTGCGACAAAGATCCTTACAGATGAAGAAATAAAGGTAGGGACACACTGAGCCCACGTACGCAACGTATGCAACGCGTTATTAAATCTAAACGGTTGAATTTGTATGCCTAGAAACACACTTATCATACGCACTGTCACACGCGTCCCACGCAACGTTATATCTGTCGATCCAGATAATTTTCGCCATAGATGATGAAGCCTGTGATATTTTTTCTGACAGTGAGACTGAGGACGGGTTGTTGATTGATGACGTGGAAAGTGATTTTTATGAAGAACCCTCCGACACTGAAGAACCACAAATAAGTTCACCTTCTGATACTCTTCCACTCGATGAGTTGCGTGAAGATTCTTTATCAGCTTCTAATTATGTACATCGTCAATTTGACTCAAGCTAATATTCGAGGCAAAAATGGTCATGTGTGGGCCACTCATAAAGGGCATACTTCTTCCAGAACTTCTGAAATAAATATCGTGCGCACGGCTAGTGGACCAGGCCGTTCAGTCAAAAACATAACAGCACCTTACCTTTTATTTGGTTCCTTTATGACTGACGAAATTTGTGAGGAAATATTGAAGTGGACCAATGCTGAAATAGCCATAAGAAAACAAAGCTATGAGACTATAACATCAACCAAAAATAAAACATGCAAAGAGGAACTCAAGGCTCTCTTTGGTGTATTATTACTGGCAGCTGCGTTGAAGGATAACCATCTTACAACCAATGAATTGTTCAACACATCTTTTTGCGGAGCCCGATTTTTATCGTGCATGAGTCGAGAAAGGTTTGATTTTCTCATAAGATGCCTTAGGTTTGATGACAGGACTATAAGAATACTAACCTTGCAGTCTGATCCACTCACTCCAATCCGAAAAATATTGGATTTACTGATGATTCAGTGCCGTTAAAATTACTTTCCTGGAACCAACGTTACCATCGATGAGCAATTACTGGCATTCCGTGGTCGGTGTAAATTCAAAATGTATATCCCAAACAAGCCTGCAAAGTATGGTCTGAAAATTGAGATGATGTGTGACAGTGGACTATACATGATTGACGCCATGCCTTATCTCGGAAAAGGAACAAATACTGTAGGATTGCCCCTTGGTGAATATGTTGTAAAGGAACTAACACGGAGTACTTACGGCTCTAATAGAAATGTAACCACTGATAATTGGTTTACATCTATCCCATTAGCCAAACAACTGTTACAACAACCTTACATATTGACAATAGTAGGAACTTTGCGCTCCAACAAAAGAGAGGTCAGCTCTCAGGTGTCTAAGGTTTGAATAAAAAAACTCCCGTTACGTTTACGTCCTTATTTTTATTGATTATAATATTATATACAACTATATTACAAAGCTATCAAGGGAGGGAAAGAGATGGAAATGAAAAAGGTGTAAGTCGGTCGGCGCCACTGGATCAACTCTCCGTGGTTTGGAAAGGTATCGGTCGTCTGTACATGAACCATACGATCAACTCTCCTATGGGTCTGTTCAGTTATCAGGCAGAGGAATCACCTCTTCCACTGTCTGATCACGACTGACTTTCGCAGCCAGGCACCGGCCTTTTATATTGGTGCCTTGCTGCGCTGCGCTGTTCTGTTTCGGTAATGTCAGCAACTTATTCAGCGGTTGTGTCTTGTTTTTGTTAACAGCGGTGGTGCCGTTGGGTTTATTATTTACAGCGGCTTGTTTCGTTACAACCGTTCTGTCCAGAATGCCCGGGCGGCAAAGAGGACGCGGAGCATGTCTTTTAGCCACTGACGTACGGCTAGCACCGGAAAACATTCTCGACCATATGATCAGGTCGGAGGATGTGCGGAGGCCGAAGCAATATGAAGACCAAACAAGCAAAAAAGACAAAGAGATCGCAGGAAACTTAGCAACTAGATAGCTGATCCATCACTGTAAAAAGCTAAGTAGGCTTTCTCTACCCTTTCCTTGATGTTCAACTCCCATTTAAGTTTTGGGTCCAGGATTCTGGGGACAGAAAAGTCACATCTACCGATTGTCGGATGTAAGATTCGATGGCCCTTTCCAGTATTTTCTGTATGAAGTAGCATAGGCCTGTCGTCCTATAGTTCTTTGCGGATCCTTGACCTGCCCCCTTTCGGATGAAGACGGATGCGTCTTGTGATCGGAACACATGGCGGCAGGGGTGGCATAGCAGTGTCGAAGAGAAAATCGTTTGAGGCGAACGCTTGGTGTGTACATTAACATGAAATGGGTTAATGTAATTTTTTTCTAGAAAATAACAAGGGTTTAATAGTCACTTTCCGACACACAAATAAACTCATGATAAGAATCTGTTGCTTCTAAACGATCCGCCAATAAAAATTGGCGTGAGAAATCTGATGTCGATTCCACGAAAAGAAAACACACAACAAAAACATTTCTGTTGAAGACGAAGTGTGAATTGCCCCAAAGAGGGATTATCTTGTCCATAAATGGCTTAAGATGAAAATCTTTTGAAAATTGAGAAAATCCAATTCAACAAACACACGCCCGTAATAACATTTTCTTTACGGCTGCCAGCATTGGTAGACGAGCCCTTTTTCCTTGTTTTCCTCTCTCTTTTTTTTTATTTTATTCTTGCAAAGTATTTTTCGATTTTTTATGTGCGAAATCGAATTTCTTTTGGGGGGTTGTGGAATCAGTGTGTGCGAAGGGTAGATGGGTTGGTTTCTATTAGAGTTATTGGAAAGAAACAGAAATTCCTGTGAATACAATGAGGCGAAGGTTTCCCGGGGAAATATATATTTCCATCTATAAGATGTCTGAATGTAAAGAAAAGTGTTTGCTGAATGTCGTTGGAGTTACAAGTTCTTTGTTTGGAAATCACTTTTGATTAGATGACAACACAATTTGGAGATAAACCATCTTTGTTCTATTTGACAAAGTTGCAATTTTTTCTTTACATTGTAACTTTTATTCCTTAAATATGTTTAAATAATTTTCGATTTTTCACGAAGATTCTTTAAATATTTAATACGAACTAAAATTTTTTCCAAGTTTTCATGCTGGTACTTGAAGGTCAACAAAGTATTATGCTGTGTGTTCAAGACCCCATTAGTAATTAATGTTTATTTGTGAATTATACACTTTGTTAATTTGTTAATCTTATGTAATCACTTTTTTTTCACATATAGTAGGAGTTTCAATTTGTCTTTATTAAAATTAGTAATTTTGTTTTCATTGTCATTTTCATTGTTGAATTGTACGAACAACATAATTTTTCTTGTTATACATTGAATATAAAGTCTTTTATTTAAATTCTTTTGAGTCATTAACATTTTTGGTCCTTCGAGGCAGATCAGCCACGTGAACAAGAACGAGGTTCTAGAGAAGAACGAGAATGGAAGACGATTTAAAAAAGGTAAAAAGCATCTCAACTAGAATAGAGAACTTTATCCGAAACACCGAAAAGACGTCAAAGAGCAAAAGGACGTTGTTAGTGAATGTCAATTTAGAGTCAGTTATCACCCTATCTCCTATGGCTACGGAATCAATTAGCGAACTACGACGAGTATTAGATTTCTTTGTGAAACCGGTAAGAGCATTAGAAAATTTGCAAAGACCAGTGAACCAATGGGATGATTGGCTTATCTATTTCCTTGCGAGAAAACTTGATGCTATAAAAAGAAAAAAATGGGAAACGTCATTGGCCAACTCGTCTGAAATACCAACTTTTGAGTCTAGAAAGTCGAGTTCAAACATTAGGTGCCCTGAGACCAAACTCTCTTACTCCAGTCGAGAAGAAATATGAAACAAAGTCAAGACAAGTGAAGCCCAGTTATGCTCATCGTATGACCCATTTTACTTCAACAAATTATAATTGCAGTATTTGTCAGGGAATAATATAATATTGATATTTGATAATATTCTGTCCAGTATTCAAGACAAAGTCAGTTTAAGAGCGTCGAGATTTCGTCCGCACTAAAAATCTATGTTACAATTGTCTGAGACCTAATCATGAGGTAGTCAATTGTCCATCCGAGCATCGGTGTAAAGTTTGTCGCAAGAAGCATCATACATTGGTTCATGATAATGATATATCTGAGGTGGAAAAACACTCGCTGCAAGTATCATCTCAAAATACTTCCGTGCAACATCCGTCTCCGACCTCAGTCACATCTCACGTATCATATGGTGAAGACAGTTATGCGTCTGTATTATTGGCAACTGCTTTAATAAAAGTGCATTCTCCTACAGGAAAAACAATTATAGCTCGGGTCTTATTAGACCAAGGCTCCGAGACGAGTTTCATATCATCGTCAATAGTGAAAGCATTGAATCTCAGCACCACTAAGGTAAAAATACTCGGTGTGGGGCAATGCGATGCGGGAGCTGCAGAATCATCTGTCATATGCACAATTTCGTCGCTCATTGAACAAAATAAGGGTTACCAAGTGAAAGCTTTTGTTCTAACCAAACTAACACATCTTATTCCATCAAAAGCGATTGTAAAAAAACAATGGTCGCACATAGAAGGATTGCCATTGGCTGATCCTTATTTTGACAGTCCAGCCCAGATTGATTTCATACTTGGAGCCGACATTTATGCCAACTTTCTGATTGGCGAAGTAAGACATGGCCCTACAGGAACACCTACTGCCTAAAAGACGTCTCTAGGATGGATCTTATCTGGTCTAATCGAATCAGATTCATCATATCAAACAACCTTCAGTTTTCACACTTCAATTTGTAATATCGAGAAGTTGTTACGCAAATTTTGGGAGACAGAAGAACCTCCATCGATTAGCATGTTAACTCAAGATGAAATTGAGTGTGAACATATTTTCAAATCAACACAACGTCGCGTCGAGACGTCAAGGGTCGATACATTGTGAAGTTACCTTTTAAAAAAGACTTAATTTATTAGGAACATCAAGAGCACTCTCAGCATTATATAGAATGGAACGAAGATATCAGATCAATCCGCAATTAAAGCTTGATTACTGTGCGTTCATGAGAGAATACTTGACATTGAATCACATGGGTCCAGTGAATGAAGAGTCTAAATTTAACACTAACTGTTACTACTTACCGCACCACGCAGTATTAAAGCCCAGCAGTACATCAACAAAATTACGAGTAGTTTTCAATGCATCGCAACGAACAACATCAGGGCATTCATTAAATGACATCCTTCATTGTGCGCCTAAGGTTCAAAATGATATTTTCGAAATACTTATGAGATGGCGATTTTTCCCATACGTATTGTCGGGAGATATTGAAAAAATGTATCGGCAGATTTGGATAGATACAAGCGATACTGAATACCAAAGGATAGTGTGGCGAGCGAGTAGTGATAAACCCATTTCATGTTACCGATTACGTACAGTAACCTATTGCACAGCTAGTGCTCCATATCTCGCTTGCCGTACACTTATCCAATTAGCCGATGACTATCAAAATACTCACCCTGATACTGCAATGATCCTTAGGACGCATTTTTATGTTGATGATGTACTCTTTGGAGCATATGATAAAGATACTGCAATACGACATCGTGACGAGCTACGAAATCTATTAAATCTAGGAAATTTCAAACTAAGAAAATGGCTAGCAAATGATCCAGGGCTACTCGAGTCTATATCTCCTGAGGATATCGAAACAAGCAATGTAGGTAAAATTGTGACTGATTTACAAGTAAAATTGTTAGGCATAGGTTGGAATCCCAGCAAGGATACTTTTTACTTTCGATCACACATTCCTGCGTCTAACCAAATCACCAAGCGCACAGTTTTATCAGATGCCAGTCGACTTTATGACCCTTTAGGTTGGCTATCTCCGATTACAATTACATCAAAATTAATTCTACAAAAATTGTGGTTAGCGAAACTGACTTGGGATGAGCCTCTGAATGATGAATTGGCTGAGACTTGGAAACAATATAAAGAAAACTTATTGAAAATAGACCAGATCTTTATAGATAGATGGATAGGCACTACAAAAAACAGCCTGGAAATGGAATTGCACGGGTTTAGTGACGCATCACTTCTTGCTTACGGTGCTGCAGTATATATTCGCATAATACACGAGTTCGATAATATTAAAACTATGCTGCTTGCAGCAAAAACTAAAGTAAGCCCTTTGAAAACAGTGAATTTACCACGACTTGAATTGTGTGGTTTGCGTTACTGTCAGAGTTACTGTCATCAATTCAACAAATGTTATCACTGTCTCATATACCAGTCACACTTGGACAATTGTGCTGGCGTGGTTACGAGAGCATCCATCAAAATGGAAGGTGTACGTTGCTAATAGAATCGCTTTTATACATGAAAAGCTTCCAGGAGCTGTGTGGCATCACGTATCATCTGGAGACAATCCCGCCGATTGCTTAACAAAAGGACTCAATGTGGGCGAAGTGAAAGATAATAAGTTGTGGTGGAATGGACCAGAGTGGTTGCAACGAAACTCAACATACTGGCCGAAACCACTTGGGTGTGAGAACACTGTGCCGTTGGAGGAGAGTCGTCTAAATTGCATTACCACCTCTTTGATACAAGATCCCTATCAAGAGCTATTATACAGATATTCAAATTTTTGGAAACTTCTCCGCATCACAGCGTATTGCTATCGATACTATAACAATATGAAATGTTGCCAAGCTAAACGTAATATCAACTTCTTAACCACATTGGAATTAAAACATGCACTTTTAATTTGGCTAAAATTAATACAATCAACATACTTTGCGTCAGAATTAACTTGTATGAGGCAAAAGAAACCTATATCATCGACAAGTAAATTAAAAATGCTGAACCCATATGTAGATGAATCCAGGTTGCTACGGCTTGGTGGAAGATTGATAAATGCATGCCTACCCATAGCAGAAAGGAGTCCCATAATTCTACCAAACAGTAGTAGATTCACAGAGCTGCTTATTCTACACTCGCATTGTAACGGTCAGTTTTGCATGGAAATCCCTAAATATCTACTTGCCTCAAACTGTGGGGAAGAAAATCGAGAAGTTGTTCGGAACAAAAAGGTAGGCGGGGAGAAAAAAAAGAAAATTGAGGAGAGTTTTGGATAAAGGATAAAGGAACGGAGAAAAATTTTTTTCTTCGGGAAATTAATTATGTATGTATGGTCAGATTATTAACCATACCAAATTGGATGAGTACCGTAAAAGGGAGAATAACTACGCTAAACCATTTCTTCATTCAGGAGTAGATTATGCTGGTCCCTTTAAGGTAACTGCAGTCAAACGTCGAGGACAAACAGCGATGAAAACATATGTTGCAGTGTTCATTTGTCTTGTGACACAAGCGGTACACCTGGAGCTAGTATTTCGTTTATCGATGCTTCGTGAGTCGCCGAGGTCGCTGTTCAAAACTTTATAGTGACAACGCCACTAACTTCATAGGAGCAGCTAAGATTCTAGCACTACATTTTAAGCAACTTTCGACCAACGAGAAGATAGTTCACGCCTTATTGCAAGAAAATACTGAATGGCACTTCATCCCCCCAGCAACGCCACATTTCGGAGGGATTTGGGAGGCAGCCGTAAAATCTTTTAAGCACCATTTTCGTCGTTTAGTTGGTGATACTACACTTTCAGTTGAAGAGATAGGCACCTTATTGGTTCAAATAGAGGCTTGCTTAAACTCTCGTCCACTTCACGCCATCACTGACGACGATGTTACAGCAATTACCCCAGGACATTTTCTGCTCGGTGAGAGCCCTATCTGTTTACCATCACCTGATTTTCAGCAAGTTACAGAGAACAGACTTACTCGATGGGAACTAGTCCAGAAGATGATGCAAGATTTATGGCGCCGATGGCACAAGGACCATCTCCACACATTGCAAGTCCGCAACAAATGGAACAAAACACATCCTGAGCTCAAATTAAACGACTTGGTGCTTGTAAAAGAGGATGACTTGCCTCCTGCGAAGTGGCTACTCGACAGAGTCACACAACTGTATCCTGGAGCTGATGGACATGTGAGGGTTGCCAACCTGAAAACCAAGGATGGATGTATTAAAAGACCTATTAAGAAATTATGCATCCTACCTATGAAGCAAACAGAATAAAACTGACAATCAATAGTTGTAGTCTGTCCGAAAACTTGACCATGGCGGGCGGTAAGAGAAGGATTTATCATGTCTATCACATGAGGGCGGCGGAATGTTCAATACCCCATTAGTAATTAATGTTTATTAGTGAATTATATACTTTGTTAATTTGTTAATGTTATGTAATCACTTTTTTTCACATATAGTAGGGGTTTCAATTTGTCTTTATTAAAATTAGTAATTTTGTTTTCATTGTCATTTTACTTGAATTGTACGAACAACATAATTTTTAAAGTTATATATACATTGAATATAAAGTCTTTTATTTAAATTCTTTTGAGTCATTAACACTGTGCTAATATCGAAAGGCAAAAGATGGAAAAATATGTTAAGATTCTTTCAGTTTGTAAAGGACTTAAGGCAGAATAAACAAAAGTACCGTAAAATAACTGAGCGAATTTGAGGATGCTACTGCTCCAAATTTATTAAAAAAAATTGTTAAAATGGGAACCGATATTTTAAATAGTAAACGGATGCTAACGTTTTCTGCCCTTCTTACGGTACAGTACGTAACATTCGAGAATTTACCGAACTTAATTATATTAGAATTATTAAGATAATTTAGGATCTGAAAAGAGTTTCATAAAATTCAGTCGAGGCATTTTTGGGATGCGCTTTTTGAGAATTTCTTGGATGACGCGAAGATTCGGGTCCACCTAATAACTTTCTCCAAGATCATGTAAATCCAACCATAATGATCGATTGGTTTCAAAAACACCACACGGCACCACCATTGATGCTGTATTTGCCCGATACGTTGATGACTCAGTTTGAAACTCTTCGTATCATATTTCAGTTACCCTAACCCGCGCAATTCTGGAAGAAGAAGCTAGGAAGTGAACATAATTTAGAAGCGACATTTAAAGACAGTGGTAAGTACAATGAGGTCGATAAGTCCACACGCTCATAACAAACGTGGAATGGGTCAGGGAGATGTGAGTTACGAGGGCATTCCTCCATTGGTTCAGATAAGATAAGTTCCACAATGCCCGGTATTCCTAAATGTGATAGAAGACACAGACCATGTCCTTTCGGAATGCTGGAGATAAGCCGAGCAAACTGCTGCGCTGTAACCGACAGCTGAAGGCAGAGCAAAAACGTCATAGATTATAATTTCACCTTTTTTCCCTGAGAAATCCTTGCTGTCCTGGAAGGAGAGTAGCGGTCGTACCTTTCCTAGCCAGTTCAGTTTAACAATTTTCCTCTATATTACGGTGCCTAGACACCAATATGAGGCATGCAGAAGTCCGTTTTGGTGGGGGTGGTAGCAGATTTCAGGACCTTGGAGTATTCTGCCCTGATTCCGGTCCAAAAACAAGATTCTTTTATTCTAAGGGCTGCAATGGCTGCTCTTTCCAAAGCCACAAGATTCTAAAGCGGTAGGAATAACATAACATTTAGGACTTCTGTAGGAGTGGAGCTATTATGCATAACTCAGCACATCTTTGTACTTTCTGTTCTGATCACACTTTTTTTTTTTTTTTTTTTTTTATGTGACAGTGCTAAGCTCAGGAGTCACCCTTTGTACTACCAGTCCGTCATGTCATTTGTCACGTCATGGTGCAATGTCTAGCAGTAAGCTTAGTACGGGGAGGGGAGGGGGGTATAGGTTAAGGGTTAAAAGGAACGGGGGGGTATTGAAGAAGGTGGTGATGAACCCTGCGTTTGAACTCTTGGATGTTGTAGGAGCTCGGAAATACTGACTGCGAGAGACTATTCCACAGTCGAGTTGTTCTATTAACAAACGAATTCATATCTTGTTGAGTGCGTGAAAGGGGGAGTTGCAGGTGAAGGGAATGAGACGAGTGGGCTAATCTGGTGTTGCGGTTATAAGATTGCCGTGGAGGCAGGAGAGCGTTTAACTCGGAGGAACAGTCATTATGATAGTAGCGATAAAATTTAGTCAATGCTGCTACATTCCTACGGTGGCTGAGGGGGTCGATGGTGGAGCCAGCGGTGTCGTCATCAATTAATTTAAGGGCCTTTTTTTGGACCTTATCTAACCATGCCAAGGTGGTTATTGGAGCGCCGCCCCAAACGAGGGAGTTATATTCGAGAAGAGGCCGTATGTAGGATTTATAAATAACAGCGCGGGCCGATGGCTGGAGGAGGAACTTGCACCTCTTAAGAAATCCCAAGCACTGGGATGCTTGTTTGGCGATTTGGAATATGTGATCATTCCAACGAAGGTCTTTGGCTAATGTCACGCCTAAGATGTGTAGGGATGGGTCGGCCTTTAGTTCAACGTCATCCACTGTCAAGGATGGTGAGGTGTTGAACTTCTTTTTTGAGATAAGACAGTACTTGGTTTTAGAGGGGTTGAATTTGACACGATTCTTCTCTCCCCAATCTAGAATTAGTTTGATGTCTTTTTTAATAGAGTTGAACATTAGTTCACGATCATCAAGACAGGATCTGGCATGTGTCCGTCTTGTATCGAAGCTGTACGAGTAACGTAGAGTACCGTCGTCAGCGAAGCTGAGAAGTGGGTTGGAGGGGATTGAAAGTAGGTCATTTATAAAGATGAGAAAAAGGGCCGGTGATAAAATTGACCCCTGAGGGACCCCCGCAGAGATGGGGTGAGATTCAGATTTGACGCCATCCAATAATACCTTAATTGAACGGCCGGAAAGGAAACTCTCAACCCACTTATACAGAAGTGAGTCAATTCCAATAGCTTGGAGTTTAGCTAACAAGGCTGAGTGCCATACTCTATCAAAAGCCTTGGAGATATCCAAAGCAACCAAACTAGATTCGCCAGATCCATGCAAACTTCGGCTGAGGTGTTCTGTAAGGCAAATTAAAAGATCACCAGTGGATCTTTTTTGACGGAAGCCGTATTGTTTGTCGCTGATAAGTTGGTTGGATTCTAGATATCCCATAAGCTTTTTGTTAATTATCGTCTCCATGGTTTTGGAGAGAATAGAAGTAATTGCTATTGGGCGGTAGTTGGAGAGATCGCTGGAGTCACCTTTTTTCGGTATTGGCTGAACATGGGCAAGTTTCCAAGAGTCTGGGTAAACTCCGGAAGAGTATGATAGGGCAAAAAGTTTGCGCAGAGGTCTAGCCAAAGGTGAGGCGCATTGTTTTAAGACGATAGGGGGTATATTATCGGGTCCAGTCGATTTGTTTACATCGAGCTCCTTGAGGCACCTGTACACCTCGCGAGTCCTGAAGAAAACCCTGTCCATTAGATGAGCGCTGAGCTCAAGAACCGGGGGTAGCATATCAGTTTGGGGTAAAGAAGAATTGGAAGCAAACAGAGATGCTAATAAATCGGCCTTGGATTTGCTGTCTGTTATCACCTTCTCATTGTGGATAAGTGAAGGAGTTGTGGATGAAGTGAAATTCTTCTTAATGGAGCTTACCAAGGACCAGAAGTTCTTGCTACCAGAGGTTGCATTAAGGAGTTTACTTCTCAACTTGCTGTCAAATGAATTTTTGACATTCCTGATGGTGACTTTACAGGAATTTCTTAGTTTTATATACTCTGCACGGAGCGATTCACTCGGGGAGCTCTTGTAAGCTCGAAAGGCGGCTTCTTTATTTCTGATTGCATTCATACACTCCTGATTAAACCATCTGTTGGGCCTAGCCTTCACAGATTTAGTAGTATGAGGAATGAACAAATGCATTCCTGCCTGTATGATCCTAGAAATACGGATAGCGGCAGAGTTGGCGTTTCTATTCCGGAAACACAGGTTCCAGTCTGTAGACTGGAAGAAATTAATAAGCCCCAGCCAATTGGCCTTCCCATAATGCCATACAGTTCTTCGAACTGGTTTGGGAGGGGTGGGAAATTCGAATGGGAAGTTAGCACTGATTAGGCAGTGGTCTGAATTGCCGAGAGGTGAATCAACTTCGACGGAGTAACGCGCTGGATGAGAAGTTAGAAAAAGATCAAGGAGATATCCTCCTTGACCAGCAACATCAGGGACTCTTGTGGGATGATCCACAATTTGTTGCAAGTTATTGATGTCTGCAAAGAGCTCGACGTCCTTGCCAGAAATACTGGTGCCATTTGAGTAAGTCAGCCATTTAACGTTGTGAACATTGAAATCACCCGCAACGATGATTTCACACTCAGGATTGGACGACAAAAATCCCGAGATTTGTTCGGAAATAGTATCAAAAGATAAGGTGGAGGCTTCGTTACTTATGTTAGGGCTTCTGTATAGGAAGCAGAAGAATATGACGTGGCTTTGGAAAATGATTTTAATCCAAAGATAATTAAAATCTGAAGTTGTGCTTGAATGTATTTTACAATAAGCCACGTCGTCCCTAACATAAATGGCAATACCCCTATGGGGGGAGAGATTGTGCACTAAAGTGTACCCCGACACCTGGTAATAACCTAAGTCATTATCGGGTGATATTTGGGTTTCACTTAGTGCGAAGATTGGGGGTTTGTAACTAGATAAGTGGCACTCAACAAAAGAGAAATTCGCTTGAAGTCCACGAATGTTACAAAAGTCAATACCAAAACTTGACTTGTAACGGGACTTAGGTTGCGCGGGTTCAATCGCCACATTCTTTGGGATATTTTCCGGAATTACACTTGCCGCATCCATCAGAGGCAATAAAATCTGTCCGCGTCAAAGTGTTATGCCTTTTGAAACGGGGCAAATTCTATCGACCGACAGATTTTGGGCGCGGCACCTGCAAGTCCGGGGTCTGAGAGAGGGTAGGGAGCAAGGGTACTTACTTTTGCCGTTCGTCGGTCGTGTCTTTCGTTGATGTCGTCTAGTGAAGTGTGGTGAGCCTTCGCGTAGACTGCAGCGCCGGATGAGTTTCTATTGTTTGTTTGTGTTTTATGGGTTCACTATGAATTTTTTTTTTGTATGGAATTTAACTTTTTTTATTCGTTTTATTTTACTGCGAAATTTACTGACGAGGAAATTTTACTGCGATTCTGCGAAATTAAGAGACCGGAACAGCAAACGTCCGAACACCTCGCTGTCCCAGACCAAACTCCCAAAATGAATCACTTGCATTATTTATACCCAGCCAAGTGTAGGTGCTCATCAATATGACTCGGACACGAAACAAACAGGGAGTCCTGACTCCAAGACCGTCTATACATAGTCTTACGCCACATCTTACCGGACACGCCCCAACCTCAATACGCCGCATATAGACACATCAAATTTGATAAAACTTACAATGTCAAGACATGAACAATAGTGTGGAAGGATAAATATAGATGCAGGAGAGGAGAGTTCTCGATAAAGTCCACCGCCCACCATTCAGAGGAATGACGTTCTCTGAGGACAAAAAGGTCTTTTGAGGAGGTGAAACAGACGGGAGCCTAAACTGGCTACAAGTTTGGCAGGACTCAGCTTAGGATCAGAGCGGCATAAAAGTCCATACTCAGCCAAGGAAGCAGCAACTCCACCAAGGTTACCAATTGACGCCTCGCAGCAGTCTGCTATAGGAATGGGTGACATAAGTTGTTCGAGTGTCACGATGGGGACCATTGAAATTGGCAGGCTAGTAGTAGGGGGAGGCTCCTCTACCCACAACATCACTAACCACAACATCACTGACCCTAAAACCAGCACCTAAATCCTTAGCGGGGAAATCCCGCGCAGAGGCTCGCAAAAGGGGGCAGCATAATCCGATTCTAATATAAAGCTTGTCCAGATAAACCTCCATCGAAAAGGCTGCCTCGGCGGAAATACAATTTATGTGATGTGAAAGCGTCGACAAAAGGTCGTCGAAAGATAATCTTGCTCTACCCTGAGCTTGAGCTAGGGCCGTCACTGGTAAGAACATCCCGATCAATGCATGAACCAAACCCACGCACAATTAAAAAAGATTACAGAAAAAATATTGCAACAAACTTTTTATTTGCGCTGAGAAAGGATGAGAAACATGTTTATGCTTCGTTGATCAGGGTCGTGAGCTATTCGAAAAATCGTACAAAGAAGAAAATTCGGCACAACCTGATAAAAAATGGAAGGCGTTCTCAAAGCAGCTGATATTACTTATCAAGAAATTTGTTGCAATTTTATGATATCCTGATAACCTAACAACTTTTTTAAGAATCAACGTCGTTCCTCCTTATGTGAAAGCTTTCATGTCACGTATTATAACAGTACGGAAAAAAGGATCTCCCGATGTCTCGGAAAGTAAAAGCAGTCTCTAAGGCTGCTCGCACACTGCATCAGAAATTGTACGAATTTGTGCGAATTCTGATGAAAATGTATACAATTTCATCAGAATTCGCACAATTTCGTACAAATTCTGATGCAGTGTGCGAGCAGCCTTACGCTAACGTACGTTTCATGCAATGTGCGGCATTTGTTATGTAACTGCGGGCAACGCAGTTCAGTCAGACAGTGCGATTCTTCTGCAGTCTCAGTTTTAACATATGAAAGAGAAACTGTCGGGTCTCCGCAGTTTCAAAGTTGCGGATGTCGAGAACATTCGTAAAATCTCTGATAAAATCATCCAACACCTCGGGATTTTTTCCATTACGGGAAGTGGTCGTGCTTTCATGATCGAAGCACTTTTGCAAATGCAAATCATTCGCGAAAAGCAAAATGATGTACCTTCCTTTCATCAATGCCCCATCTTCCGAGTATAGTACTATATTAACATCGCCTTTTTTACATTGGAAAGAAGCAAAGCTCTGCTCTGAGAATTTCGATCAACCGCTTTATTGGAAAGCGAGCGATATCGTGAGCATAGATCAACCAGGTTCAGCGACTAATTAAGATTGTCGTTCGTTTGGCAGGATTCCACATCTTGATGTCGTTAGTACCGGCTTTAGGGGGCGTCGAACCAGGGCAACCGCCTTAGGCTAAGAACATAGTGAAGCAGAGAGCAAAACAGCGATGAAAGCTGATTTTACAAATGATCGATACGTATGACTCATCCGATGTCGGAAATCGGATTACTAGGGATAGTGGTCCGAAATTTAAACTTCACATTAGGTTCAGCGGTAATAGGGCATAGTTTCACCAGCATGCAACAATTGCGGGAAACTTGCGTCCGAGTTGAACGCTGGCAGAAGCAAAAAAGGTTAGAGCGTGGGCCCGATCGACTAGTACACGAGGTTGAATACTCGTCCCCTTATCCGTCTGACCAAAGACCTCCGGACATGACAGCACCAAAGATAGACGAAATGACGGCGCCGGCGCCGCGTCAGATCCAGACGAATCCACGACCCCTCCGTTGTTGGAATTGCCAGCAACCGGGCCATCCATTTATGGACTGCCCATCTGAGACTCGTGGCTTGTTCTGCTCGCTTCTACAAGTGTGGCAAACCAGGAGTCGTGACGCCAGTATGCCATACCTGTCAGGGAAACCGGAGCCGAGGTGCGAGACCGTACGGGAGTCCGCACTCGAGCTAAGCTCACCCGTTAACCCTCCGTACAATTCTAATACCAATGCCATGACTACCATCAGCGACTGTACGTCAACTGATGCTCTTCCTACTTTTCCCTCAGAGGAGGTTAAACTTTCATTCCTTTCCCGTTGGAAGAGATATATCTCCACTCGTGCCCGCATATTTTCGGAGCCACCTTTTGTGGACTCCCTAAGTTCTAAGCATAGGAGAAGCGACTCTTTTCGCAGGAAGTTGTTTCTGCATTCATCTCGGATTTGTCAGATCCTCGTCCTTTTACTAAGGTCATGTTAGCTAATGAAGAGATGGATGGTTTGTTGGACAGTGGTGGCACCGTTAGCTGTCTGGGAAGGGGTGCTGAAGCATTTCTGGGCAATTATCCCGAAGTGACAGTCTACACTTTGCACTCTGTGGTGCATACTGCTGACGGGTCTCCGCAAAGAATTTGTGGTTATATCCGGGGTCCGATATCCTGTGGAGGAAGAACCTGTGAGATGACCATCTATGTGGTGCCCAGTCTCAGCCAGAGACTGGATCTAGTGATCGATTTCTGGAACCTCTCGCTCCCCGAATAGTCTGCGAGATAAAAGCTTCATCCGTGACTGCAAAACTGCACGACTTAACGTCTACGCAATGCGAACGGTTGGAACGCGTCAAGGCCAGACAACAGGATCGAGGAATTCTCTTCGAGAGTTTGCAATCAGAAACAGCTGTTTTACGGGATTCGTTACGGAAGTCTACTGTTAGTGGGCGGCAACTTAAAAGAGAGATAACGCCAAACATCAAAGGCGTGATAGAAGTGGCGTGTAGGAACACATCAATATACAACAGGCTGGTAAGCAAATAGCATTCTACCATGTCAGCGCCACCAGCAGAGTTTGAGTGTGTATGTGGTAACACATACGCAATGCAGGCGGGACTCAAGCAGCATCAAAAGAGATATTGTCGTGGGGTAGCGGCAGCTTCAGAGACTTCGCACACGTGTTCGTTGTGAACTAACACATACCAAACATACCCAGGTCTCCGACAGCATATGAAATTAACTCACACACAAGAATATAATCGCGGGCTCCAGGAAGAAGCTAGAGGAGCCAGAAAGCTGTGGACAGAAGATGAAGGGAATGCGTTGGCGGAAGCCGAAGCGGCGTACGAAGGAGAAGACTTACTCCCGCATCTATGCAACATTTCTTCAGGAAGAACTTTGGACGCAATTCGTGGCCAAAGGAAACAAGCTTCATATATAAACAGAAGGTTGCATACTTTAAGGAAAACAGAAACAGAAATGAGGTTCAACTAGAGTCAGCAGACGTCATCAGATATAACAACGAAATTCGTCGAGCTTTGATGGATCTCCCAACAGCAACTAATGACGATGGGATTTCATCCAATACTAAAAACGTCATTTTAGGATCTAATAGAGAGGACGTAACGCGAGCTTTAGAATTTATGCCAACACCTCAAGAGGAAATTTGGCAAAGATCTCAATAGAAATAGAAATAATCGTACCAATAGAAATAATATATTTTCAGGCGATAGCGGAAGAAGAAGAAGACGAAGAGAAGAATATAGGATAGCCCAGCATTTACATAACAAGGACCGGAAAGCTTTTGCTGAGAAGCTGCTAGATGGCCTTAATTTTACCCAAACGGAGGAAGCGAGACCAAATTTAGATGATTTCCGCAGCCTGTATGCAAATATCTTCAACGCCGATCCACCTCACGATCACGCCGCCGGATGTACAACAGCTGATGTATGGTGAGTTGGACAGGATGCTGTCGCTGGGGGTGATTGAGCCATCAAATAGCCCCTGGAATTCTCCAGTGGTGTTGGTTCGTAAACCAGGTAAGGTCCACCTGTGCCTTGACTCTCGCAAGATCAACAGTGTCACTGTCAAAGACGCCTACCCTCTTCCGCATATAGATGGTCTACTTGGTCGTCTTCAAGACACCAAGTTCATCACGAGTTTAGACCTTAAGGATGCCTTCTGGCAAATTCCCCTAGAGATGAAGTCGCGAGAGCGGACAGCTTTTACTGTCCCCGGTCGTCCCCTCTAGCATTTTACAGTTATGCCTTTGTAATGCCCCTCAGCGCTTATGTAATGCCCCTCAGCGCATGTGTCGCTTGATGGATAAAACCATCATGGGTCATTTACGTGAAAACGTTTTTGTTTATCTGGACTACCTGCTCATAGTTTCACGTGACTTTGACTCCCACCTAAAGCTATTCGACGAAGTTACCAACTGTCTCCGTCGTGCGGGGTTAACACTCAATCTGCCTAAAAGCAAATTTTGCGTGACTGAAGTCAAGTATCTCGGCTTCATAATTGGTGATGGGACTCTGAAAACTGATCCTAATAAGATGACGGCCATCAGGAAATTCCCGACTCCGAAGTCGCATAAGCAGACTCGGAGGTTCTTGGGCGTGACCGGATGGTATCAGCGCTTCATACCCAATTATGCTAGGGTGTCTTCTCCAATCGGGGATTGTTTGAAGTCCTCATCTACTGATGAGGCCCAGCAGGCGTTCGAGAGTTGATGACGAAAGCTAAGCCTTTTTATATTCAGTGCGATGCCAGCAGGACTGGTGTAGGTAGTGTGCTCTTTCAAAAGGACATGGATGGAGGAGAACATCCAATTGCTTATATGTCCAAGAAATTGAACGGAGCACAACGGAACTACACCATCACTGAGCTCGAATGCTACGCAACCGTGCTGAGTATAAAAAAATTTAGAGCTTATGTGGAGGGACAGGCTTTCACGGTCATTACTGACCACGCGAGCTTGAAATGGCTCATGGGCCAGAAGGAACTCAACGGTAGCCTAGCACGGTGGAGTCTTAAGCTTCAGGGGTTTGATTTTACGATCGAACGCCGTAAAGGCACCCACAATGTGGTTCCCGATGCCTTGTCACGCATGAATTGCGTTGACGATCTGTCCTTGTGTTCCGACGTGGATTTAAATGCCACGTCCTTCAAGTCACCTGATTATCTTCGTCTGGTTGAAGGAATCAGACAAGCCTCACCGCAGTTACCAGACCTGCGGGTTGAAGATGGGTACGTTTTCAAGCGTACATCTCCACGTACTGAAGAACCGATTGTTGACGATCTACAGGAAGTTGTGGGTCCCAATGGAACTGACCGCGCCTCTCATAGAGTCGTCTCATTCGCCTCCCCAAGCATCGCATGGTGGAGTAGGGAAAACCTTATCCCGATTACGATATAAATATTTTTGGCCAGGTATGTCAAAACAAGTGAGGTATTTCATCGCCAATTTTTTTTTTTTGTTTTATATGACACACTAGAGACTTAGGGAAAGGCCCCTTTGTACTGTCGACCATGTATTTATTTTTGAAATGTCGAACAGCAGCTCTAGTCGGAAGATAGAGAGAGAAGTGAAGGAAAGAACTGTCACAACCTAGCTGCGGTATTTTTTTTTTTTTTTTTTTTTATTTCACCTACTCCCAACCATTGCGCGACTCTGACATCGGGGCATCGAGAACAATTCGCTGGAGTGTTATGCCTCCTGAAACGAGTTGAATCTCATCAACCAACCGATGACATGCGCTTGGTGGATCGGAGAACCACTAGTGAAGGCTATGACAGGAGGAATCAGGAATGCAAAGAGGGAAGAAGAAAGAAGGGAAGTTATGTAGGCGGGAAATTGGGAAAGGCTAGGACCGTGGCACCGCCGGGAATCGATCCCGGGACCTCTGGGGATTGTAGTCAGGCGCCTTACCCCTAGACTACCGAGGCCCACCTTACCCCTAGACTACCGAGGCCTTACCCCTAGACTACCGAGGCCAATTGTGAGGTTTGCAAGACCACCAAAGCCCCCAGTTCCGTACTACGACCACCTATGGGAAACCCCATGGATGCGTCGAGGCCGTTCCAATTTTTATACGTCGACTTCTTAGGTCCTTACCCCAGGTCGAGGAAAGGCCACACGGCAGTATTTGTTTTATTGGATGCTTTCACCAAGTTTGTCTTCCTGGACCCCGTGTCCGCTGAGACCACGGCGGTGTCGGTCAAGTTTCTCGAGCAAACTATTTTACACACATTTGGAATCCCTGAAACCATTTTCACCTCCAAAGAGTTTTCTAAATTGCTAAAAGAGTATGGCGTGCGACATGTGCGCACGGCTGTATATTCGCCTCACCCCAACGCTTCTGAGCGGGTGAATAGGTTAGGGAGTACTTAAAGGAGGATCATCGTGAGTGGGATAGACATCTTTCGTCCACTGAATGTGCTCTTCGTAGTACCCAACACGAGGCGATCGGCATGTCCCCGTATCAGGCCCTGTTTGGTAGCCACATGATCCTGCACGGATCAGCATATCCAGTCCTGAAGAAACTGAACGTTTTCCAGGAGGGCGACATAGCTTTTTTGCCATTGACGGACAAAATGCAGATGCTTCGTGAGCGGATCGCGCTAAATTTAGCCGCCGCACACTCAAAACATAAAACCCAATACAATTTACGGTGTCGTGTGGGCAGTTTTCGTCCAGGAGATGAGGCCTACCGGAGAACGTTCTGGGTGAGTAACCGAGCGGGTCGCTTCAGTGCCAAGTTGGCACCCCGGTTCTTGAAAGCTCGGATACGGAAAAAAGTTGGAACTAGCTTGTGCGAGCTGGAGGATTTGGCCGGTAAAGGCATAGGCGTGTATCACGCTAAAGACTTACGTCCCTGAAGTTTCGTCGAAGTAAGCAGTCCTCTGAGTAGCCCTAAGAAGGCATCTCGCCATCTTCACCGGTTAATAATAGGGTACCCGCCATGATCCGCTTAGGTAGCTTCCCTAGCGGATGGTACAATTCCTTATTTCTCTTGGCAGTCTGGGGCCAAGTTTTAATGAAGTATTCATTCGGATCTGCCAGACCAGACCCCACACTGAGGCATAGTCTCCTCGGATTGTCTTTTTACTCTTCGGTCAGTCTGGAGAATTGAGTCTGCGAACTGTTTGTCTGTCGTTTCACCGGGGTGAGTCAAAGGCAATGTGGTATTGCTGGATATTGGCCCGATGGAGCGAAAGCACACTGGGTTTGTGTGTGAATATTTCGAGACTTATAGATATCAGTAGGGGGACAATGTGGTATTGTCTTCCGCCTGATATTTGTAACTGCAGATATTCCTCCGGGAGATTCTTCAGACTGGCCATCACAAAAATACGGTTGCGACCGTAAGTCTAAGTTATCAGCTAGCTCTTCACCCGCTCTTTATATAACCCGAAACCAGATAGTCATATACACCTGGCTAAACGGCTAGCTCAGTCGGTAGAGCATGAGACTCTTAATCTCAGGGCATGAGCCGAGACCCACGTTAATTCAAAATTAACGTCTTGCGGCATATAAAAACCGTCCGTCTTTCGGCTCCTCACTGCCTCGCAAGTCGGCTTTGTGGACCCAAGGGTATGTAACAAAAAAAATTTTGAAATCACCTTGCATACGACTCGAAAATTCAATCAAACTAGGCGTAGAGAAAAAAAACACGAAAAATAAAATTGTATTTTTTATGGGAGTCAGTCAGGAAGAAATTATGACGAGGGCACGGTTTTTTTTTAAAATACGGATACAAATCAATTCAAATTGTGCAAAAAGTTCAGTGTTAATAATAAAAATAATAGTGGTGAACCATGAAGGCACCGGCCCGGCCACACACCCCACGACCCCCATCCGGCGAGCTAGCAACTCCGTGTGGCCGGCATCACTTTATTATATTCAAATTTTTTTATGTTTGGTGTTGTGTCCTTGGTCAGGCTTTTCCGGGCTTCTGATTAAGGGGGCAAGACCACGCATAAATGGCGCCCGATATATAGTCCCGCCAATGTGCAGTTACAATAATACCACAGTCTACCTAAAAGAAATATTAAAAAATTAAGGGCGCATAAAAATATCTCGCACGGGGCGCCAGAATACCCGGTTCTGGATGTCGTTCTTGGGCTCTATTGACAGCACGATGAGCGGGAGCGGCCTACAGGAGATGTTCAAAGAAATTTACGCTGATAATAGCATGAGAGGATACGCATACTCGAGAAAAGTGTGTGCTCACAACCTTGCTCATTTAAACCTGACCAAGCAAATCAATGCTTTAAAAGGCTTTAATGACAGAACAATACATGGCAGTGCTCTTGATGTGGGTGTCATAATTGATTCAACTACTACCGAATTTAACTCTTTGAGGGGACAATGAAAAGTAGAGCGTCATATGCTGCCACTAATTTTGCGCTGGGCCGTAAGAGTGTACAAGCTTCAAGGTACCACGCTGGATAGAGCTATTGTTTGTCGTATCTAGGTTCTAAAATTATGGACAAATGGAAATAAATTGCAGTAACTAAAAAGGGTTCACTTTGACTCCTAACTCCAATTTCCACCCTCCAATTTGATAGCCCTCAAAACCCTGTTTTTTCTTCTGAAATTACCCATTGACCGATTCCTGCAATAAAAACCCGTGAACGTATAGGGACATCGTCCTACTACTTCCGGCATTACTTAGCCAAAGAGACTTGCATGAAAACAATGTCATTATGACTTGTCAAAAGTGAGTTGAAAAGAAAAAATTGAGTTTTTATGAGAAACAAATATAGTTTCCAGTTTATGTAATTAAAACCATTGTTTTATGATAATAAGTTTATAACAATAACGATTAGTGTTCAGTACAAATAAAAAGTGTATAAACAATAACATTATTTAATTAATAAAAAAATGTTGGAAAACGTCAAACATTCATAAGTCTTAAAACCCCTGGAGAATTTTGCAATTTCTGTAGGAGACAGGAATCAACAATTGGTGACCCCGATTCAAGAGGTATTCCGAAAATCGAAGGAAATTTCTGGAGTTTAAAAGGGTTAATTTTCAGTTAAAAATAACGAAAAAGTAAAAGATAAGTGGCAAGTTAATTTATTGTACTAAAGATAACAATTTATTTAAAATAATTAATAAATAGAGAGAATTTTATTTGTTTGTAGTCCTGCGAATATTGTAAAATTTTACTGCGTCTATTTATTTTATTTTGTTCTTTTCTTCTTGGATTTTTGTAAAGGTTTGTGATTTGCTGATATTGTCTTGCTTTTTTTTTCTCATGGAGAACCTCTCCGAATTTAAAATGGAGGAGCAGAATTACTTGGACAATTCGTTTGTCCTCGATATGGACGAGTCGTTGCCCAGCTTGGAGGAAAGGCTGCCGGGTCGACGCAAGGTTCACGGCAAGGTTCAACCTGCCAGAATTCCATCAGAGCGACCCGGCCGTCTGGTTTTACCAGGCTGAGGCGCAATGAGCATGGCGGATCATGAGCCTGGGGACAGAAAGCCATCAGACTTCCTGAGTGGCTTGCAGAGTCTGGCAGGAGATAGTTTAGGCGAGAGCGAGGGACTCATCAAAGGTCTTTGGGAGCGGCGTCTTCCTAAAGACATCCAGGTAGTGCTCTCATGGACAATTATCCAGATTGGCCGATAAAGAGTGGGAGGTGACATCTCACCAATCCACACAGGCTCAGGTGTCAAAGGTGCAGGGAACGTCGTCGGAGCGGACAGTGTAGTCTCTTCAACGCGAGGTGCGTCAATTAAGAACACTCGTGTTGGAGGAGAGGCAAGGTCAGCGACAGGGGTCGGCGAGAGGGTCTGCTGGTCCACGCCAATGGAGCCACTCACCGGCTAGACAGCCGAAGGTTTCATCGGCGGGGACCAGTAACCCCACCCAACAAGGGGCTAAGCCAAAGGCACCAGCTTCATCGGCATTGTCGGGGACACAGTGCTACATACTACTTTTACCGATATGGTAGTGGGGCAGAACGGTGTACCTCGCCGTGTTCGTTTAGAGGTCCTAGCCCTTCGGTCAAAAAAGACTGGAGGATGAAGGGAAATAACTCAACAAATTAAATTGGCGGGGAGTCAGCACATTAATAACAGCATGAAAAATGTTAGAAAGGGAAGGAAATATAGCGTCACTAACGGGAAAAATAAATTCAACTAGATCCGAGTTACGATGGTGAAACAGGGGGAACTTTAGGGGGAGGACATGGTTTTTCAAGATTTCCAGCGAAACTAACCTGTAGGTAATAAAAAGATCTACAACTTTAGTGCACACCATTTTTTCACATAACCTTAAAAAAAGCTGATTTTTCATTTTTGATTTTCATCTCCCTTAACAAAATTTTGTTTTCAGCAAATTTTATGGAAACTTACCTTTTCATGTCCCAAACACGAATCAAAATATTTATTTTCACGTTTTATTTTCAATTTAAACCTAAAAACAGAGCTCATTTTCAGATGAAAATGCAATTTTTTTTTTTTTTTTTTTTTCAAAAACCAAATTTTTTGGTCGAAATCTCTACTTTCAGATGGTATAAAAAAAGTAACATTCTATGGAAAAATTTGTCAGGAAATGCGAAAAACTGAAAAAAATTAGATTTTAGGTTTTTTTCAATCATTGTTCAAAATTTTTCATTATTTATAAAAATTTACAAATGAAATCCTTGCAAAATGGAAGACAGAAAATAATTAATTTTCTTAAGGATCGTTTAAGAAATATATTAGTCCACGAGCGATAGTAAAAAAGTTGAAATAAATCGTTGAAATTTCTTGACGCTATAATTAAGAGAAAAATCGTAGGAATTCAATGAATGTGTTTTGGATAAAATTGGTCCAGGGCAACAGGTGGTAAAAAGCTAATAAAAGGAGCGAAAACGCGTTTTTTCACGTTTTGGGTACGAAAAAAAATTGTTGTTTTGGAAAACAAAAAATCTACAAAATAGTGCTTAAAAAGACGAAAATTATGAGTTCTGGACCATTTAAATCGGTCAACAGGTTTTTGCAGAAAAATTCCAAAACCGTTAGAAATGGACATTTTTTAACATTTAATTATAGGGAATTTAATTATCGTAGAATCTTGCGGCAGGGCTTAAATTGTGGTTTCTGATGGTGCCTACCTACAATAAAAATTGCATGACAAAATAATGGTAACTTTTCGAGTAAATCTCAAAAATTACGAAAAAATGTTGAACAAGGCCCACAGTCGCCCTAGAACTTTTTTGATAACCCCAATTTATTCCCAAAGAGTTGCTCTACAACCCCATTTTCATGAAATGTATGTAAGGTTTGATTTAACACCTTAAAAACACGTTTGAAAACAGGCGCTTTTCTCGATTTTCAAAAAAAAAAAACCTGCCGGCGAAGGGGAATTGTAATATCTGTACCTCAGAACCAGTCGAACGTAAGTCCAAATATTACCATTTTCAGGTTATTACATCATGCTATGTAGAATTTGATTCTACTTTAAGCCATAACAACTAAAGTCCGTTGAATAATCGCCTTTTGCATTTTCTAAGGGTTGTAAGAACGTAAGTCCTAACCTATGATTGAGCCAGACAAACGTAAATCCACTTACGTTATTGTGGCTGTGAAGCTTTAACAATACATTAGGACTTGCGTCACTGGCTATAATGTTCGATGAGTGATACCTGGAACACAATGCTCACCATAAGCCGTGGGCTATAAAAGCTTTTCGTTGACAATTAATAGATATCATGTATCTACCTAGGAACGAACAAAATGAAACTATCGGCGAAGTGACCATAACTACGACCATAAAAATTAGAACCTATTTCTATTTTTTGGTTGACGCTTACAGTTCTACCAAATCATACATACAAAAAAACACCGCTGTCAACAAATAAAACGTTATTATTTTGACAAAAAAGTGCCTTTTTGACAAATTTTGTTGTGTCTGAGGGTGCTTGATTTTAAAAATAATAATAATAAGAACGTGTTGCATTCTTTTTTTCTCATATTAGTTTAAATTAGTTTCAATTTAAATTTGAAACTCTTTTGACAGGAAGAAAATTTTTTCAACGCCTACGGTATCGCTTTGCTCTATTATAATTTTGGTTTTACGATTGACAGCGATGGCATAATTTGAGAGCAATAGAGCTTTCATAGCCCACGGCTTATGGCGAGCATTGTGTTCCTGCTATAAGGCATACTCTCAAGTCCTTCCCGCCTTTCAAAGCTTTGAAAAACTGTAAGCAAACTGAAGCATTTGCAGCCGGACCAGTATGCTCCTGAAAGCTTTTAAGCATTTGCATTTGCAGCAATATGAAATAAAAACTTTTACAGTCGACTGCAAAGTAAGTTTAAAAATATGTGCTTTGCTTAAAGTTCATTTGGCTTTCAAACCCTGAGAGAAACATATTGTAAGTGTAATTAAGTTGAAGTGAAATCCAAAATGAGTAATTATAGGTAGGTTCATTTTATCGTTGGTACAAAAAATAACAACTTAAATAATAATGACAAAGAAGAAGATCCAGTGTCAAGTAGTGTTTCCAAAACAATCGAGTCCAGCTCCACCACTTACGGAACTAAGGGTTCAACATTAACGTTTGTCTACATTAAGGGGTTATTATTACTATTTTTTTTACAGGCGTTGGATCCTGATTTTGTGAACAACACTCTGTCTGAGGAGTTTGAACTAACTGCGAGAGATAATAATTATTTTGGTCTAAATGGTCTTTCTCCTGAACAAGTTGTTACCGAAGACCAAAAGGTTTTTGAGGATGAAGAGTGGTCCGGTTCTGAGAATGTGTTATTATTTCAAGACAATGATATAGATGATCCTACGTTCGTTCCTGGGGCAGCATCAGACAGTGAGTCTTCTTCAAATGAATCTTTTGCAGGAGCTTCTGATTTGCTTCTGAGAGAGCTGGTGTTGAATCCAGTTCCTTTAGTTCCTTACAGTGACTCCAATTCAGACGATAATGAAAATATTGAGGCGCGAAATAATGAAAAAGGCAAGAAAAGGATAAGAAATGAAAAAAAAACTGGAAAAAGAATATAAGGAAGAAGAAGAAACTAAGCGGAAAAGAGTAAGTTAATACAAAAAATGTTGTCACCCATGAGAAATCTATAAAGCCTCCCTGCCATGGTGATTGTCGTCTAAAATGCAATCAGAAATTTACAGAGGAGCAGCGTTTGAAAATACACTCTGAGTATTGGAATGCTGAAAGAAGCTGGGACTCAAAAAGGCAATTTGTAGTGTCTTCTATAAAAACGAAACCTGTTGTTAGACAACGGATACGAGATGGCACAAGAAAAAGCCGAGAGCCATACATTTTTTTAAAAATTACATCATAGAGAGGAAGTAGTCTGCAAAACATTTTTCCTTAATACCCTTTCAATGTCTGAAACGTTTATGAGAGTTGCCTTAAAAAAGGCCAATGAGTCGGGTTTGGTGATGCCAGATCTTAGGGGGAAGCATATTCCAGCAAATAAATTACCAAGTGATAGCTTGGAGAGAATCAAAAATCACATTTCTAAGTTCCCTGTGTATCAAAGCCACTACAGCAGAGAAATATCAAAACGTAAATATTTAGGCAATCATTTGAATATGTATTTCTATAATGCACTCAATGTATCTAGATGAGTGCAGAAAAGAAAACATTAAACCAGAGAAGAAATGGGTCTATTCCAAAGTTTTTAATGAAGACTTTAACTTATCTTTCCACTTGCCAGACAATGACACCTGTGATGTTTGTGACAAGCTAGACTGCCAAATTAAAAGTGAGAAAAATGATGCAACACTTAATGAACACAAACTGCAAAAAGAAAATCACCTGAAAGAAGCTGCACGTAGGTATGAACTAAAGAGGGAAGACAAGGTAAAAGGTCGTGCTACTGAAGGTTTCAGAGTTGTTATGTCTGATCTCCAAAAGTGTCTTCCAACTCCAGATTTGAAGAATTCCCAAAGCTTTTACTCAAGAAAACTCTGGACAGTAAATAGTACTATTTATGACGCCACCATAGACAAGACTTGGTCTGGGATGAAATTACAGCAGGTCGAGGGGGAAATGAAATTGCATCATGTTTATTTACTTGGGCACATGAAGAGCTTCAAAATCCTGAGAAACCTACTGAAAACTTGACAGTCTGGACTGATAACTGCAGTGGTCAGAACAGGAATATTAACATGATTTTTATGTACTTATGGCTGCTGGAAAAGGTTCCCACACTTAAAGAAATCAACCATAAGTTCCTGCTTGCTGGATATACTCACATGTAAGTTGACGGCAAGCATAGTGTGATTGAGAGAGCAAAAAAGCAAATAAAAAGCCACACTATTTTTACCACAAACGACTGGGTCAATTTTATTGCTTCATGTTCTAAAAAGAACCCCTTTATTGTGAGAAGGATGCGTCTTGAAGACTTTGTAGATTTTCTTTACTTGAGGAAAAAAGAAGCACCATTTGTTTTAAGGAAGAAAAACACGGATAATGAACCATTTTTGATATCAAATGCAGTGTGGTTGCAGCTTCGTAAAGGAGATACCAAGTTGTACTACAAGACCAGTTTCACGGATGGTACGTTTAAAACTGTCGATCTCAACTCAAAAGAAAGCGGAGCGAAGAAGGGATTGTTTTGCCGTCGGCCATCCCACCTATGACATTAAACAAAAGAAAGATAAGTAATGAGAAATACAGCGACCTCATGAATTTATTGCAATGGGTTCCTGAAGAGTACAGACCATTCTTTGAAAATATTCCACATGGGGGAAAAGGAAGGGAACTTTCCTGAGGATGACTCAACTGCTCTAGATTAGTGATCTTTGTTATAATCTGTAGATTTTTTTCAGCCTTTAAAACTATAACAACATTTTGATATATACTATTTTTGTACAAATATCTTTGAATATTAAAAATATTGTTACAATGATGGTGTGTACTGTTTATTAACACACCTTGTCATAGTGCTAAGTCCTAAAACTGTTTTTATAAGTACAGCCAATATAACGCAAGTCCAGCCCTGACTAAATAAGGCGTTTATTCTAAAGGAAATACCTATAAATGGGTTAAGTATATACAATTTTAATAATGTCAATACTTTTTTGCTGGATAATTCAATTATTAGCACTGCAGCCAGCGTTAGAGTTCATTTTTTACAGTTTTTGTGCTCTCCTGAAAAGTTGGCCTAGTGTGACTTACGTTAGTCTGGTTCCGAGGTACCGATATGGTGTGGGAAAGCTTTCTGCCGGCCGAGCTTCTTAGATCTTAAAATTTTCGCGCGTTTTTACATATGGCAGGAAAACTTTTGATATCTCGAAAACTACTGAAGGGAAATTGATGATTTTTTAAGTAGTAAAAATATAAACCCAGAAATACAAAACCTACCTCTGTTAAGTTGGCGGGACCAAGTCGGAAAAATATTTTCCGCTACGGCTCAAAATTATCCGCTTTTTATCCACTTACGATCGCCACAAAAAAAACTTTTTTCCGCTCTTCCCATTTCCCGGGAAAATGGGGTCCCGCCGCTAACTTAACATAAAGTTAGCGGGACCTCTGTTAAGTTGGAGGGACCAGGTGAGATAAATTTTTCCGCTACGGCTCAAAATTATCTGCTTTTGATCCGCTAACGATCGCCATAAAAAAATTTTTTTCCGGCCTTCCCATTTCCCAGGAAAATGGGGTCCCGCTAACTTAACATAAAGTTAGCAGGACCCACCCTAAAAATTATTATTTCTCAGAAAATAAAAGCACTGGAACTATCCGCTTTTTATCCGCTAACTAATGCCACGAGAACAAAATTTTCCGTCATTTCCATTTCCCGGAAAAATTCGAAAAAAAAAATTTTCGTGTTTTTTTTTTAAGGATGAAAAGCGGATAATTCAGGTACATTTTTACCCCTAAAGTAATTATTGTTACGGGCCGATTTTCCCCGATGGAAAAGTCCATTTCCCGGCTTTCAAGAATGAGAAAATACAATTATCGCATACCGTTTTTGAATTTCCGCGCTGAGAGGGCTGAGAGTGCCTAACCTTACCGCTGTCCTTCACCTGTTTTTACAAGTTCGTATGTAAATCGGCGACGCGTGTGTTTTGTTTTTTATTATCGTTCTTTCGTAGAGAAAATGTGCCTCGTGCTTTTCGTTGATTTTCGCAGTTTTCTTTTATATAGTATATCTATTATTTTTATTGTTTTTTTATATATCTCGTGATATATTTATGTATATATATCTTGTTACACCTATATATTGTATGTATATAAATATATAAGATTAAATTATAAATTAATAAATTATAAATTACCCAAATTTATATAAAAATGAGTACTGATCAGTGTAATTTGCGGCGTGGAAAGCCCCCGAAGGCTGATAGAGCAGCCGTTGTGGCTGAGATTTTGAACCGAAAAAGTGCAATTGTTGCGAATTGTGCGATTGTGTCCAAATCAGACGAAATATGGGAAGAAATAGGTAGTGCAGTCGGTTTGAAGGCCTCAACGGTATATTCATATGTGTGCAGTGAATGATCAAGAACTAAAGAAGAAACCCACAATCTGGGAAAAATGGGCGATGATGGTAATGAAATTGAAGATGAAATCGCGTTCGATATTGGCACTCACTATAATGCCTATTATAACCTTAATTTTCCGCCATTTGCCGATGTGGTCGCATGTATACAGTGTATACCCGTTTTTCAAGGGAAAATAGAAACTCGAGTTCTTCCGTCGAGTCGGAATTTAATAAAATATAGAATCATATCCTCGAAAAGGAAGGGAAAGCGGGGCGGGTAGATTCTACTGTGCAAAAATTATTGCAATACTACGATGGAAAATCAAAATGCATAAATGCAAGTCATCCCGTCCCCGCAAATGCAACTGAGCCCCAGGAACTTGCGAGAGAGGAGATTTCGCAGTGTGTCGCGTCGAGTCTTCGAGGAAACAGATAATAATATTTCCAAAGATTTTCCAATTATTGTTATCGAGGGGCCATCAGGAAGCGCCGAGCAAAACTCCTTACAAGAAAATTTTTTTTGTGGCGATCGTAAGCGGATAAAAAGCGGATAATTTTGAGCCGTAGCGGAAAATATTTTTCCGACTTGGTCCCGCCAACTTAACAGAGGTAAATGCAAAGCCATATTATTGATGCATTAGAAACGAAGGTTAAAATTTGCTAATTATTTGTATTGGCATGTCATAATTTCCTATTTGTTATAATTATAAAATTATAATTATTGTGATTTAATATCACCATTGAATGTGTTGCATACGAAACTTGAACGATTTCTTGTGTAATTTTGTGTGTAATTATACTTTTTGGTTATACGAACAGCGAAGGTAAATCTCGCTCAGCTGCAAAACGCTGAAACATTTTGGAAACAAGACGTTTGTTTGTACATATTTCTAATTTCGAAGGTTTGTATTTTGCTTTCAACCTTGAAATATCACAACGAAATTTATAACTTTATACATAATTATATTTATAAAATTTTGAATTTCACAATAATATTTGTCGTAATGGATAGTGTACCAAATAAGTGTATATTGTGCGACAAGGATATTTTACAAGCCGAGTCTTCAACGGTCGTGCAAAAAAAAGCCATAAACAAGCTTGTGCAGTGCAGCTTACAGAGAAGAGATGGAAAGCATCGCAGAATGCAAATTCTTTCTTCGACAACGATTCACTGCAGCTGCCAACGTATGTATACTGCATTGGCAAGTATTAAAAAAAGTTCCGATATTAAAAAAAAAAAAAATAGTCGCAGAAAAGCGACAATCAAGCGAAGAAAGGGGAAAAAAAGAAAGCCGAAATTTCGATTATTCTGCGTTATGTTTGTTCTGCGCTCTTGATGCGTCTGATCACTATATAAAACTATCTGCAAAATATCCGGAAAGATACTCAAGAGTTTGTAAAGCATATGTGCTCAACCCGTCGATCGCGATCGACTAGTCGATCGCATGAGAAGTCGATCGCTTTATTAATTACTAGCATAAAACCCGCGTGCCTTGCAACGCCTTTAAATAAAAACTGTTTATTATGTGCAATGTTTTCCTTCAAAAAAAAAAAAAAACAAACAAAAAAGTCAGCTGTCATTATCCCTAAAAGGGTTTATTATAGTGCATATTTTTAATAAATATGGTAAACAAATTGCTGCGTATATCACCTCTGCTCAACAAATCTGCAAGTTATGAAGCAGAGATTGGCATGTTTATGTCCCCCATTTCACTGCGTTAGGGAATTAATTTCGAAAAATTGCTTCTTAGTGAATGTCTACATCATTATAGAGATGCACTGTCAAAATTAAAGCCCTTCAGCTCCAGCGGTTTGGGTTAACCCCATTTAACCCCCTTAGGGGATAAATTTCAAAAAATCGCTCCTAAGTGGATGTCCACGTCATTATAGGGATGCACGGTCAAAATTAAAGCCCTTCAGCTTCAACGGTGTGGGTTAACCCCATTTCACCCACTTAAGGGATGAATTTCGAAAAATCGCTTCTTAGTGGATGTCCACGTCATTAAAGGGACGCACTGTCAAAATTTCAGCCCTATAGCTGCAGCGGTTTGGGTAAACCCTATTTCACCCCCTTAGGGGATGAATTTCGAAAAATCGCTCTATATTGGATGTCCACGCCATTATAGGGATGCACTGTCAAAATTTCAGCCCTATAAATTTAGCGGTTTGGAAAAACCCCATTTCACCCCCTTAGGGGATGAATTCCGAAAAATCGCTTCTTAGTGAATGTCCACATCATTATAGGGATGCACTGTCAAAATTTCAGCCCTATAGCTCCAGCGGTTTGGGTAAACCCCATTTCACTCCCTTAGGGGATGAGTTTTGAAAAATCGCTTTCATAGTGGAAGACCACGCCATTATAGGGATGCACTGTCAAAATTACAGCCCTATAGCTTCAGCGGTTTGGGTAAACCCTATTTCACCCCCTTAGGGGATGAATTTCGAAAAATCGCTCTATAGTGGATGTCCACGCCATTATAGGGATGCACTGTCAAAATTTCAGCCCTATATCTATAGCGGTTTGGAAAAACCCCATTTCACCCCCTTAGGGGATGAATTTCGAAAAATCGCTTTATAGTGGATGTCCACGCCATTATAGGGATTCACTGTCAAAATTTCAGCCCTATATCTATAGCGGTTTGGAAAAACCCCATTTCACCCCCTTAGGGGATGAATTTCGAAAAATCGCTTTATAGTGGATGTCCACGCCATTATAGGGATGCACTGTCAAAATTTCAGCCCTATAAATTTAGCGGTTTGGAAAAACCCCATTTCACCCCCTTAGGGGATGAATTCCGAAAAATCGCTTCTTAGTGAATGTCCACATCATTATAGGGATGCACTGTCAAAATTTCAGCCCTATAGCTCCAGCGGTTTGGGTAAACCCCATTTCACTCCCTTAGGGGATGAGTTTTGAAAAATCGCTTTCATAGTGGAAGACCACGCCATTATAGGGATGCACTGTCAAAATTACAGCCCTATAGCTCCAGCGGTTTGGGTAAACCCCATTTCACTCCCTTAGGGGATGAGTTTTGAAAAATCGCTTTCATAGTGGAAGACCACGCCATTATAGGGATGCACTGTCAAAATTACAGCCCTATAGCTCCAGCGGTTTGGGTAAACCCCATTCACTCCCTTAGGGGATGAGTTTTGAAAAATCGCTTTCATAGTGGAAGACCACGCCATTATAGGGATGCACTGTCAAAATTACAGCCCTATAGCTTCAGCGGTTTGGGTAAACCCTATTTCACCCCCTTAGGGGATGAATTTCGAAAAATCGCTTTATAGTGGATGTCCACGCCATTATAGGGATGCACTGTCAAAATTTCAGCCCTATATCTATAGCGGTTTGGAAAAACCCCATTTCACCCCCTTAGGGGATGAATTTCGAAAAATCGCTTTATAGTGGATGTCCACGCCATTATAGGGATGCACTGTCAAAATTTCAGCCCTATAAATTTAGCGGTTTGGAAAAACCCCATTTCACCCCCTTAGGGGATGAATTCCGAAAAATCGCTTCTTAGTGAATGTCCACATCATTATAGGGATGCACTGTCAAAATTTCAGCCCTATAGCTCCAGCGGTTTGGGTAAACCCCATTTCACTCCCTTAGGGGATGAGTTTTGAAAAATCGCTTTCATAGTGGAAGACCACGCCATTATAGGGATGCACTGTCAAAATTACAGCCCTATAGCTTCAGCGGTTTGGGTAAACCCTATTTCACCCCCTTAGGGGATGAATTTCGAAAAATCGCTCTATAGTGGATGTCCACGCCATTATAGGGATGCACTGTCAAAATTTCAGCCCTATATCTATAGCGGTTTGGAAAAACCCCATTTCACCCCCTTAGGGGATGAATTTCGAAAAATCGCTTTATAGTGGATGTCCACGCCATTATAGGGATGCACTGTCAAAATTTCAGCCCTATATCTATAGCGGTTTGGAAAAACCCCATTTCACCCCCTTAGGGGATGAATTTCGAAAAATCGCTAGGGATGCCACTGTCAAAAATTTCAGCCCTTTAGCTCTAGCGGTTTAGGTTGTGCGTTGTCTTTCAGTCAGTTACTTTTTATACAATAGAAAAAAAGTAAAGAAAATAAATCCCCTTACAACTTATTGAACCCCATTTCACCCCCTTCAACCCTTTTTTCTCCAAAAAAAATAGCCTATGTCCGTCTCCAAGGTCTAAACTATGTCTGTTGCAAATTTCATCAAAATCGGTCCAGCGGTTTAGGCGTGAAAGCGTATCATACAGACAGACAGACAGACAGACAGACAGACAGACAGACAGACAGACAGACAGAGTTACTTTCGCATTTATAATATTAGTAAGGATAAAATTGAATTACTAAGCTTTTAGAAAAAATTCCAAAAAGAAATCATTAAAAATTTAAAAAAAATTTAAAAAAATTCTTAATTAAACCTAGTATGCTGAAGAGAAACGAAATGTCACGAAAAAGTTATAAAAGGCGAATGTAGAAACAAACTAGTGGGATGTTGTGCCTAGAGACTAGCCACTAATTACGCTTTTTCATGGTATTCTTTCTGTTGAATAACACTTCAGATTGGATGACAATATATTAAGTGGAGATTGATCCGCACTCACTTCCGACCCGCCGGATCTGGGAATCGAGGCCACTGCCCAAAACAATTACTCAAAAATTATGGAAAAACAAAATAATATGGCCTCGATTCCCAGATCCGACGGCGCGGAAGTGAGTGCGGATTTGACACTTTGCGATTCTCAAATTCGCAGTCGCGGATTCAATTAAATCAAAAATTCGGAGTAAAGACTCACACGCTAATGAAATACCCGATGTCGGATTATCTTAGGCGCATTTGTGGTTTCAAATCCTCAGAAAATTTGTTGCGGATCACACTTTTAAAGCACGGAAAATGTCAAAGAGAGATTCGCGGTTGCAGATTTGAGAATCGCAAAGTCTCAAATCCGCACTCACTTCCGACCCACTGGATCTGGGAATCGAGGCCAATAAATCGGATGTGTCAAATTGAAAAAAAAAAAAAAAACAAAAAACAAAACACATCACACATGTAAACACTATATAATTATGTAAAACGAATCTAAAAAATTTTCTATGGATTGGAGGCAAATCTAAAATCACTTTGCACAGCAGAATTAGGTGTATTATTTTACTTAAACATACATTATTGTTAAAAATTTAGCTTACCGCGCCTTTTGTATTTATTTACACTTCAATTTAACTTTATTTTTTTATTTTTAAAGAAAATATTATCATGCACGCACTTTACTTTTCTTTAAATGTAGAACATCTACTGAAAAACACAGGCACCTGTTTATCCATAGCATATATGCACGTGCACGCACACAAGTACCCCCACTTCGCAAGAGACCAACACCAATAATTACCCGCCAAAAATATGAAAGAATTGATATATTTTAATTGCACCCCATCTATGACAAAGAATAGTAAACACCATCTATGGCAATATTACATTACTCTTCGTTTTACCTATGATTATCAATTTCCATAAAATATACAAAATACATTTCATAAATAATAGAAAATCTGTTGTCATAAATCAGTTGTTTACTTCCTTCTAAAGTTTATACATATCTTGCATTGGAATGTACCTTTTTATGAAAGCATGAATAAATAGGTTTATTGCCACATTCCTACGAGTTAGAGTTTGGAGTAATGGGTTGGTGCTAGCTCGGGGTGCGACAGGACCCGGGTTCGATACTGGTGATGGCCGCGTACTATTTTTTTTTTTTTAAGTTATGATGATTTTGGTAGTGTTTGTTAAATACTTTGTTAAGTTTTAGATTACGCAAAGTCTCACAACTTATAACCTACATAAGCCTTTAACAAAAACTTTGCAAGATTAATTATATATAGCGTTGGTCAGTGTAATACTTATGAATCTCCATGGCCAAACTAGGATACAGCATTATGACAATAATTAAATCAATGCAACGTGAAATAAAAGTTTTAGTTAAAAACGGATTTGGCTTATTTAGCTTATTATAGATTGAGTTATACCTCACAATTGAATATGTCCCAAAGGTTTTAATTAGTCGCCGCTTTGAGATTTTATCATCAACGTAGGCTTAGTTTATTATACTACAATAAATCATCATAACTAAAAAAGCTAAAAAAAAGTACTTAAAAAATTCATCAAGAATTGAACCTGGTCCTTTCGCACCCCGATCTAGCGCCTTCCCATTACTCCAAACACTAACTTGTAGTAATGTGGCAATAAACCTATTTATTCATGCTTTCATAAAAAGGTACATTCCAATGCAAGATATGTATAAACTTTAGAAGGAAGTAAACAACTGATTTATGACAACATATTTTCTATTATTTATGAAATGTATTTTGTATATTTTATGGAAATTGATAATCATAGGTAAAACGAAGAGTAATAATAAAGAGTAATATTGCCATAGATGGTGTTCATTATTCTTTGTCATAGATGGGGTGCAATTAAAATATATCAATTCTCTCAAATTCTTGGCGGGCAATTATTGTATAATTCTTTCAGCAGCATCTCCATGAAAGATGCGTTAGTTTTTCGAGTTATTTGTTTGAATATTTTCGCAATTCTTCACTTAATATATTGTCATCCAGACTGAAGTGTTATTCAACAGAAAGAATACCACGAAAAAGCGTAATTAGTGGCTAGTCTCTAGGCACAACATCCTACTTTTGTTTGGTTATTCTGAAGAGATACATACAAATTTAGTTAATAAAAACTTAAAAATATGCTTTTAAACAAAGGGCTGCAAAATTTTTTAGATATGGGGCAAATCGTTTGTAAAATTTTTGTAAAATATTAAAAATTCTGAGAAAAATCACTTCCTTATATTCATGGACTATAAGGACGGTCTTAAATACATCGTTCGTGAAATTTATAAATTTTCATTCATTTCAGTAAGCGTTTATATGCCCTGGTAAAAATTAGATATCTACTTTTCGTTTTAAACCTACCAAATGTTTCGTTTAAATCATACATATTTTTTGTGACAAATCCACAGCGAAGTTCGATAAAATTAAATTTTTGTTTTGGTCTACAGCACCACCTACATGACTAAAAACTATAATAAAATGAACAGCATATAAAATATGCATATAAACAAATAAATACTTTATATTATTTCCGCGAAATTTCTTAATGATTTATAAAGCCGCCGAAGAGCCATAAAACCTCAAGAAAATGATTTTTTTGCACTTCTAATTAAATAAATGTTTATGTTCTCCTGAGTATCATTATTAAATAATATAATTTTTAGTGAGAAATAGAATTAAAACATGTTACACCGAAGTAAAAAAAGAATTTTTATTTCACCATTTTGCGGTCGGGGATTGAACTTGGTTCGCCTGGGATAAGACTCCAGCGCCTTACCTCTAGGCTACCGATATTTTATTACAAATCTCTTTTTTGTTGTTTAAATATACTTCTGGTTGATTGTGACAAATCCACAGCGAAGTTCGATAAAATTGAATTTTTGTTTTGGTCTACAGCACCACCTACATAACTATAACCTATAATAAAATGAACAGCATATAAAATATGCATATAAACAAATAAATACTTTATATTATTTCCGCGAAATTTCTTAATGATTTATAAAGCCGCCGAAGAGCCATAAAAACTCAAGAAAATGATTTTTTTGCACTTTTAATTAAATAAATGTTTATGCTCTCCTGAGTATCATTATTAAATAATATAATTTAGTGAGAAATAGAATTAAAACATGTTACACCGAAGTAAAAAAAAAAATATTTCACCATTTTGCGGTCGGGGATTGAACTTGCTTCGCCTGGGATAGGACCCAAGACCCTTACCTCTAGGCTACCGATAAATGAACTTTATTAGAAATCTCTTTTTTGTTGTTAAATATACTTTTGTTGTTAAATATACTTCTGGTTGAAATTTCCAGACCATTTTCTCAGTTTTTGGTCTTTTGACCAAGAGCTACATTTTGAGATATTTCCCAAGTCTGTATCTGAAGTACTTTCAGAGATGAAAGTAGGCTTCAGACGGACAGACGGACAGACGGACAGACGGACAGACGGACAGAGCCTCTGTATAAGCTTTTTTTTTTTGAAAAAGCTAAAAAAGTTTATATTTTTTTGGTCTAAAAGCGTTATATTTAAAAATTTTCTGTAGTAGGCTGGTTGGTTACTGGTGCCTATTGAAGGCTAGTTAGTTTTTGAGTTGCGATTCATAAGTATTATTGATTTCGTGCGAGGTGGTTTGTCACAAATTCCTTGGTAAACGTTATTTGTTATTTTCTAAATTACTTGGTTATAAATTTTTCAACAGAGATTTTTTCAAGTTGCATTCATTGATATATGTAGGTACCTACATATTTGAAATTGTGCCGAGTGAATAATTTTACAAATCACTTGGTAAGAATATTAACTTTATATTTGTACTTTGCGCTAACAATTTAAATAGTTATACCCAGAATTCATCATGAGTACTCAATCGAAACGTAATAAAAAATCCAAAACATACCATTTTAATTGCGATTGGGAAGAAGAATTTCTATTCATTATGAATAAAGATAAGTGTACTTGTTTAATTTGCGGTTCCATAGTAGCTTTACCGAAAAGAGGTAATTTAAATAGGCACTTTGTTACTGCACATGCCAAATTCGACCGAGATTTTCCTCCGAAATCTTTGACAAGAAAATCTGAACTACAAAGATTAAAAACATCTTTGAATTTCCAACAATCTATGTTCAGAAATATTTGCACTAAGCCCAAAATGGCAACTATGGCATCTCTACGTGTGAGTCGATTGTTTATACAGCATTAAAATCCATTTACAGATGGTGAGATATTTAAGGAAGCATTTTTGGCGGCTGCTGATAGTTTATTTGAAAACTTTAAAAATAAAAAGGAGATTGTTGACGCCAACAAAGACATGCAGCTTTCAAGACACACTGTAACAAGACGGGTTGAAACCATAGCAAATGATTTACGATCTCAACTTAAACTAGATTTTGAAAATTGTGATTGGTTTTCACTTCAATTTGATGAGTCTACTGATAACTCCGGTATGTCCCAGCATATTTGTACGCTTTGTATTTTCAGATTCAACTGTAAAAGAAGAATACCTCAAAATTCTTCCCGTGAAAGAACGAACTAGAGGAGAGGACATTTACAATGTTCTGAAAGATTTCATAATATCTGAAAATATCCCGCTAAAGAAACTCGTTTCCATTACTACAGATGGAGCTCCTTCTATGGTAGGCTGTGAAAATGGATGTTTAGCATTTTTTAAAAGTGACAATGATTTTCCTGATTTTCTGTCTTATCACTGCATAATACACCAACAATCATGGAAAAATGTTGAATCTCGATGATGTTATGAAAACAACTATAAAAATAATCAATTCTATTCGGACGAAGGCTCTACAAAGAAGATTGTTTCAATCCTTTCTAGAGAGCGTTGATGCACAGTATGGAGATTTGCTTTTGCATAATGCAGTAAGATGGTTGAGCAGAAGAGCAATTTTAGAAAGATTTCGGAAATTATTACCACATTAAAGATTTCCTGGTTGAAAGAAATTATCCTTATGCTGAACTACTTCAAGATAAGACATGGTTGCAGAAACTAGCATTTTTAACGGATATCACATCGAAATTAAACGAATTAAATCTTGATTTACAAGGAAAAAACAAAACTATTGCTGACATGATTACCGCTGTTGATACATTTAAAACAAAATTGGAAATGTGGATAACTCAATTAGATAAAAAAGATCTAAAACACTTTTCAAATCTTAAAGATGAAATTGGCTCAAACATAGAAGTTTATAGTTATGACGAATTTGGTAATATGTTATAAGAAATTTTTGTACAATTTGAACACAGATTTACAGAACTTGAAAAGCTTCGGCCAATCGCTTCTTTTTTACTTCGCCATTAAATAAAATAAATGTTGAAAATATGGCTTCACTAATTTCGGAATTATTTAGAATGGACGTATGTGGCTTGGAAGTGCAACTAGTTGAGTTGTGTTGTGTCCTTATATATTTCTCATTTCATTAAAAACACAATACATTCATGGAGACAGGCTACTCAGCCTTGGCAGAGAATCCATATCGATTATGCCCGGTGCCGACTTTACTCCGAATGGTAAACGTTGGAACTCGTAATTACCTAAATGTGTCGTGATTGCGCATAGTGTCTTGGAGTCGTTGTCTAATTCTACCTGCAAATATGCATCTGAAAGGTCTAGCTGTGAAAAAATTTGGCCACCATTTAAAGTTGCAAAGATGTCCTCGGGTAAGGGTAATGGATGTTGATTGTCTTCTAGGGCCTCGTTTAACCCTGTCGAAAAGTCTATGCACAGACGTATTTTCCCAGTTGGTTTTTTAACTACCACAATGGGAGCTGCCCATTGAGTGTAACTTGTTGGTTTAATAATGCCGCTTGTCGCGAGCCGGTTGAGTTCTGCTTCTACCGCTTGTCTCGCTCCATAAGGTACTGGTCTGGCTCTACAGTAAACTGGTGTTGCGGTTGGTTTGAGTGTCAACCTCGCTTTTGCCTTTACGCATAATCCTAGCTCTTCTCTGAAAAGATTTGAAAATTTCGTTAATATTGACTGCCGAATTTGACTTCCCTCTTCCTCGAATGAACACGCATTTATGTTTAATCTTCCTTCAAATTGATTTCGAAAGTTGTCGAGAAGTCCGAAACTGTCTAAAGTTTCAACGCCTAGCAGGTTCAATGACCCTTGTTGTGCAACGTAAAACGTCTGTTGCATTTCTTTTCCGCCTATGCCGAACGTTGCTGTCCCTTTTCCTCGGAAACTGGATGTGGATCCGTTGAACATTATGCCCTTTTCTTCGCACATCTTCAAGTTAGGTGATCCTATTCGTTGATAAGTTTCCCAATTGATGATGGAAACTTCTGTCCCGCAGTCTACACAAAATTTTACTGGAACACTATTTAAACTGATGGTTGTGTGTATTAATTTCGATCTTGAAACCATATTAATCCTTAATGTCGGTAGGAGTACTGAATTTATCTTCCTATTTCTGTTTACTGTCATTTTCCGACATTTAAACTCAAGATGACCCATATTTGAACATTTTGCACATATGTGCTTTTTGTATGGGCAATCTGTGATCCAGTGCCATTCGTCGCATTTAAAACATGCTGATGGCGGTTTTCCAGCATTGTATTTCTTTTGTTGGTTATCGTCACTTCCTTGTCTTTCCTGTTGATTATTGTAATCTTTTATTTTTCCATTATTTCGTTGATGTTGACTTGAGTTGCTTTTTTGATTGGTATTATTTCTTCTTTGTTGGTTGTTGCGCTGCATGAATTTGTTTCTGTTGCTGTTTATGTTTACATTTCGTTTCTCAAAAATTCCTTGTTCTGTTTTTGTAGCAACTATCGTTAATATGTCAGTGATTACTTCCTCAAATTTTATTTCCTTTCCTTTCTCATTTAATTTGTGTAGCACTCGTGTTCGAATTGACTCGTCTTCTGATTTGGTCAGTCCGCTAATCAAAACCAGTGTGGAGAATTGGTCTTCCGTCAATTCTTTGAATTGGAATCGTTTTAACAACGATTTTACACGATTAATATATTTTGCATACTCTTCATAGTCCTGTCGCTGTACTCGCATGCAATTAAATCGTTCAATGGCTAATGTTTGCTTTTTGCTAAACAATGTTTGTAGGCTTTTCTTCGTTTCAATGAAATCCAGCTCTATTGGTTCTTTTGGTAGACACCATTTGCTGTACTCACTGAATGCCTTTGTTGACAATTTCGACATAATACACTTAACTTTGTCTGTGTCTCTCATGTCCGGTGCATTTATGTCCAGTGCATACTCGAACCGCTTTAGCCATTCTTCGAAGTTGCTGTCTTCTTCCTTTGGGTCGAATACCGGCATGTCAATTTGTGAAATCCGTCCACGATTGCCTGGTTCTGCCATTGAACTGTTAGGTCCTGCTGCCATCGGAGCTGAAGTATCAGGAACATGAGCTGCTGCTTGTTGTGCCAAAAAGGTTATAAGTTCATTTTGTCGTCTTGTGGCTTCTGTCTGCATTTCCATGAAATTTTTTAAAATTTTCTCCATAGCATCCATTTTCTTCTTTTGTCCGGTTGGGTTACTTTCGGAATCTTGCTCCATAAGAATCCTCGTCGCCACTGTTGTGTCCTTATATATTTCTCATTTCATTAAAAACACAATACTTTTTTCTTTAAAACAATTGACTCTATTCTCATCAGTTATCGAATTAAAAACTAACTGTCAAAACTATAAAACTCAACTAAGCTACTAGGTTTTTACGGTTGCCAACAAGTTGCAAAACGACATTGCCCTGAAATCGCGGGATCAACTTGATATATGGAAGTATATCAGCATTGAAAGGTATCCACTTTTGAAAGATGCTTATCATAGAATACATTCTTGTTTCGCCTCCACATATTTATGTGAATCATCATTCTCTTACATGAATTACATAAAATCAAAATATCGTACACGGTTAACTGATAAACATATGGACGACTGCTTACATTTAGCTATTAGCAATTACGAACCGAACTACTTGAAAATTGCTGAAAATATTCAATGTCAAACATCTCACTAATAAAATGTAGTTTGAATGTTGAACTAAAAATTTTAAATTAAATAATTTACTTGAAATATTGTGTTATGCATTTTTTTATAGTTGACTTATTAAAATAAAATTTCACGTAAGGTCGATCGCTATTCGTTAAGAGGAAATAATGTAGCTACTAGGCTTATTTAGGTTGTGCACGCCTGTTGTAAAGTAACAATTGCAGAATTTAAAACTAACGTAATTGGGTATTTAAAAAATAATAAGGACGACGGTTCTGCTGATGTTTTAGAACGATTGAAAATCGACACAAACTTGACACAATTGCATGCAAGATATCATTAGACGTGCTACAACACATTTCGTGCAAGTACTACCCAACAGAGAGGCCGTCCTGACTTAGAACATATTCCGGAGGCCGTCCGTTTCGTGATTAATACTATTTATAATGACTCCGAAGATTGCCAATTTGCTTTGAAAAATATTTTAGGGCAATACAGAGGAGAAGAAGCTATTGATATCTATTACATAAAAAGGAAAATAAGTGAAATACTTGGCAATGATATTATAATCTATAAAGTTAGCAAAGATTATATAATGTGTTTCCGCGATGTTTCCGAAACAATTTTAAGTCAAGAATGGTACGAGCACCGTTCCAATAACGAACAGGAAGAAAATGCTCGAATAGTACAGGCCGCGGCAAATATTGTTTTGAGAGATATCCGCTCACGTGTGTACGATACTGAGTATTATGAAGCTCCCGATACTTTTTTGAAAGACGTTGAATCATATATACCAGAAACGTTAGATTTTTTTAAATACTCTAATAAACACAACAAAAAACGCGCTGACTCTTCTACATGGACCAATCGTTCATGTTTGCGCACTGCTTGATAGCCTCAGTAAGGCCTCGTTCATTCGTGTCACCGCTGATGCTTGCCTTATCAAGCATGCTTCATAAAAAATTCGGCTCTAAAAATCTGATAGCTACGTTGTCGCACATTGGCGTCTGTGCGTCGTATGAGGAAACGGTTCGATTCGAAGCCTCTACATTATATGAGCCGCAAACCTATGAGTTTGCTTCGTCCTACATGCAATTTGTTTTCGACAATGCGGATCATAACACTAGCACGTTGGACGGCCTGAAAACATTTCATGCGATGGGCGGCATACAGTGGGTTACTCCTGCGTCATCAGTGTCGTCTGTTAATAGAATAAAAAGATTAAAAATATTACCTAACGCAGCGGAAGTTGGTAAATTTGGCTTTATCCCTCTGCAAACTTTTCAAAAAAAAAATTGTGGTGGCTTAAAGAATGTAATTGCATCTGACCTGGCTTCAAATAACTCCTTTTCGGAAAATGTACAAGTAAGTTCCAAGGATTTCCTGTGGTTTCATGCCACCCAAACACGCCCAGATGAAACACCGTGATGGAACGGATTTCACGAAAAATTTACGAAATATCGCGACTGCGACCGAACAAAGATTATTCCCCTACCTTTTATTAATTCCCCGCCAAGCAACTACGACACCATTTTGACTGTGTTATTGGAAGCTGACAAAAAATGTAAAGGCAATAATCAGATGCACACATTTGTTACCTTCGGCCAGCCTTTGTACCAAAAAAACTTGCGAATTTGTAGCTTGCTATGCTGGCTCTGATGACGAGAATAAATTAAGCTCTGTTATTTCGCGGCTTATCGGTTTTCATGCACTTATGTCGTTTCTTGGATCTATTGGAAACACAATGGACGGAAGTGGGTTAAAAGAGTGTTTTACACTAGTATATGCCGAAAATTCAGCAGACAAGATGATAACTGGACATGCTTTTTCGAGAGCTGTACGTGCTCATTTTCTTGTACAATCCTCATTGGCCCGCAAAATTATAAGTACCTTGAACCTTAGTTATGCGAAGATGAATTGATGTGTGCCACTCAAGAAGAGCGTTAGCAAGCAATTCTTCAACCGAATACATGGATTTTATCGAAAGACAAAAATATTCAATATTCGAGAGATGATTGTCCACCAGATACTCGAAGAAATGCAATACCAACAATTCATAATGGTATGTTTTTTTCGCTTGTCGTTGATGATATGAAATAACACATATGTGTATATTTAGGTCCAACTACATATGCTACTTCACGTATCACCAATCCAGTTTCTGCATTTTTGCAATTTTTGAAACCAATCGAGACGATTGTGCTTGATATGACGAATTTGTAAGGTCTAAGGAAATTCAAAGAGACATGGGAAAACATCGATTTGATCACCTTACGAGCTTATTTTGGTTTGCTTTTATTGGCGGGTGTTTACCGTTCGAAAGGGGAATGCATGACTGAATTGTGGGATGACAAGGGTGGACGGCCGATATTTAGAGCCACAATGTCGTTGAAATACTTCAAGTATTTGAATTCATGCATTCGGTTCGATGACAAAGAGGATCGACTTGATCGACGCGCAAGAGATAAGCTCGCTGCGATTCGTAATGTTTTCGACAAATGGAGTAAAAATTTGCGCACAATGTATGTGGTTGGCGATTGCGTTACTGTCGACGAACAATTGATTCCGTTTCGTGGCAAATGCCCGTTCACACAATACATCCCATCTAAACCGTACAAATATGGCATAAAAGCATGGGTGTTATGTGATTCGCGCACATTTTATGCATAGGGGAAGAGTGTCGGTTGTGGGCATGGTTCGGTTGTGGACACCCCTGCATATCTTTCGACAGAAAGCAGATAACATTTTTCTGATAAATGAAGAGCGATATTCCAAAACGTACTAAGTCAATTTTTGTTTAATTTTAATATTGTATTGCTTTCCAATCTATGACGTAGTAGTTATGCATTCACATAAACATTTATCACAAATCATACTCATTCCGATGTATAATGGGTCATACAAATGAATTTTCCATCAATTTCAATAGCTAGTATTCATATTGAATTTTTTAATGTTTTTTTTTATATTAAAAATAAAGATTTGAAAAATACTATTCTTTCTTTTGCTGGGCTGAACTTTCTGAGGACTGAAAACATTTACCATAGTATCATAATTTTACTATGAAATTTTATTTCAAAATGTACTAAGTAATTGACTTAGTACATTATGAAAATGTACCACCATAAATAAAACCATTTTTTTCATATAAAATGTAGCAAATTTATTTATATTTTTATAAATAATAGTTTCTTTTATCGGTTTTTTGAGAAAGGAAATAATATTACAGCCCTTTAGGCGAGAGTGAAAGTGATATTCAGTTTTTTTTTATTTCCCACTAATTACATCATAAGAACTTAGCACGTTTTGGAATATCGCTCTTCAAATGTTATTTGTGTATTATGGCAACACGATCTTTTTGTGCTAAAAAGCGAAATTAACAGACTCGTCTGCTTTGCGCTATACACAAATTGATTTGTCTGTGCTTCGAAAAATTCACAAAATTTTTTTGAAACGTTTTAAATAGTGTAAGAAATCTAAGGGAATCAATCGAAAAGGTGAGTACACTGCATATTTATTTAGTAAATTTATTATACTTTGTGATGCAATACTGGTTACAACTAATATGTTGACGCACACATTTTTGTTCACCACTTCTCCAGAAGGCCGCCAAATTCGGTTTTGGGCACCGAAATTAGTTCGGTTGTGGGCACCGAAATAAGTTCGGTTGTGGGCACCGAAATAAGTTCGGTTGTGGGCACCGAAATTAGTTCCGTTGTGGGCACCCGTTTTTATTTTTGAAAACTGGTGGAATATCGTAGTTGAAGTCAACATAACTAATCAGTAAGCAATACATGAAATACACGTATGTTGATAATGTTTTATGTTCGCTGGTATTTTCTTTATACCTATTAAAATAAAATTTGGAAAAGCAAAATCATTTATTGCTTTAGAATTTGAGAGGAGCAGGGCGGCGAAATTTATTCTTCGAAATTCTTTTGATCAAAGGAAATTCTTAAGAAGGAAATAGACCCACGTCATTAATCTTGAACTTTACATAAAAGAAAAGAACTGATATCACTGATGCAGCAATTTTTCAGAAATCTGAACGAAAGAAAATTCGTCCATTCTGCTCTTATATGTCACATTATGAAATTTTCAATTCTCAAGCCCCTAACAAACAACAGCTCGATGTATAGGGCAGCAGTGAGTTCGAGATAGTCGACTGCAGTTGATCGAGCTTGCTTACTGGGTAATTTGAATGGTTGTTTTAGGCATTTTTTTAGTTTTATTTGTGTCTTAAGGCATTTTCAAATGTTTAGCCATGTCGTCCAAGCATAAATCAAATAAACCTTCCAATATCGATTTTAATGTGCTGTTTGAGGCCATTAAACGTTGTTCTGTGGATAAGCTGTCCACAAAATCGACTGCCGCAGAGTATGAGATTTCCCGAACCACTCTTCAGCGCTACGTGAAGAAAGTGAAAGAAAAATTCGCAGACATCGAGGCCGTCGAAGATGGTGCTTTATTGGATTTTATTCGTGAATGTAACAAGCACGTGCCATCGAATCAGGTAAATTGGTGGTTTTCCACTATTTTCGCGTGTTGATTAATTCTTTGAATTTTATTTTACTTAAGGTCTTTTCGACAGCCCAGGAGAACGACTTGATCGCATACATTTTGAAATGCACCGCTCACTACTACGGGCTCAACGTAAATGAGTTGCGCGAGCTAGCATATCAGTTTGCTGTGAAGCTCGGCGTTGATTTTCCCAACAGTTGGAACGAGAATAAGAGAGCGGGCATGGAATGGTACAAAAAATTCATGCGAAGACATCCTCAACTGACTTTACGTATCCCGGAGCAAACATCATTGAATCGCGTCAAGTCTTTCTGCAAACCCAAGGTGCAGAAGTTTTTCGACCAACTTGGCGCGATGTACGATGAGCATCATTTTCCGGCTACGCACGTCTATAATATAGATGAATCGGGTTTTTCAACCGTTCCAACAAAAATTGGCCGAGTGATCGCCTTGAAGGGCATGCGACGTGTTGGCAAGATGGAGGCCGCTGAACGAGGCACCATGATTACCATGGCGTTGACAGTCGACGCAAATGGAAACAGTTTGCCGCCGTTTTTCTTGTATCCAAGAAAAAACATGCAAAGCTGCTACCTTGATAATACTCCTTCGGGTACGGCTGGTTTTGCAAACGACTCTGGGTGGATGGCTCAGCCGGAATTCGTTCGCTACATGCGTCATTTCATCGCGTTTGCCAAGCCAACGCCAACTTCTCCTGTTTTGCTGCTTCTAGATAATCACTACAGCCACCTGTCCGTAGAAGCGTTAGACTTGGCCGTCGATAATGGTGTGCACATTCTTTCGTTCCCGCCGCATTGCAGCCACCGGCTTCAGCCTTTGGATGTTTCTGTGTTTGGACCGGTAAAGACTTATTTCAAGTCGCAGTGTATGGCTTGGCAAAAAAACAATGCCAATAAGGTAAACCTATTTCTTACATTGAACCTTTCGCATTCATGCACGAAAATCTTCCCTTAAACTTTCGTACCTTTAAATTTCATGTCTTCGTTTGCGTCGTTGCAGGGCTTGGAAATACGTCACCTGGCCGGCTTGATCTCTAAAACGCTTGATCTGGCGTTGACACCGAAGACAATCAAATCTGGTTTCCGTGCAACAGGTATCATGCCATTTGATCCAGACATTTTCAATGAAGCTGATTATGTTGAAGCGGTCGGACAAGCACTAATAACTCCAGAACCGTTAACTCCAGAGCCATCAACTTCGTTTTCTCGCGCCACGTCAATGAGCAGTATTTCGATTTTGGATGAAGTCGGCCCAGTACGCGGAGTGGCGCCGAAGAAGCCATCGAATCGCGGCCGCAAACCAATGGAGAGCTCGATGCTGACCTCTCCGGAGGTTCTTTCGGAGTTGAAAAAGAAAGCAGCTGAGTGCAATGCTAAGAAAGCGGCCAAGGAAACGAGACCAGCTAAGCGCGCCAATCAAACTCCAGCTAAACCATTGGCTAAGCGTGCGAAGCCAACTCTAGCCAAACAATCGGCTAAACGCGCCAAGCCAACTCCAGCCAAGCACGCCAAGGCAGCCAAGGAAGTGACACCAGCAGAGCGCGCCAATCCAACTCAAGCCAAACCATCGGCTAAGCGTGCCAAGCCAGCTCTACCCAAACAATCGGCAAAACGCGCAAAGCTAACTCCAGCCAAGCATGCCAACGCACAAGAGTCTCCGCCATCTGACGATGATGTGGACTTCTGCTTGATTTGTTTGGAGCTCTTACCACAAAAAATGACCGCCGCCAATTCCATAAATTGTAACGAATGCGATCGGCCCTTCCATATAAAGTGTGCTGGCATGCGCGCCACCAACTTCAAATGCCAACACTGTGCTTCAGAAGTAGGATAATGCCAACGAAGGCTTCAAAAATAAATAAACATTCATTTTTTCTATATTCGTTGTGGTTTTTCTTCATATTTTCCCATTTTCAGCATATTTTCTAAGGGTGCCCACAACCGAACCAAAAAAAAATTTTCGACAAAAATGACCACTTCATAAAATTTAAAAAAAAATTCTATTTGAAGAAATCAACTTAGTTGCTTAATTAGTATTTTCCTAAGGTCTCCAGCTTTCCATAGATACCCATATGTCCGAATAATATGCACTTGGTCAAAAGTTATCAGCCAAAAAAGAAAGGGTGCCCACAACCGACACTCTCCCCCTACTATATGCAAATCTACACCGGACGTGATCGAAATTGCGCGCCAGAAACGAACCAAGGCAAACGTGTTGTTTTGGAACTTATAGATGGATTGTCTGGCCGTAATGTCACATGTGACAATTTTTTCACCTCGTACGAGTTGGCTAAAGAGCTGAAACAACGTAAGATGACGATCGTTGGCACCATAAGGAAGAACCGCAAAGAAATACCACCGATTCTATTGGACATGAAGCGAAAGCCACAATACCATTCAGAGTTTGTATTCGATCATAATTTGCGCCTTACTATGGTCTCATATATACCGAGAAAAAACCGGTGTGTTACTCTTTTGAGTACACTGCATACAAAAAGATCATTGCGCAACACCCAAGAAAAAAAACCGGATATCATTCACTATTATAATGAAACCAAAAGTGGTGTGGATGTTTTGGATGAAAGGGTTGGCACATATAGGTGCAAGCGCAAGATAAATCGGTGGCCAATGGCTATTTTTGAGAATATGTTGGATGTTTCGGTATTCAACGCATTCGTCGTATTTACTGAACTCAATCCCGAATGGAAAGAAAGAGAGAAAAAATATCGTCGTCGCCTCTTTATCATTGATGTTGCCGAAGATTTGGTTATGCCGTATATCGAAGTACGAAAGCGAACACCACGATCTGAGCACGCAAATGCCGTTGTCCAGATGATTAGAGGTATTCCAAGCGATCCTTCCAGTTCAAGAGCAATTGGTGTATTAGAAAAATTACCACGAGCAAACAAACGATCCCGTTGCCATATCTGTACATCGAAAAACAACTTGAATTTGTACAGCAATCGCTATGACATGTGTACAAAGTACGTTTGTGCTCAGCATTTCTTCAAAATTTGTGACAAATGCCTGTAATTTTTACATTTTTGTTATTTTAGAAATACTCACAAATAAACAATCTTTGATCAACAACAAAAACAAATCCATTTGTTTATATTTTTGTATGATTTATGCCTGTTTTTCTAGCCTGTATCAAATTGATACATAGGAACTTCAACGTTTGAAGTTTTAAGGGACGGATGCGGGTTAATGAACTATATAGTTCTTCCCCATACAAATCCAAAACCCCAGTTCTATCGAGGTCTATCTGGGTCTCTATCGGTGTTACTGGGAAATTTAAAAATTTCCCTGTTTTAAAGAATGCGGCTAACTTCAAGTGGAAGGAGAAATGTCACTTTCGTTTAGTTGTTTAGTGGAACAATGGAAGATAAGAATTTGTAAGTAAAACAATTAAAAAATATATAATAAAATGGAGATGTATTACATTTGCTTTCTAGAGAAAGGCATTTATGGACCATTCCAGAAACTAAAGCCCTCCTTTCTTGCTATGCGGCAAGAAAAGACGAATTGAACCACGCAAGACGGAGGAAATATGTATACACGAACATTTTGGAGGATTTAAGAGGGCTCCAAGTTTTGGTACTTTTTCCCTAAGAAAAGCTAACAATTAATAATATATTTCTTTTTAGGAAACTCCGGTAACCGCTCAACAAATAGAAAACAAAATAAAGAATTTGCTGCGAGCCTACAAAGCGGCCAAGGATAATGAGGGCCGCACTGGGGCATCGCCGGCAATATCCAATCCTTTCCAACAGGAAATGGAGGAGATTTTTGGCGAGTGGGCGCTGGTTAGCGCGAAGTTTACCATCGACAGCTTCGCGCCTGCACCGTTGCGGACGGGGCCATCCACCACTGCAAATGCGGCGCCACCAACTTCCTCACGTGTGGTGCCGTCAACTTCTACAAGTCTGGCGCCGGCCGCTTACTCAAGCGCGGTGCCTTCGTCAAGTGCGGTGCCGTGCGCTTCAAGTGCGGCGGTGTCCGCTTCCTCCTCTAGAGTGTTAAGTGCGGGGCCGTCTATTCGGCGTTCATCACCTGCGAAGACGACCGTTAGGAGCAAGCGGCGGCTGGAAAAGGAAGAAAGGAGGGATAAGCGCTTCCAAATGAAGAAGGAGCTTCTGTTGTTCCTCAATGACGAGAAAAACAAGCGCCATACAGAATGGGTTAACAATTTGTGTAAGTAGGGAAGATAAATCTGTTATCTGATGAACCGCTCATGATATTAACTAATATTTAGTTGCAGATGGCTCCGACACTTGCACTTCCAGTTAAGAACAGTGCTGTCCTTTGCGGTTTTGCTGGCTCGCAGCAAATTATGTATTTTGTTTTCTACTTCGATGGCTTAATCTAGAAAGGCCCTAACATCAAATTTTTCAAAATTGAAATTTTGATGGTAAATTATAACCTGTACGTAGCTAAACATTTTCCAGAAATTTGGGAGATCTGCAATAAAAACTTACAAAATTATTGATGGGTTTTTAAACGCCCTAACATCATGTATCAATGGCGTGATCTAAAAAAGCCCTAACACGCATTTTGTGAATTTCACAAGGGAAGCTAGTGTAATGGAAATTTCCATGTAAAATATTGTAAAAGAGGTAGCACTCAGCATACAGCACCATTCCCATTTCATCATGGTAACACAGTCAATTTGCGTCACAATTGTTCCCGTTAAAGCCAACTGACTTCTTCTCTTCAGTCTTTCAGTAAATATTAGCTTGCAAAGACGTGAGTAATGCACTAAGCCAGAAATATTTAGAATTTTTAAGTCGGGAAAGTGAACACTTTGTAGATTTTATTATTGATAAAGGCGGAAGCGAGTGTTTTTAAAAAAAATTTAAATAGTGAATGCCGTGTGTGTACTACCGAAATGAATGTTGATGATTCAGATATTCATGTTATGAAAAGTTCTTCCGAAGAATCTGTTGATAACGATGTTTGCAAAAGGAAATCTAAAGCTGACAAATCAAGATGGTTTGATGTTTCTAATAGAAAAAATCGCGAGAATGGGAAAAAGTACATCGGTATTTCACAGTCTGCTAGCGGAAGAACCACGTGTCAAAGATCCGCACGAACATTAGGAGATACGTGTACATCTACATACTGTGTGAAGAGTAAGTTTCGGAACTGTTCATCTGTCACACAGAACCAACGCAGACAATTATTTTCAGAGTTCTGGGAAATGTCATGGGATCAAAAAAAGTTGTATGTTACAAGCCTTGTAGATTCTGTTGAAAAGAAACGACTATATAAAGAGGAATCGCAGCGCTCAGAGTCACGAAAATATCATTTAAAGTGTAATTCAAAGCGATTACAAGTTTGCCGCCAAATGTTTTTATCTACTCTTGGACTAAAGGAAAAGATGGTAAGGTCATGGATCAATGATATTGGAGAACATGGCACCCAAAAGAGTCCGGAGAAATCATCATATCTACGAACGAAATCGAAACGATTGTCAGTTACAGGTCGCGAAAACGTGCGAAGGCGAAGTTTTTTAATAAAGTGGCTAAGGGACTTTCCGAAATTAGAGTCACATTATTGCAGGAAGGATACTAAAAAACAATATTTTCAAACCACTATTCGTTCCAGCGCAGAAATCTATAAATTATACACAGCTGAATGTGAAATAAATAAAGAGAATGATACCGTACCTTTATCTTATCCAATTTTTGCCGAGTTAATGAACGAGATGAACTTCTCCATATTTAAACCTAAAAAAGATGAGTGCGACATTTGTGTGTCGTTCAAAGCAAAGAATTTATCAGATGACCTCTATAAAAAACATAGAAATGAAATAGAGAATATGCGAGAAGAGAAATGGAACGATATTGAAAATGCAAAAGCAGGTTTGTGCGCTGTATTTTGCATGGACATGCAATCGGTGAAATTGATTCCTCAATTAAATGCAAACGCGGCGTATTACAAGATGAAGTTACAACTACATAATTTCACAATTTACAATGTAGTTTCACATGAATCTGATAATTACATTTGGGATGAAACGGAAGGAAACTTGGTCGCATCAACTTTCACAACCTGCGTTATACATCATATGAGCGATTTTCTTCACAAATCACCATCAATTCACCACATTATTATCTATTCTGACGGCTGCGGTTATCAAAACCGAAATGCTGTTTTATCGAACGCCTTAAGTTGTTTCAGTATAGAGAAGAACATTACAATTGAACAAAAGTATTTAGTATGTGGCCACACACAAATGGAATGTGATGCGACCCATTCTTTAATTGAACGGAAAATCAAGGAACAATGTATTAATCTTCCTTCTCAATTCACACAGCTGGTAGTAGCTGCACGGAAAAATCCATTTCCCCTCCGAGTACACCATTTGGATCATACTTTCTTCTTGGATTATGAATCAATACCTAGACACTACATCTCCATTCGACCAGGTAGGATCGGACTTTTTGATCTAATTAATTACGAGAATGAGAGTATTCAATTTGCATTGAAATTGTAATAAAGTTTAATGAATCTGAGAATTTAGCAAATTTTCGTATTATTTTCATCTCCCGTTTCATTGCATTATAAATTATTTCTCAAGTTTACTTTAAATTTAGGCCGAGTCACTGGGGATCCTAAAGTCAATATGCTTCGCGCCTTGGGATATGAATCCAATGGAGATATATATTTTAAGACTGGTATAAAGAATAATTATGAACTCCTCCCACAACGAAAAAAAACAAAAACTTTTGGAATTCAACCTCAGCCTTATCGTCAGAGATTAAAGATTGTGAAAAAGAAGTGGGATCATCTCCAAGACCTGAAACCCATGCTGCCATCCGACTGTCATTCTTTTTTTGATAACATACCATATCAATAAATACTTATATCCACTTTAAAATGTTGTGCTGTTTCATTCTAGTACTTCTAGCAGTATTAAAGTATTTTGTTTTTGTCGCACCTTATAATTTACCCTTAAAGGAAAAAGCCCTAACATCCCAAATGTTTCACATAATCTTCAACTTAAAAGCCCTATCATCAAAATTCGATTAAAAATTCAACTTTCCGCGAAAACCATTTACGGCAAAACTTGTCATGCTTCATTTTGTAAGTGATGCGAAATTTAACGCAAAACTGTGAAAACTCTCTAATTTTAAACGTTTTTCGGCTTTCCTGTGAAATTCGCAAAATGCGTGTTAGGGCCTTTCTAGATTAAGCCATCGACTTGTTGGTTGGCTGGAGATTTGCCAATATGTACAACAATTATTTATTATGTGTTTTGGTTATAGCCAAAACACAAGAAAGGAGTGCTTTGGAGTTTCTCACAAATGCCTTTCCCTTGGAGGATTTGTAACGGTCGGAATTATTATTTATTTGGGTGGGGAAATTTATTTTGGAAATCACCTTGTAGGTAATGGGAAATTTATTGTAAATCACTTTGGAGGAAAAGGAAAAATTTAAAACGAGGTAGGCGAGAACAAAAAAATAATTGTTTTAGTCAGGAAAAAATTGAAAGAAATCAGTCAGGAAGTGGGTTCCGAGAGTTTTTGGGGGAGAGGAAGCAAGTTTTTTCGATGTCCAGTGCATGAAGAAAAAAATAAATTGAGATTTTTTTTCGCGATTAGGATATTTGTTCCTCCTCCGGTTATATAGTTTGTTCGTGTTATATATCTAAATATAAAAAAAACGAAATACCCCGAGTGAAAGTTCTGTTTGGCAAATTCGTGAACCTCCCATCCAAAGTTTTGAGGGACCAGCAGATCAGTGGTGCGGAAAAAGTTGGGGATTCACCAGGATAGGAGTCCAATCTATCTCCATTATTTTTCAAAACTTCAACTGTGGGTGTTCGGACCAGCTTTGCAAAAACCATATCGTTGGCATATTTTGGGGATTGTATTTTGGTGATGGAATGAGTTTCTTCTAATTCATGACCCTGAGGCACAATACCGTGATTGGAGCGCAAGCCATCAAAAACAAGGAACTGGGGCAAGCAGAAGGCAGCAGTAACCTATGCGGAAAAGTGTATTAACAAAACTAATACACCAGGTATATTTTTATTAACATTGCTAGTGCGGAAGAAGAAAGTTCGGTGTTGGAGGTGACCAAAATAAACTAATTTCGAGCTACGTCTGGCCCTTATCACCTGGAGCGAGGTCAAGGCGAGAAGTGGGGAAAGTCTCACTCTGGGATAAGAGGCTGATACTTTGGTGACTGGTTGTTGGCCCGTGATTGTGTTCAAAAAAACCCCTAATTGATTACCGAATCACAAGGATCGGCTGGACATTTGGAGACTGAGCGAGTGCCTCAATACTTTTCGTTTGTCAAAGTTTCCCGTGCGGAGTTCGTTTAGCTGGGACATCAGATTGACAGGCACCATTTCCAACAAATTTTTCTTACTTTTTTTTGGAGCATTCATTATAAAATAAAAACACCTATTTATTATTATATAATAAAAACACCACGACACACACCTGACAACCACTTACTATAATTGTTCTAATTTTATTATTAAATATTGGCTTAAATTTTTTTATTTGCAAAATAATTTTCTGGTTGTTTTCAAATAATTTATTCGTAATTATAATTGAACACGATATTTGTTGATACCACTTGTGAGTAAAACGAGGCGAAATTGGTACCAATACGACGCGTTTTACAAATCATTTAGCATACGGAAGTATCCCTACCGGGGAAATTGTAAATGTTTTTATTTTGAAACTGTAAATGTGTTGATCTATGATGACATTGTTCTAATCGTGTCCCATTGAATATTGATGTTACCTATTGGTGTTTCTAGTTATTTTGTTAATGTGTCTGAAATAAACGAAAACAATTTTTAAGTTATTAAGAATGAACTCAAGTTGTTAGATTTTTTTGGGAATGGTTGGGACGGATGCCTTCCTTTTCAGGGTTTGACGCGTCTCAGACGATGATCGGAGAGGGATGATGGCGGAATTCAAGTTTACACAGTCACAGGTAAGTGGTGAACCAACCGCGGTAAGCTCCGGCCACACACCCCACGACCCCTCCGGCGAGCTAGACAACTCCGTGTGGCCGGCGTAGGAGTTCCGGATTTTCTTTTTATTTCTTATGTATGGTGTTGGCTCCTTGGCCATGCTCTTCCGGGCTTGTGGCTAAGGGGGTAACACCTCGCATAAGTGGCGCCCACTATTTATATCGCGCCATTATGCTGTTACATAAATGGCGCCCAACGTAGCTTTTAAAGCCCGTTGACTGTCCTACACGGACCTTGAAGTTTAAATTTTTTTGGTTTAGTACCACTTGTGCCTTCACGGACAACATTTGATTTTTTTGTTTATGGTTCACCACTTTTACCCAGCGCTCGCCGTGGGCTAAGGTAGTACCGCGAGGCCTTAGCCTTTGTCTGTTTTGCCGAATTTTTTTTTCAGCGTTTGTCCAAATTCTATGTGAATTTTTATTTGTCTTCGCTTTTAGGCCTGTCCGTTCACTTACGCGGTAACTTCTTCGTTTTGGAGTAGCTTCGAACCATGCTGACCTGCACGGCTTGCTAACAAGCGAGTGTTCGCTTGGCTATGCGTGCAGGTGTAGTAGTGGTTCATCCCTGTCCTGCTTCTAGGGTCGGCGACTCTGGTATCAGGCGTGATACCGCCTGCCACTGCGTCGGTCCGTGAACAGGATCTTCTTTTAATTTTCCTGGTGGAAGTTGAAGTTGGGACAAGGGCTTAACCGTCTCTGGTAACAGGCGTGTTACCGCCTGCCACTGCGCCCCTTGTTCCTTCTGAAGGTCCATCCAGCTTTTTTAAATTCTATTTTTTTGTTTATATCCTGAGTTTTTTTTCGTCTGTTTCTCCCAACTGATTGATTTTCCGAAAGGTAGCTCGGTTGTGGTTGAACAGCGGATTCCCCAAATTTTTTTATTTTCGAAGAAGTTTCCTTTCCTTTCGTGGCTGTGCGATTTTGAGTTTCGTTTCCGTCCTTCTGTCGGGTGTAGACCTGAAGCTGTGTCGGCGACCTTGATGACACCTGGTGATGACTATGCTTCATAGTTTTCACCAACTGCCATCGAGGACATCGATCATGCGGGAGCCCTGAGGGGAATTGTTATCCGTCTCAACCATTCCTCGCTTATACTGAATGAAAGCTAATTACTCACTCTTATACACTAATATATATAGACATTAATACACTTTGATTGTTTTACACACTAATCACTGTTGATTCTTTTTCGGGGGTTACACACAATATTATTAACTTCTAGTTGATTTGTTTAATGCAACCTTCTTCTTACTGGTTATCGGTTGTTTTTGTTTTGGTTTTCGTGGGGGATACATACTACCTCTTATAATTTTTTTTTTGTCATCCATTTGAATCCGTTTTCGCAACGAATTTTTTTTCGTCGACTCTTCCGGGGGAAGTTTTTGCTTGTGAATTTACATCAATTTATAGTGGGGATAGACTATGGAGCTCAGAAGTGGAAGGACTGCAGGTACCACTTCTGGTGGAGGCAATCTCCCTAACGGAACCGAAGCCGGCCAGGGGGACTCACCAACCTTCCCCAACCCTACTCCTTCGCTGGAGGAGCAAGTTGCCCAGTTGAGGCAGGTTTTAGATACCCTGCTAATGCAGCAGCGACCTGCTGAGGTCCCTATGAACCCTGGGGTACCCAGGGATCAGCAGTCCACCCCGGAGGCGTCCCCACCTGCGGTCGGCAGGTTAGATTTTTTGCCAGGGACCCAACATCGCAAGTCTCCAGTTACGTTCTGGAATTTGAAATTCTCCGGCGAGGACAAGTTGTTGTCGGCGGAGGAATTTCTGTTCCGGGTGGAACTGAGGGCTCGCGATGATGGGGTCGAACTATCGGAAGTCTGCCGACATTTCTCCTCGATGTTGTCGGGACGAGCTACCGATTGGTACTGGTCCCAGTTTCGACGACAATTCGTAGATCCTGATTGGGCGACTATTAAACTTCAATTTATAAGTTATTTCCGAACGCGAGAATCCGATGAGGAACTGATCCTCCATATGATGGATACCAAACAACACACGCTTTCGTTTGATGACTTTTCTGCTCAACTGCTGTCGTTGCATAATCGAATGAATAAGCCGATGTCGGAACACGGTTTGATAGGAATCGTGATTCGTAACTTAAACTACACGTTAGGTTCGGCGATAATAGGACAGAATTTCGCCAGCATGCAACAGTTGCGTGAGACTTGCGTTCGAATCGAACGCTGGCAGAAGCTGAAGCGCGTAGAGCGTAGGCCTGATCGGCAGCTACACGAGGTTGAATATCCATCTACCTATCCGCCTGAACATTTACACCCGGACTTACCAGCACCCGAGGTTGACGAAATGACGGCGCCGCGTCAGAACCAGACGAATCCACGACCTTTACGTTGTTGGAATTGTCAGCAACCGGGTCATCCATTTATGGACTGCCCGTCTGAAACTCGTGGCCTGTTTTGCTACAAGTGTGGCAAGCCAGGAGTCGTCACGCCAGTGTGCCCCACCTGCCAGGGAAACCGGAGCCGGGGTGTGAGACAGTACGGGAGTCCGCGCCCGAGCTAAGCTCGCCCGTTTTCCCTACACATTCATCATATACCCCTGCTATGTCTACCATCAGCGACTTTACGTCAACTGATGCTCTTCCTGTTTTTCCCTCTGAGGAGGTTAAACTTTCATTCCTTTCTCGTTGGAAGAGATATATCTCCACTCGTGCCCGCATCTTTTCGGAGCCACCTTTTGTGGACTCCCTAACTTCCAAGCGCACCCCTCCCCAAATTAGGGTACGAGCTAAGGAGAAGCGACAATGTTTGCAGAAAATTGTTTCTGCCTTCATCTCTGATTCGTCAGATCCTCGGCTGTTTACGAAGGTCCTCGTAGCTAACGAGGAAGTGGTTGGGTTGTTGGACAGTGGTGCCACTGTTAGCTGTTTGGGAAGAGATGCCGAAGCGTTTCTAGCTAATCATCCCGAAGTGACAGTCTACACTTTGCACTCTGTAGTGCATACTGCTGACGGGGCTCCGCAGAGACTTTGCGGTTATATTCGAGTTCCGATATCCTTTGGAGGAAGGACCCGTGATATAACCATCTATGTGGTGCCCAGTCTCAGCCAGAGACTGTACCTAGGGATGGATTTTTGGAATCTTTTCGGCCTAGCTCCCCAAATAGTCGGCGAGATAAACGCTCCATCCGTGTCTGCAAAAATGCACGACTTAACGTCCACGCAATGCGAACGGTTGGAACGCGTCAAGGCCAGATTTCCCTCTTTTGATGTCTTTGGACTGGGAAAGACTAACCTGGAGGAACACATCATTGACACTGGTGACTCAGTTCCCATTAAACAGAGGCATTATCCCGTCTCACCCGCTGTACAACAGTTGATGTATGGTGAGTTAGACAGGATGTTGTCGCTGGGGGTGATTGAGCCATCAAATAGTCCCTGGAATTCTCCAGTGGTGTTGGTTCGTAAACCAGGTAAGGTCCGCCTGTGCCTTGACTCTCGCAAGGTGAACAGTGTCACTATCAAAGACGCCTATCCTCTTCCACACATTGATGGTCTTCTTGGTCGTCTTCAAGACACCAAGTTCATCACGAGCTTAGACCTGAAGGACGCCTTCTGGCAAATTCCTTTAGAGAAGAAGTCGCGAGAGCGGACAGCTTTCACTGTCCCTGGTCGTCCACTGTACCAGTTCACAGTTATGCCTTTCGGCTTGTGCAACGCCCCACAGCGCATGTGTCGCTTGATGGATAAAGCCATCCCGGGCCATTTACGTGAAAACGTTTTTGTCTATCTGGACGACCTGCTCATAGTTTCACCTGACTTTGACTCCCACCTAAAGCTTTTGGACGAAGTCGCCAGCTGTCTCCGTCGTGCTGGGTTAACAATCAATTTATCTAAAAGCAAATTTTGCGTGACTGAAGTCAAGTATCTCGGCTTCATAATCGGTGATGGGACTCTGAAAACCGATCCTAATAAGGTGACGGCCATCATGGACTTCCCAACTCCGAAGTCTCATAAGCAGACTCGGAGATTCTTGGGAATGACCGGATGGTATCAGCGTTTTATACCCAATTATGCTAGCGTGGCTTCTCCAATCACGGATTGTTTGAAGTCTAAATCTTTTAGTTGGACTGATGAGGCCCAGCAGGCGTTCGAGACCTTGAAAAAGCTGATGACGGAAGCTCCTCTTTTAGTCACTCCAGATTTTTCTAAGCCTTTCTATATTCAGTGCGATGCCAGCAGGACTGGTGTAGGTAGTGTGCTTTTTCAAAAGGACATGGATGGAGGAGAACATCCGATTGCTTATATGTCCAAGAAATTGAACGGAGCACAACGGAACTACACCATTACTGAGCTCGAATGCTACGCAGCCGTGCTGAGTATAAAAAAGTTTAGAGCGTATGTTGAGGGACAGACTTTCACGGTCATTACTGACCATGCAAGTCTGAAATGGCTCATGGGCCAGAAGGAGCTTAACGGCCGTTTAGCCCGGTGGAGTCTTAAGCTTCAGGGGTTCGACTTTACAATCGAACACCGTAAAGGCACCCACAATGTGGTTCCCGATGCCTTGTCACGCATGGATTGCGTTGACGAATTGTCCTTGTGTTTCGACGTGGACTTAAATGCCCCGTCTTTCAAGTCCCCTGAATATCTTCGTCTGGGTGATAGCCTCAGGCAAGCCTCACCGCAGCTACCAGACCTGCGAGTTGAAGATGGGTACGTTTTCAAGCGTACCTCACCACGTACTGGAAACCCGATTGTTGACGACCTGACATGGAAGTTGTGGATTCCGATGGAATTGACCGCGTCGCTCGTCGAATCATCTCAGTCGCCTCCCCAAGCCTCGCATGGTGGAGTAGGGAAAACCCTAGCCCGATTGCGATGCAAATACTTTTGGCCAGGTATGGCAAAACAAGTTCGGGAATTCATCGCTAACTGTGAGGTCTGCAAAACCACCAAAGCACCCAGCTCAGTACTTCGACCACCTATGGGAAACCCCATGGATGCGTCGAGGCCGTTCCAATTTTTATACGTCGATTTCTTAGGTCCTTATCCCAGGTCGAAGAAAGGCCACACGGCAGTATTTGTTGTATTGGATGCATTCACCAAGTTTGTCTTCCTGCACCCCGTGTCCGCTGAGACCACGGCGGTGTCCGTCAAGTTTCTTGAGCAAACTATCTTTCATACCTTTGGAGTTCCTGAAACGGTCTTCTCCGACAATGGTCGGCAATTCACCTCCAAGGAGTTTGCTAAATTACTACAGGATTATGGCGTACAACATGTGCGCACAGCTGTATATTCGCCGCACCCCAACGCTTCCGAGCGGGTGAATAGATCCGTCCTCGCCGCCATTAGGGCGTATTTAAAGGAGGATCATCGTGAGTGGGATAGACATCTGTCGTCCATAGAATGTGCTCTTCGTAGTACCCACCACGAGGCGATCGGCATGTCCCCGTATCAGGCCCTGTTTGGTAGCCACATGATCCTGCACGGATCAGCATATCCAGTCCTGAAGAAACTGAACGTTTTCCAGGAGGGTGACATAGCTTTCTTGCCATTGACGGACAAAATGCAGATGCTTCGAGAGCGGATCGCGCTGAATTTAGCCGCCGCACACTCCAGACATAAAATTCGGTACAATTTACGGTGCCGTGTGGGCAGTTTTCGTCCGGGAGATGAGGTTTACCGGAGGACTTTCTGGGTGAGTAACCGAGCGGGTCGTTTCAGCGCCAAGTTGGCACCCCGGTTCTTGAAAGCTCGGATACGGAAGAAAGTTGGAACTAGCTTGTACGAGCTGGAGGATTTGGGCGGTAACAGAATAGGTGTTTATCACGCTAAAGACTTACGGCCATGAAGTGTCATCGAAGCAAGCGCTCCTATGAGTAGCCCTAAGAAGGCATCTCGCCGGCTTCACCGGTTAATGATAGGGTACCCGGCGTGGTCCGCTTAGGTAGCTTCCCTAGCGGATGGTACACCTCCCTGTTTCTCTTGGCCGTCTGGGGCCAAGCTTTGATGAAGTAATCATCCGGATCTGCCAGACCAGACACCACCATGGTATTCTTTTACTCTTCGGTCAGTCTGGAGAAGGTCTCTCGGCGAACTGGGTGTCTGTCGTTTCACCGGGATGAGTCGAAGGCAATATGGCATTGCTGGAGGTTGTGCCGATGAATCGAAAGCACCCTGGGTTTGGGTGAGAATGTTTGGAGACGTATAGATATCAGTAGGGGGACAATGTGGTATTGTCTTCCGCCGGATATTTGTACCTTCAGATATTCCTCCGGGAGGTTTTTCAGGCTGATCATCCCGAAAATACGGTTGTGACCGTACGCACAACTTTTCCTTTTTCACTCCGTATGGAGACGACTCTGTGGAGAGCCTGAACAGCCCGGCTAGCTCACTAGAACCTGAGACTCCTATTCTCAGGTCGTGAGTCGAGTCCCACATTGGCGCCAAACATATTAGACCTACGGCATAAAAACCGTCCGTTTTTTTCGGCTCCTCACTGCCTCGCGAGTCGGCCTCGTGGACCCGAGGGTATGTAACGGTCGGAATTATTATTTATTTGGGTGGGGAAATTTATTTTGGAAATCACCTTGTAGGTAATGGGAAATTTATTGTAAATCACTTTGGAGGAAAAGGAAAAATTTAAAACGAGGTAGGCGAGAACAAAAAAATAATTGTTTTAGTCAGGAAAAAATTGAAAGAAATCAGTCAGGAAGTGGGTTCCGAGAGTTTTTGGGGGAGAGGAAGCAAGTTTTTTCGATGTCCAGTGCATGAAGAAAAAAATAAATTGAGATTTTTTTTCGCGATTAGGACATTTGTTCCTCCTCCGGTTATATAGTTTGTTCGTGTTATATATCTAAATATAAAAAAAACGAAATACCCCGAGTGAAAGTTCTGTTTGGCAAATTCGTGAACCTCCCATCCAAAGTTTTGAGGGACCAGCAGATCAGTGGTGCGGAAAAAGTTGGGGATTCACCAGGATAGGAGTCCAATCTATCTCCATTATTTTTCAAAACTTCAACTGTGGGTGTTCGGACCAGCTTTGCAAAAACCATATCGTTGGCATATTTTGGGGATTGTATTTTGGTGATGGAATGAGTTTCTTCTAATTCATGACCCTGAGGCACAATACCGTGATTGGAGCGCAAGCCATCAAAAACAAGGAACTGGGGCAAGCAGAAGGCAGCAGTAACCTATGCGGAAAAGTGTATTAACAAAACTAATACACCAGGTATATTTTTATTAACATTGCTAGTGCGGAAGAAGAAAGTTCGGTGTTGGAGGTGACCAAAATAAACTAATTTCGAGCTACGTCTGGCCCTTATCACCTGGAGCGAGGTCAAGGCGAGAAGTGGGGAAAGTCTCACTCTGGGATAAGAGGCTGATACTTTGGTGACTGGTTGTTGGCCCGTGATTGTGTTCAAAAAAACCCCTAATTGATTACCGAATCACAAGGATCGGCTGGACATTTGGAGACTGAGCGAGTGCCTCAATACTTTTCGTTTGTCAAAGTTTCCCGTGCGGAGTTCGTTTAGCTGGGACATCAGATTGACAGGCACCATTTCCAACAAATTTTTCTTACTTTTTTTTGGAGCATTCATTATAAAATAAAAACACCTATTTATTATTATATAATAAAAACACCACGACACACACCTGACAACCACTTACTATAATTGTTCTAATTTTATTATTAAATATTGGCTTAAATTTTTTTATTTGCAAAATAATTTTCTGGTTGTTTTCAAATAATTTATTCGTAATTATAATTGAACACGATATTTGTTGATACCACTTGTGAGTAAAACGAGGCGAAATTGGTACCAATACGACGCGTTTTACAAATCATTTAGCATACGGAAGTATCCCTACCGGGGAAATTGTAAATGTTTTTATTTTGAAACTGTAAATGTGTTGATCTATGATGACATTGTTCTAATCGTGTCCCATTGAATATTGATGTTACCTATTGGTGTTTCTAGTTATTTTGTTAATGTGTCTGAAATAAACGAAAACAATTTTTAAGTTATTAAGAATGAACTCAAGTTGTTAGATTTTTTTGGGAATGGTTGGGACGGATGCCTTCCTTTTCAGGGTTTGACGCGTCTCAGACGATGATCGGAGAGGGATGATGGCGGAATTCAAGTTTACACAGTCACAGGTAAGTGGTGAACCAACCGCGGTAAGCTCCGGCCACACACCCCACGACCCCTCCGGCGAGCTAGACAACTCCGTGTGGCCGGCGTAGGAGTTCCGGATTTTCTTTTTATTTCTTATGTATGGTGTTGGCTCCTTGGCCATGCTCTTCCGGGCTTGTGGCTAAGGGGGTAACACCTCGCATAAGTGGCGCCCACTATTTATATCGCGCCATTATGCTGTTACAGATTTTTTTTGTTTGGAGTATTACATTGTTTTTTTTGTTACATTTTTTATTTTTATATGAATTGTTTGTTACTTTTTTATGAATATTAATTTTTGTTATTTAGTTTTGATTTAGATTTGAAATAACAAGCTTTTATTTATTTTCTTTAAAAAATTACCTTTTATTAATTAGGTCATAGCACAACTTAACCCGAAATTCAATTTAAACAAGACCTAATTCGGGTAGTAGATATTAAAGTGAAGAACTCCATAATTCGAAGACCCATCGCAAAAGTTGCGCTAATTCCTATTGACGACATCGGCAACCATGCTAATGAGGCCCAAGCTTCAGATTCCATATCACATAACAAGGATCAAAACCATGTCGAACAAAATTCCGAAATACTACAACAATAACGTCTAAGAAAACCCGTTAAATTTTCTGCAAAAACTTTCTGCAAGATCACCTCCATCATTAGTATATCAACCGTACTGAAAGTCAAAGTGTTTTTTTTTCTTCTTAAAATCATGGATTACTTATGGATCGACGATCTACCACAATTGTGCACACCACCAAAACTGGAGTCAACATCGCTTAAAAAAAAGTTGACCAGGCCAAAATCGCCACAACCACCACGTCTTAAAAGACCGTTTGAGGCTATACCTTGTAGCCCGGAAATTCGTAAGCGTACTCAGCCGCGTAAAATACCAACTTCTACCCACAGCGCTGCTCAAGCACCATACAACAGAACCAGCGCTATGGCGAAAAATTAAAAACCTACCTCTACCGTGGGACAAAATTCAATCAGCCAAGCGATCTTATCGGCACAAAAGTAAGGAGGGAACATTAAGATTCACCTTCCTTAAAGATCGACGATGCCGCATCACAAAACAAGGTGAAACATTGGACAATATTCTAGAATCTAAAAGGGAAGAAAAAGGGAAGCTGAATAAATAAAACATATATCTATATAAGCATATAAAACTTTTTTTATTAACAAAAACAACTCCTCCAGCAGCATCCAATCTCGGAAACTAAACGAACCGCCAACAGTAGCTCCGGCAGCATCCAGTATCGGCAGCGAAGCGAACCTTCAACAATAGATCCAGCAACGGCAATATTGCTGGAAATCAAGACTAACCAAGTCAACCACAATAAAGCAATTTAACCAAGAGTGAATGTTAATATTACTTTTAAGTGCAGTAATGAATTAATTTAATTAAGTGAATTATAAATGAACTTGAATTATTATTATTTTACCTGAACTAAACCTTATAAGTGTGTTATTGAGCAATTTGACAATTGATATAGTGAATTTTATAGTTGAAATAGTTTCATGTAGAAATAAACTTGTAGTCATAGAAAGTTTGGTGTTTTTAAACTGGACAAAATTATTTACATATATTAAAGTGACCCCGGCACAGAAGTTATGTTTAAATAAACAAATTTTCTTTATTGTTTTGGCAACTGCACGCGGAACCAGGCAACCTCTAAAATCACAAAATGCAGAAGGTGATTGTTTACATTTGAGCTATAAACACCACGAAGATAGCCTCAGTTGAGGTTTTGGAAAGTTTCCCTTGCCGTTTTTTTAATGAACTCAAAACCTCGCAAAACCCATTTCATTAAAAAAACGCGGCCCATATGAACGACCCCGTATTTCAAGAAACAAGAAACAAATTTGATGAGCAGTTAAGGCTGTTGAATAAAAAAATTAATGGTCTTGGATGTGAAGTATCACGTCCGTATTTTAACGTGACAACGTCTATTAATTTGAACGTGACAACGTCTGTTATTACGTTTTGTATTATTTTCTCAATTAATAAATTATATATTTCGAAGCAAACAAATTTTTTTTTGTGTGCGGGACATTTTCACACGCGCGTCCTATCTTAAACCGATTTAATAGATGTTGTCACGTCAATAAGGTGAATAAATGTATTTTTCCCGTGTAGAGGATAAATTAACGAAAATTTTGAGCCATTAACCACCCCCCTAACATGTATTGGGGCGGAGATATGATTTTTTTTTGTGTGCGGGACATTGTGCGGGACATTTTCACACGCGCGTCCTATCTTAAACCGATTTAATAGACGTTGTCACGTCAATAAGGTGAATGAATGTATTTTTCCCGTGTAGAGGATAAATTAACGAAAATTTTGAGCCATTATCCACCCCCTAACAGGTATGGGGGCGAAGATATGATTTTTTTTTGTGTGCGGGACATTGTGCAGGACATTTTCACACGCGCGTCCTATCTTAAACCGATTTAATAGACGTTGTCACGTCAAAAACGGCCCCACAGCTCAGCTCTGGGTTATGTATTTTAACCTAGTACAAATCGTTAAAAATTTTATACAGGCTGAGCGTACAGGTAATTGGGCCTTACACTTACAAAGCATGCAAAATATGTTGCCGTATTTTCATGCGACCGGACATAACAATTACGCAAAATCCGCTCACATGTATCTGCAAGAAATGTAGGGATAGATTAAAAGAAAAAATGAATGTTTTTGAATACCAAAAATTTACAGAACATGGTTATTTTACAATAAGGCGCGGTGACAAATTTCGTAGCGGTACTTGGACGGATATGACGTATCTTTCGAGACCTCAGAACAGCACATCAATGCACGATTCAGTAGAATTTCGAGAGATGTAGTTGATCGTCAAAAAATTGACGAGTATCTGACGAAACACGATCCGTTTGTTATCAACGATAAATTATTTTCGATCAGCAGTGACGTTGTTGGTGATCGCTCAATAAACTGCAATAAGGCCTTCGATCTTGGCCTGTTATCGATCAATAATGTGGTGGGCAAAGATTTTGCTAGTATTAAATTTAAACGGAAAAACAGAGTTCTTTCTCTCAAAGCTGTATCCTCATCGATTAAAGTGAATGATGCCGTGACAACGGTTAATCCAACACTATTGTTTCTACGCAGATGTACATCTATTAATTCGCCAGAAGACATGAGGAGATACTTGCAATTCGAATTAGCGCCCTATCCGCTGACCCTCTTTGATGACGGAGGTATGCGTAAAACAAAAAAATCAGCATTTTATTCGAACTTTGACAAACTGGAGTCGGTGCCAACAGAGAACGAGATTAAATACGTAATAGATGGTGGCTACTTACTACATTGCGTTTTATGGAGCATGAATGACAGTATAGACATGATTATGAAAAAGTACGTTAATTTTGTTCGTCGTCATTACTCAACAAATTGTACTGTTGTGTTTGATGGATGACCCGAGAACGAGCGTTCCTACACAAAATGCAGACTTCAACGAATGAGTAGTCGTGAAATAAATTTTGATGTGCACACAGATATTACAATTTCCCAAGAAATATTTCTGTCCAACGAGAGTAACAAGCCACGGCTAATGTAACGAACCACGTTCGTTACTAAGAATCCTCTCTTAGAAAAATACTAAAGTACCCGTTTCAACTCTAGAAGGCATTTCCTAACAAAGCTTTAGGAAAAATAAATATTTTCTCAGCAGGCTGGGTGATTCCCCCTTGAAAGCTCACTTCAAAGCGTTAAAGCTTCCTACGCCGACGAGCTTTCCGGCTATAAAATAACCGGCTTCACCAGGCTAAAATTCAGTCTTTAACCAGGCTCGTTCCGGAGAGGTCACCTTCTCCGGTCCTAGACCGTGTCGTGGTGTACGATCCGGCACGGTCACACTCTACACCTGAGGAATGTTGCCGAGGCCTTGCCGTGGTGTACGATCCGACTATGTGCCAAAGGAACTATTCCTATACCGTGTCGTGGTGTACGATACGGCACGGTTACATTATACACAAATACACATTGCCACATTGTCGTGGTGTACGATCCGACTATGTGCCAAAGGAGCTATTCCTATACAGTGTCGTGGAGTACGATCCGGCACGGTTACACTATACACATTACACACAATACACATTACCAGAGGAATGTTGCCGAGGCCCTGTAGTGGTGTACGATCCGACTATGTGCCGAAGTAGCTATTCCTATACCGCGTCGTGGTGTACGATCCGGCACGGTTAGACTACAGACATAACACTTATTACCGACCGCATACCGACCGACTACCGAATACCGGAGGAATGTTTCCTGGACCAATGTCGTGGTGTATGATCCGGCATTGTTCCCGGCAGCATTGCCTATACCAGTGTCGCGGTATGACCAAATACAAGACCGACCACATACCGACACACACACCTGTAAAAGAGTCAGAGCCAGAAAGTAGTCAGAAGTCAAAGGGAGTACATCTAAGCAAACCAGAACCAGGAACATCAAATTAATATACCGACTCCACAAATAAACCAGCACCCCGAAAAGACAAAGCAAGTCTACGCTATGGACAACCGGTACCAGGAAATCCGCCCAATGAAGAAGACGGAGCTAGTAGCCGAATTAAGATTTCACCGACTATCCACCACTGGCGACGTGCACACGCCAAAGGTACGCCTACTCCGGCAAGGCCCACCAAGGGAAAGTTCATCTGTACCCCACACCCCGCCGATGACCCCAGCAGGCCAGACACCAGTAAGAACACCCGATCCAGTCATCAACCAAATATACGACCAGACCGACTGTTGCGGTTGCTACTTGTTATTAATTTACGTTCGTTGCTACTTGTTATTAGTTTATGTTCGTTACTGTAGCAAGTTTATTCAACATTCAGTTCAGTTCCTGTACTAGTAATTTTTGAGTACAGTGTTTTTAATATGTCAAAAATTATATTTTCACTACTACTTAGAAATACACTTTAAGAATACTGAATCAGATATCATATACGTAGACACTGAACACACAAACGATTTTCAAAAAACATAGACACACAAAAAGTTGTCATGAAAAATAAAATTTGAAAATGTATGAGTATTAGTTAGAAGTTAAAAGATTATACATATCCGGATTTTAAACCGTTAAAATAATTAACGTATTTATTAAAACGAATTTAAATATAATGTAATAAAAATATAAATCAAAATTTACAAAGACATTTTAATATAAAATTTATTAAAATAAAATGGTGTGACGTGGTGTATAAATAAAATAAAATCTAAAAATCTCAAGACCCCCACATCACCGACCAGCCAGTAGAACACCGATACTTCCCTAGAAATCCAGCAATGCAACAAGTAATCAACACCGAAATAGACCGTATGTTGGCTGAAAAGTTATTGAACCGTCCAGCAGTCCTTACGGTTCACCCGTAGTTCTGGCAAGGAAAAAGAATGGCCAATACCGATTCTGCATCGTCTACCGGAAGATCAATGAGATCTCAAAGATGCTTACCCGTTGCCTCAAATCAATCATATTTTGGACCGATTGAGAGGCAAGATATATAACCAAAATGGACCTACACCAGGGTTATTGGCAAGTGCCATTAGCTGAGGAGAGTAAACCAGTCACCGCATTTACTGTCCAAGGTCGGGGTTATACCAGTTTACCGTCAGGCCATTCGGACTCCACTCCGTACCAGCAACGTCCCAGCGAAAACTTGACGCCATAATAGTCCCAGAAATGGACAAAGGAAAAAAACACAGAAGCATTGATATATCTAGACGAAAATTATCATCCTAGGAAGAACCTTTGAAATACACCTAGTTAATTTACAGGAAGTTTTCCAGTGTTACGAAGAGCAAATTCCGACTAAATCCCGACAAATGGAAGTTCTGTCATTCGTCTATCATCCGTTACCGAAAACACCTTGGACAAGAACTGCAAGCCAACAAAACCAAATCAAAGCAGGCCAAGAAAAAAAAACCCCTGAACAAGAACTACAAGCCAACAATACCAGATCAAAGCAGGCCAGGAAAAAGGAAAATATATAAAAGAAAATAAGACGTAACCAGTTCAGTAAACACCATGAGTCCGAATACAGCCCGCCGAAGGACCCAGCCCCGCCTAGTTACAACGGGTGGGAAAATACCCACAGCAGACCAAGTCGCCCAAATCCACCGGTTAGGTGCACACAACCGCAAACTGTAGGACGGAAGAAAACCGAGATCCGTTATCTGCCTACCAGGCCTTTAGGAATCCGAAACCGGCACCCCACTGAGAGCGATATACTACCCACAGACGATGATTTCCTCGAGGAGTTGGAAATTGCCATACAACATCACACGGTACAATTAATAACACCAATTCCCGACCACCAGGAGGACACGGAGAACCAGGAACATATACCAGATCCAATCCAGCCAAATGTACCATCCCCAAGCCGACCAAATTCGCCCGATCTGAACAACCAAATAATACCTCAGGACCAAAAACCAATTGCCCGCGCCAACTCAATGACAACAAATCCAGCCGAATTTGACATCAATGGTACTTGGGAAAGCCTTTTTAAGACATCCACCCGGATCAAAAAGAAAATCCACGGAATCCGCCATGTCCTGAAAAAACATCCAGACGGAACAATATTAATATATAGACAATAGAATTTTTTTTAAGCCATTGTAGTTTATATTTTTTTTGTTCACTTTAATTTTGTGATTCTCTGTTTTGTTCATTTTATTAATAACACTGTAGAACAAATGACAAACTATTTTTTCTCATATGGAAAAAAATTTGATATTCATTGAGATCTGAGCTTCTGGAACACGACTGTTTTGGTAGTTTGTAATTATCAACTCATTTTCAAAAGTTATTAACTTTTGAATGTTATGTTAAATGCAAGCAAATGAAAACAAATAATTTTGTTTTTGGTAAATATTTTATTTTAATACAACAGAAAATGTATACAAAAGTACTATATATACTATAAATATAAAAAGTTTTTGTTTTGAACATTTTTCAAACAGTTTTACGTAAAATTTCTTATCCGACCATATTAAAAAAAACCCATATTGAGTAAAAAAAATTCGAACTTTGGGGGGCAAACGACTAACAAAGACCTCGGAAAGTGGTGGTACCCGATTTGCCACCTCTGCCAAAACCTGAGAAAAGTCACTGCAGACGAACACCTAGCAGACCTGTTAGCAAGTCCTAATCCCACCTCCCCGCGGTGCCCCCTGGAGTACTTCTTCGGAAGGAGCTAACGGGAGACGCCGAATGGCGAGTTCTCTGCGCCACAAAACAGAGCTTTAAGTCGGTTGGGCTGAGGGTTAGCAACCCGCTCCCATAAAAAACACCATTGCTACGAATCGGCAAACAATGCCTCGGAACCGGATGGACAACAGAGAGCGGTAAAAAGCGGGAATTTGCTGGAAACCTACAACAAATATTAAACCAGCACAACACAAATATTGAAGAGCTGTGGAGTAGGACAAAGGGCGCAATATTGACGGCTGCGGAAATGAGCATCGGTTATGTCCCAAGAAACTAGCAACACTGGATCTCGGACACAACCTGGCAAAAAATAGAACGCAGGAGAGCCCTAAAAAATAACGTAAACTCTACAAGCGACCCCGAAAGACGTTACCAACTGGAACGGGAGTACTCCCAATTACACCGGGAGGTAAAGAGAAGTGTCAAGCGTGATAAAAGGCAGCAGATAAATGAGCTCGCAGAAAAAGCGGAAAACGCGGCAAACACAGGCAACAGTAAGGTGCTGTACCAAATCACTAAACAGCTCACGGGAAAGCACTCTACTAAAAAGCATGCCGTTAAAAGTGCGGATGGAAGGCTGCTGTGCAGCGACGAGGAGCAGCTCCAAAGATGGAGAGATTACTTCTTCGCCGCCCTGAATGGTTCATTTACACAGGAACCTCAGGAAACCAGCAACAATGCACAGCCTATAAGAATCACCACCCGAGCCCCATCCAAGATGGAAATAGTAACCGCAATTCATGCGATGGCCAATGGTAAAGCAGCTGGGAAAGATGGCATCCCGCCAGAATTGTTGAAAGCCGACTCAAGCCTCATAGCAGATGCGCTTCAGCCAATCCTAGAAATAGCATGGAACACCTGTACCTTTCCGGAGGATTGGACGGAAGGTATCATAGTCAAAATACCAAAAAAGGGGGACCTAACAATATGCGACAACTGGAGAGGCATCTGTTTACTATCTACTGTGGGCAAAATTTTGTCCCATATATTACTATCTGGGATAAGTGAGGCAGTAGAGCGAACCCTTAGGAGGCAGCAGGTCGGATTCAGGAAGGGCCGCTCCTGTATTGATCATATTAACACCTTGAGAATAATAGTGGAGCAGTCTACTGAATTCCGATCCCCCCTTTACCTTGCTTTCGTAGACTATGAGAAAGCGTTCGACTCGGTCAATAGGAGCTTTATATGGCAGGCACTACGGCGACGGGGACTGCCTGATAAAATAATAGAATTGATAAAAGCCCTATATAACAATTCCAAATGCAGAGTTCTCCATAATGGAAAATTATCCGACAGCTTCGAGGTGAGCTCAGGAGTACGACAAGGATGCCTACTTTCGCCATTACTATTTCTTATAGTAATAAATGACATCCTTGTCGGCGCTCTAGATAGTAGAACAGGCGGCATACAATGGGGTTTGTTAGACCGCCTTAAGGATCTCGACTACGCAGATGATATCTGTTTGCTGGCCCACAGACACCAGGACCTCAAAAACATGATTAACAATTTGGCAACAGAAAGTAGTCCAGCAGGCTTAAGGCTAAATCCAACTAAAACTAAAGAAATGCGGATAAATGCAAACACCATTGAACGGACTGCGCTGAATAACCGTGACGTGGAACTGGTCGATAAATTCTGCTACCTCGGTAGTATTATTACCGAAAATTACGGTGCAGAAGAAGATGTCAGTTCCAGAATAAATAAAGCACGAGGCGCATATGCGTGCCTGTTCCGCATATGGAGATCAACGGAGATCTCAACTAACACCAAATTGCGGCTGTTCAACTCCAACGTGAAGGCAGTACTTTTGTACGGTTGCGAAACATGGAAAGTCACCCAATTCATCACAGGGCGCCTACAAGTCTTCGTCAACAGATGTCTACGTCGTATCCTAAAAATCCACTGGCAGGATAGAATTTCAAACGAAGAACTATGGCGCCGTGCCGGCCAAGAAAGGATAGACGACCAAATCAGACGAAGGGAATGGAATTGGGTTGGCCACACCTTGCGACGCGAAAACGAAAATCTAGCCAAACAGGCCCTCGGCTGGAATCCGCAAGGATCCCGTCGAGTCGGAAGACCTAGGACAACATGGAGGAGAACCCTACTAGCAGAAGCCGCAACAACTCCTGGTCGGAGCTGAGAGCTGTCGCGCAAAACAGAGTCCGCTGGAGGGCAACTGTTTCCGCCCTATGTCCCATGAGGGATTAAAGGAGCACAATGATGATGATGAATTAAATGCAATCAATATTTCTTACCCCGAATTTTGGCAGTCCTTACAACGAACCAGTTGGTTCTGGGTCGCTTATAAAAATTCATAAAAAGCACTTTGAAAACTATACCCGCACCACAAAGCAACGTCTAACACTCTCTTTTAGTTTACTATTTTTAAAAATACTTCAAATAGAAATACTTCAAATAATTCGATTACAATTTTGTATTAAAATGAAATAATTTACGGCGTAAACTTATTATATATTAAACATTTTTTGGATCAGGCTGTAACGTTGCTGGTTATATGTACTAACAGGAGTGCGATCGCTCCAGGTCGCCTTTAAAACTATGTGGTGAAAAAATTCTCAAGTTGTAATGCGTGTAGGGATTTCACATGTGTTTCCTTTATTTCAATTCCACATTTCCCTATGATTTACATTGCGCAAACTGCTTGAGAATGAACAACTAATACCATGAAGATTGCTCCAGGTCGCCTTTAAAAATGCATTATGGAAAAATGTGACTTTATTTATTGTACACATTGTATGGGTGGGGCGTAACTTATGTGATGTTGTTTCGTACCCTTTCTTTTTTATTGGAATTTTCATAAGGGAATTAATTAGAAAAAAAAGCACTGTAGCTATTCTTTTTCAACTAATAGGAGATTTTTGTTGATGTGGTTATAAGGAATTGTAAATGGGTTAGTAAATCAAGAGTGTCACATCTTATTGAAAATAGATAATCTTTGCTTCATATAAGCATCTCGATGGGAGACGTTCTCGTCCATGTCAATGGTGATGCATTACTTTAGGTGGTATCTCCGGGTTCTCAACACTCCACGAACCCCCCCCCCGGCGAGACAGCTCTCCTCTTGTGGCCGGGGGTACCACCTGGATGGTTAGTGATTAGATTGGTTTTGGCTGGGAGTTTTTTTGTTTGTACAATTTTTTTTTTTTTTTTGTAGGTGGAACTAAGGTTGGCTTCTTCGGGCAACCAACCTAGTAACACTGTTACATATTTTTAGTACTTTTTTACATAAAGTTTACTATCGATATGGGATTTTTGTTTTTATATTCAATCTATTTTCGGAGCCGCCTCTGATCTGGCAATTCGTCCTAATTGTCCCCTTTTTGCGGGCCTGCCCAACGGCGCCGAATTATATTCGTTTATTTTAATTTTTTTTTTGTAATAGACCGTTACCTCAACCGTTATTTTATTTGCTTCCATTATTTTACTGGCTCATTCTTATTGAGTGCGCGCGGTAAGTATAAGCTACTACCTTATACGCGATATATTAGTTTTTGTTACACTCGATTCTGTATTCGAGTGAGCCCTGAAATTATTATGGCGACAAGTAATGGAGCATTCATCAAGTATTTCGTCGAGCATTCATCAAGTATTTTTACCAACTTCCTCTAAAAAACTCGGGTACTATCAGATAGTGAAATAAGTTCCTCAAGCAGTGACACGATAACAGAATTCTCAGCCCGTAGCCTAAGATTTGAAACAGATAGTGAAGACAACGATGGCCAGTACCAGGACATAAATTGGCGTATTCCCCAAGGCAATTAATTAAAAATTTCTTTTCGAGTTGTTGTGGAATCAGCAGTGCCTGTGAACATGAGGTTTACAGTTATACTGAATCGCATAGTTTTTATTTTCTCTTTGCTACCGCTGAAATATTTCAATATGTTGCGGCTCATTGATCATATAGATGGGACTGGTGCGATTACCTCAAATTCATCAATATTGGAGTAGAGATTAAGGATATAATCAGACATTTCCACGTACAGTGAAGTCAAGAAATCGATTTGAATTACTGTCGAGGTTCGTTCACTTTAGTAATAACGAAGAAAATGATCCTAATATTCGATTGTGTAAAATTATTAAAATTATTATTGACACACTAAACAGTAATTTCAGAAAATATTACAACCCAGAAGAAGTGTAGTGAATGTAGTGTAGATGAATCATTAGTGTCTTTTCGAGGACGTATAAAATTTCATCAATATTCCATACAAAAACGTCATCGATATGGAATAAAAGTATTTAAATTATGTGGTGGTGCAAAATATACATCGGAAAAGAAGAAAATATAAATAAAGTCTCAGGATACAAATCATCTGCAGTTGTGATGTCTCTCTGCGAGGAAATATTGAGGAAAGGCCACACTATTTTTTCAGATAATTGGTGTACAAGTGTTGAATTAGCGGAAGAATTAATCGCCAAGCACACGCATTTAGTAGGTACCCTGCGTAAAAATCGTCGAGGAAATCCACAGGAGGTAATAAATAAAAAATTAAAACGTGGGGAAGTCATAGCTAGATAAAATAGAAAAGGTGTAACAGTCATGAAATGGAAGCATAAAAGAGATGTGTTGATGCTTTCCACTAAACCACGGAAATTATGACTATAAATAAACAGTGGTATGTATGTGAAAAACCAACAGTAGTTTCAGTATAATTGAGGAAAGGCTTCAGTTGATTTGTCAGATCAAATGATTGCATATAGTTCACCATGGCGGCGAATTGTGAAATGGCACAAAAAATTGGCAATGGAGCTTTTATTGAATACCTGCATTGTGAATGCATTAGTATTGCTCAAACAGGTACCTAAAAGAAATATAAAAATTCCTGATTTTCGGATAAAGATAGCAATGCATTTGACAAAATTCCAAGATTGTGTCTCCGATGACTACGTTTCTCCACGTACCAGCGTAATAACAAACTTAAAAAAATGCCGGAAAAAGCTAGGGTTACGCGACAATTTTGTAAAGTTTGTTACGGAAATAACTCGAAAAACCTAGGTAGGTAACGGGCAAACAATTGTAGTAAAAAAAGTTGCTACATACTGTGGAGACTGCACTAATTCACCACGAGTGCTTAATACAACGCATTGTAACATGCGCCCATAATATTTAAGCTTTCATGTACATTATATTTTATTATTGTTGAGGGGCGCTTTAGCGGGCAATGCAACCTATTTTGTTTGGTCTATTGTACCATCCCCGTATTTAAAAACCATCAAGGTTAAGGCTTCTTAGGTAGCCTAAAACTGATTTAGGGTTGCTGTCCCAAATCTCCCTGGGAGTAGGGAAATCACGATGGAGGAGGCTCAATCTTTTCCTCGCTGTAGCCTCACAGTCGCACATCAAGTGCTCCGCAGTGCCCAGAGCCATGGTTATTTTGCTCCTTGGGCCATAAACACCCAGCCTTACCCCTTTATCGGTGAACCGTCTGTGTACCAAAAGGCCGTGCTTTCTCTAAAGAGAGGCCTGCCATGTTGCCACTCTGACCTACTTCGAATAATCGTCGTAAACGGTTTGTCAAAGTCAAGAGTAGCAGGAATGCTATCGGACAAAGATATCATTGGCTCCAAGTTCAGCACCTTGAGGATCGATAAATGATCCAGCAGGTCTCCTGGCTTAAAGGAGAATAGCTCCCGTCGACGCAGTGCCCCTGCCAGGGCCTCTTTTTTCACCACCAGGTGTAGCGGAGGAAGGTTCAGTAGGGCCTCCATAGCCACAGTCGGACAGGTGCTTTTGGCCCCTGTGATACCAAGACAGGCCAGTCTTTGCACCCTGGACAGCTTAATCATAGCACCCTTTTGTTTTGTCTTAGCCCACCATGCGATGGATGCATATGTGAGCATGGGCCTTACGACCGTAGTATATAGCCAAAACATTAACCTAGGTTTAAGACCCCAGGTTTTTCCTACAAATTGGCGACAAAAATGGAGAGATGCAGTTGCCTTGGCAGTTACTCTCTCAATTTGAGATTTCCAGAAGAGCTTTTGATCGAGGATTATGCCTAGATATTTAGCCTCCTTTGAGAAACCTATTTCTTTGCCGTCCAAAGAGGGAGCTTTTAAGTTTAGCTTCCTTCTATTAGTAAACGGTACGATGACAGTCTTTTGTGGGTTAATACCCAGATTCTTGCTACGGCACTAGCTATGCACATGTGACAAAGCGGCTTGCATGAGGTCTGAAACGGTGCTATCATGACCGCCGCTAATCGTTATGACGATATCGTCAGCGTAGGCCTGTGTTTTAAATCCACGGTTATTCAAGTCGGCAAGAAGTTCGTCGATCACGATTGACCATAGGAGAAGCTGCTGAGAAGCGACGTGATCCATCTCGCAGTGGGCGAAGAATGCCTTTTTTTACTGCTGCTTCATTGATCGCGTCGAAGGTAACGTTGTCAAACGCACCCTCAATGTCTGCAAAGGGGCAGAGAGATTTCCTTGGCCCTGAGGGACTTATCAATATCTCTCACTAGCACATGAATGGTAATCTATGTAGATCTGCCTGGATGGCAGGCAAATTGCAGACAGTGAAGTGGGCTCGCTGTAAGACCCTCTCTAATATGACTGTCTAAAACTTTCTCCATTGTTTTCAGAAGAAAGGAGGAAAGGCAGATGGGTCGATAGAATTTTGCTTCTCTATATGATCTTCTCCCCGATTTAGGGATAAAGACTACCCTAGCCTCTCTCCAGCACCTAGGAATATGGGCCAGCGCAAAGCTACCCCGAAAAAGTGGTAGCAGGACCGGCAAGATCTCTTCCAAGCCTCTCTGAAGGAGAGCTGGGAAGATGTGGTCCTTTCCAGCAGCCTTGAAGGGACTGAAGGTGCCAATGGCCCACTCAATCTTACCGGCAGTGAAAATACTGTTTGCCAGGCCTTTGTTCCTATTATAGGACCGATGGGCAAGTACTACCTCCGATTCAATGTTTGGTTCAAAGGCCAATCCAGGGTTAATTACCTGAGAGCCGGGGAAATGAGGGCTCATTAATAGCTCCACGGTATCCCTGGTGTTCTCCGTAAAGAACCCTTCAGAGGTCTTGAGAGAGATAATGCCATTAGAGTGATCCTTAGACAGAACTTTGTGTAAGCCCGTGGAGGCTGCAAGTTTGTCTATTTCTTCGCAGAAGGCTTTCCATGACCTTGGTTTGGATCTTCTCAAATCTTTATTGTAATTGGTAAGGGCTTTCTTGTAGGGGTCCCAGTTGCCCGAGACTTTAGCCCTATTAAATAATTTTCTCACTTCTCTCCTTTGCTTGCAGAGATCATTGTTCCACCATGAAACCTTTCGGTTAGTGCTTCGAGGTTTCGCAGGGCAGCTGCTCTCGAAGGCTGCGATGATCGTTTCTTGCATCTTGCAAGGTCGAGATCGGCCTCAGTAATGAGATTAGTATCCATATGTACATATAAATAAACCTTTTTTTTTTTTTTTTTTTTTTTTGTTGTATATTGCATTCATTTCTTCAAACCATTGTAGTAACGATGATAACATTGGAAATTTAAAAACTTTGAAAATTTACTCCAATAATATCTTTCTATAGTAATCTTGGCTTCGCCGGTCACCGGTGACTCCCACGGCGCTACAGACAAACTCAGTGCCGGTCAACGGTGACCCCCATCGCATTCAACGTGACGAAGTTCAGAAAAAATAACCTTAGTGACTTTTTTTATTACAGTGCAATATGTGAGAATTTTTTCCATTTTTTTTCAATTGACCCCATTTCTTTCTATATTTTCCCATCATACACCACGAAATAAGAGCTGCATTCCTTACGATAACAAAGATACCCCATGCTTGAAAATAGATCGTGGTTTCATTAAAACTCCTTAAAATGCATGTTTTCCCCAAAAACAAATTTCAAAAGCTTGTGGTCGAGAAGCTGTGTTTTTGTTCGATCAATTTTTGTGTACTATCTTTTCATCATGGACCTATTGCAAATTCTTTTAAAAGGTCCTGGCATGCCCAAAAAAATGCCCATTTTGATTGAGTAGGTGGAAGTCATAAACTGAATGAGTTTATGTCAAAAGATACTGCAAAAAGCAATATTTATACCTGAACCTATGCTGCTATTGTCGCGTAGTGAATATGTATATTCTAAGGGGCAGAAAATTGCCATTTTGTCCGTGGCGGCTAAATGGCTAGAGCGGGCCTTGGACCAGTGGGACAATAAAGGCAATACTTCTGAACTCGTACAACATTCCATTCCAGACTACAAAGCTTCAATACCAAGACCCCCCTTCCCCACCAACATTACCCATTCTCTTCGTATCCTTCAAACTAAGCTTATTATTAGACATTCCACAATGACATGATGGACTGGTAGTACAAAGGGCGAATCCTTAGCTTAGGTTATACAAATAAAATAATTTAAAAATGTGCTGGATGCACACCCAATGAAATTTGATTATACAATAGCATCAATCTAGATGTGGCTGATAAAATGGCTGCATAACTTACCATTAAATCTAAATTACACAATTGACACCTACAAATATATGGTATATCCTACAGTCTTGAAAAGAAACACTGATTTTATATGAAACCACGGTAGAGGGGATTTTGATGCAAGGACATTTATTTCAATTGACACCAGGGCTCCACCTAGATAGAAAAGACCCGGAAAAACAACACGGAAAACTATATATACTCGTATATGTATAACTATGATTTTCCTCTATAAAACAGACTAGAATCTCTATTCATTATTAAGAAAAACATGTTTCTTTCATGGATTGGTCGTGGACAGTATTAGTGCTGCAAAAACATGGAAATCTCTCAAATTATTGACACTTCAATCAATGAACACATCGATACATCAATTCGGGTGATTGTGTGGGAAGTTTGCTTTGAATGCTTTTTGTTATTGAAGTAAATGTGTTTTCATCTTTAGCACTTCTAAACGATAATAAATCATGGACTTTTCGGGCTGGCAAACAATCGTTTGTGTTCATTTATCTACAATTTTTCCACATTTCTGAACACCTCACTTAAGACCTTGGATCCCTTGTCACAGATAATCCGTTCGAGTATTTGTTGTCTGGCGACTTGGGACAGCAATAGTTGTTTGCATATGGAAAGTAGCATTAAGAATGTTTTTGGTTTGGAAATTTTTCTGCTATGTTTAATGTACCGAGCGATATCACAAAAAATCCTCCTTAAACTTTCTTTTTCGTGATAATAATATTATTTTATTATACCATTTGAGGCTCTGAAATGGTCCCTTAGAGGCGGGGACAATGAAATTCCTTTAGGGTTGCATTGTTTTTAAGAATAAGATGCTTAACCCTTTCTGTTTTGGTAGGATTTTCTTAACTCAAATAGGATTTTACTTTAAGGAATTGAATTATTTTATAAAAGCTTTTTGGATATAATTTAACAAAGCTTGATTGTAGTGGAAAATATATTGAAATGACATGGTTTACTTCATTTGCAAATTCCAAAGCTTTCCGGAGATATTAGCAAAAACTAATCATTGAGTAAGTGAGGATGTGTGCCGAGTAGACGTGTTATTTAAGCTCCCAGTTTTTATTTAATTATTCCGCCTTTTTGTACCCAAAATTTAAAGTTTAATTTTATAGCTAAATTACTCGCGTTTGTGCTTCGTCACTGCATTTGCTTCGAGATTTTCACCAAAGTTAATCTATTAAAAATATTGTTAATAATGCCAAAACCAAGACCTGTCACTAGAAAATTTACTGAGGTGGAATCTTCTAATGCCGGTACTAACTGCACTCCTGTGAACTCGGCCAGCAAACATAATGATAGCTGTAACAGCAAGGGGACACCAAGATCATCATCAATTTCAGCTCCCGAAAACCGTCTTGAGCTGTTAGAAAAAAGGTTAATGACCCACATCAACCGTGTGCTGGATGATCAATTTACTGCTGCTACTGCTGCATTCGAAGAAGGATTGAAACAGCTGGAAACGCGTTTAGTTTCGCAGATGGATGAGATGCGTACCACTTTTACCAACTTAGTGGGAGAATTGCGCAGTGAGGTCGAGTCGGTTCAACATGATCTTGCCGTCGTTTCTAATGAACTAGAGGACGTGCGCCGCCAGTCCCGACTGCATGATGTGATTATTCGAGGGGTTCCTCTGTGCGACACTGACAATCCAAGACTGATCTTGAACTCCATTGCCTCTACCATAGGGCACGAGCTGACGCCGTATGTCAATGTCTTTCGGCCAGTAAAGCGGCAAATCGATGAGTCTAGGAATGGAAGCTCAAAGCATGACAGCCCGTTGCTGGTTGTTAAATTTCCGTCAGCAAACGAGCAGCTAGAATTCCTGAAAAAAAGCCGCCGCCATGGAATTTTGACTCTAAAGGATTTGAAACTTGGCTTTACTGCAGACAGCAAAATATACATCAATGAAAGTTTGACGTCGAAAAATAACGACATTCTGCAGTTAGCACGGAAGCTCCAGAGATCTAATAAAGTTTTCTCCGTATTCACACGTCGAGGGTATGTTTATGTGCAGCTGGAGAGGAATAAACAGCCTCGAAAGTTTGTCTCCGCTCTTGATTTGAACGAGCTCTTCAATTCAGCCGCATCTCATGGTTTGCGTTAGAAGTCATTAAATCTTCATACAATACTGTGGAGCATTTGTTATGTATGTAATTTTATCACTTTTTTCAATGTATTTAATTTTAAGTTTTGATAGATTTTTCCTAAATTGTGTTGTCTGTGATCATAGCCGCTCTCTCCGTGTCTTATTATTCTCTTACCTTCTCTTTAATCTTACTTTGTTTCTACTTGCTTTTTGGATGTTTCTGCGGATGTGGTCCTGTGTCATTTTACAATTATGAATATTATTCCTAATAGTGTGCACAGGCAGCGTCTGCTACTTAATATCCTTTCCTCTTCCTCCGGAGGCCTGAACATCTGTGTTCTCAATGCACGAAGTCTAAAAAATAAAATTGACGAATTTAGCCTAATGTTGGAAAGTTCAAAAATACATGTTCTGATGGTAAGTGAGACTTGGTTGAAACCTGAAATCCCAACCTCCCTAGTTTCGCTTCCTGGTTTTTTGCTGCATCGTAATGATCGCATAGTTCGTACTGGTGGAGGAGTTGCTATATATTGTTCATCTTTGCTCTCCTCAAGAGTAGTGGGCAAATCCTATGGCTCACAATTTGAGTTTATCGCTGTAGAATTAAGTTCTGCCTGTGATAAATGTGTTGTTGTCAGTGTATACTGCCCACCCAATATATTTAACACTGATATTGCTACTGAATTTGCCAACCTTGTCTTTAGCCTCTCTCACCGATATGAAAATGTAATTGTTGCTGGTGATTTTAATGTTGACCTCCTGAAAGCCAATTCTCGTACGGATTCGCTCAGGCATTTTCTTGTATCGCTGCATTTGCATATCTTAAATCAACTACCAACATTTCTGAGTTGCCTGAATCCTTCCTTACTTGATATTCTGGCTACGACCGCCTCGGATGCTGTGATAAGACAGAGTCAAATCTCCCCTCCTAGTTTTCTTGACCATGACCTACTATTCCTTTCCACTCGTTTTGCTTTTTCCCCATCTACCTCATCTTCTTCAGTATCATACCGTGACTATAAAAATATTAATTTAAATCTGCTATCTGTAGTCACTGCCTCCATGCCTTGGGATGATATCTATTTCACCACTAATGTTGACACTAAAGTTGATCTATTGACTACATTTATTCAACACATTTACGATCAATGCGTACCTATAGTAACAAGAAGTCAGCGGTCTTCTGCCCCGTGTCCTTGGTATTCTCGTGAGATCCGTGATCTGATTAATCAACGTGAATTTATGTACAGACGCTATCGTAAAACAAAGATTCCCAGCTGTCTTAGTGCTTATAAAAAACTTCGCAACCTCATCAACAGTAAAGTAAAATTTGCTAAACGTGAGTTTTATTCCCGCAAGCTTGATCCTGCCCTAACTTCCAAACAACTTTGGTCAAATCTCCGGTCATTAGGTATTAATGCTTCCGAATCTATACCGTTTGATGTGAATCTGCTCAATGCCTCCTTCATTCAATCTCCTCCTGATCCTACACTCCTCACTCAGTCGTGCTTTCAATCATCTAGTCCATTCTGCATCGATGGTTTTAACTTCCGTTGTGTGGACTCCTGCGAAGTTCTGGAAACGTTGCTGTCCATCTCATCTAACTGCATTGGTTGCGATGAAATGTCTCCCCGTTTTATCAAGCTGATTTCTCTAGTTCAACTAGTTCCTAGTTCTTCTTGATTTCTCAAAAGCGTTTGACTCAGTAGTTCACTCTCTTTTGCTCTACAAGCTTAGTGCATTCTATAGTTTTTCTTCTTCTGCTGTTCGACTTTTCTCATCTCTTCTATCTAATCGGCTTCAGTGTGTGCGCCATAATGGTACTGTATCTTCTTTTTTACCAGTACCTTTGGGGGTTCCACAAGGTTCAATTCTTGGTCCCCTTCTTTTCTCATTATATGTTAATGATGTCATATCTGTTATCCAACGTTGTTCCTTCCATCTGTATGCTGATGATCTCCGTTGTATACCTCTTGTCCTCCTAGTCAGATTAGATCTTGCATCTCAGATTTTAATAATATTCTGTTCCAAATAAATCAGTGGAGTTCATCCAATTTCCTTCAATTAAATCCTAATAAGTGTAAAGCTCTCGTCCTTAGACGTCCCACTCTGTCCCTGGACAATATTCCTAACATATTCCTTAATAATGTTCCTCTTCCCTTCGTTGACTGTGTCAATAATCTTGGCATTGCCATTAATTATAAACTATCCTGCTGCAGTCAAGTCTCACTTATGCTCTCGAAGATCTATGCTACACTACGTAAACTTTGGCTCTACGGTAGTCTCTTATCACCATCTATCCGTGCCAAACTAGTTAAAGCTCTTGTGATACCGCACTTTCTTTATGGCTCCCTGGTTTATATATCTTTTGACTCGTCTTGTCGTCAACGACTAACGGTTGCATTTAATGATTGCTTGCGTTATATCTTTCACTTGAGACGGACAGATCACGTCTCGGATATACGGAATTCCTTATTAGGATATGACGTTTTTCGTCTCTTAGACATCATGGCTCTGGTCCTTTTATATAAAGTGTTCTATACCAAAATTCCTTGTTACCTATCTGATTTCTTATCTCCCTTGCACTCCACTAGATCAATTAAATTTCTTATTCCTGCCCATCTGTCCCTAATTGGTAGTCGCTCCTTCTTTGTGCATGCTATTAGGCTTTGGAATAGCCTTCCCAATGTGGTGCAAAGAATAGGCACAGTCGCGGCGTTCAAAAAGCAAGCATCTATTTTTCTCTCCTCCTCTTAATTTTCTCTTCTTCAGTCTCTCTAATCGTTCTTTCTTCTATGCTTTTATGATCACAGAAATAGTTTTAATTAATTTGTGTAATTATCTAGTTAAGGTTAGTTTAAGCTATTTATTAAGTTCCCAATTTTTATATATTTATGTTTTTCTTTTCTGATACTCTAAAAGATGAAAGTCTTGTGTACTCATTCCTGTACTAAATTAGTAAATAATAAATAATAATAATAATAATAATGTAAAATACTTGTCAGATTTGACCGCCTACTGACCGACCGACTGAAAAGAACAAATTTTTCGGTAACTACTGGAAAATCCGGTATGAACTGGAATTTTCTGAAACCCCTGATCCAAAGATAGGTTAATATGATCAGGCTAGTCCCTTCCAAATACGGTTGGGGTGAGGTTATAATCCTCCCCCAGAAAAAAAAATTATTACGGAACGAACAGCTTTTGTGTCTTTCATGTAGAAGTGGATCCATATTTTAGAGTATTAGAGGTTGATTTATGCATTTTGTAAAATCTTTCGCTGTAGGGGTGGAGCAGCTACAGAAGTGCACTATAAGTGCAATTATAATGCACTTCTGCAGTTGCTTTGGTTTTTGTAGCAAGGAATGTGACGGAACGTCACTCCGAGACAGGTCCTCTAGTGCTCACCGCTTTTGCAGTGAACGACACATTTGTTGCGAGATGCCAAGACCGAATCCCGGTTGTAGAGCCTTTAAAGAAGCAGAACGATTTTCGGATTTTGACAAGTGATGTTTTGTTGAAAAACTATCGCTGTGCAGAATCCAAAAAAGATTACTTCGTTTAGAGCGGATCTCAGTCCATCGAGTTTAGTAGACTTATCAATTTAAGGTCTTTCTGACACTGTTTTTTCATTTAAACAAAAAAAGACCCGCCCGAATGTTATGAAAGTTTTTTCAGAGCATTTTTTCGTGAATATTTTTCTTTCGGCACCTCAAATAAGTCGACATAGTTTTTGGTTCTCGCGGTATCATGCGACCATCCCAAACAGTTATTCTCGCAGTCTTCCGGATAACATCTTACACCGTGATAAGGTTAAATGGGCAGAGGCCTCTTCTCAACCCTATAAGTACCCGGGAGGAAATGAATTTTCCCGGCCCTACTTCAGAAGTGCCATGATTGATTCTCGACAGCATAATCTGCCTCTTTCTAGCCAGCTTCCTCTGGGGATACATTCAAACCATCTGGAGGAAAGTCGGAGTTGCTTTTATCCCCAAACAGAGTAACAGATCCCTAGAGCTACCTTAATCATACAGACCTATCAGCTTAACCTCTTTTCCTTTGAAAACGATGGAAGAGCTGCTAGACCTTCATATTTGGTGCAAGCTGGAGCTCTCCCCTCCTCTACATAGCTCCCAGTTCGCCTACTGGAAGGCTAAATCAGCAGAGGTTGGGACAAAGCCTTTCTGGCTAAAGAAACTGCTTTACGTGCCTTCCTTGACATCGAAGGTGTTGGAAATCGAAAGGAGACAAGTTACATCAACCCTAAAAACCAAACAATTTACATCAAACCTCGGCTGAGAGCAGTTATCCCGATCGCCCCACCATTTTTATCCTCGACTCACAGCGGTTACCCAGCATAGGAGATTCACAAAGGAAGACAGTAGCAATCCAGAAATTGTAACAAGCAGAAGTCATCAGAAGTAGAAGTCAGCAGCAGAGAATTCTCTATAAATTACTTATTACTGTTATTAGTTAAAATACATAAAACGGAAGTTAAATTAAAGTTCTAAGTTGAGTTATTAGTGTAAAACCTCGGCCCTTTTGGTGTTAAATTCAGTGGATGCACTCCGGTATTCACCCTTCGAAGAAGATTCAGCCCCCCCCCCGGCAGATCAGCACCCCTTAACTCCCCCGAGTTTTCCACAAAGGTGCTTTCGACAACACTGGGTATGATTCTATCTCTAGAACACTGGCTCTCAGAAACCTGGATCCTCACACGATTGAGTGGATAAATGCCATGATTGTAGATCGTGACATTTCTTCTACCCTAGGTGTCTCCACCATTAGTGTTAAGGTTATTAAGGGCTGCCGTCAAGGTGGAGTCCTATCCCCGCTACTCTGGTCACTAGTTGGGGATGAACTTTTTACTAAACCATCTGAATCTGGTTTCGATGTCATCGGTCGGTCATTGTCTCCAGGAAGATTGACTTGACCATTACAGAGGTCATGAGAATAGCACTCCGGGAAGTTCTATGATGGCAATCAACCCAAATAAGACTGTCCTGGTACCTTTTTCCAAACTAAACCTAGGTCCTATCTGTATCCAAGGTACTTCAGTTGAATACTCAGAATTGTAACGGTCATTTTTGCTCGAAAATCCTGAAATATAATTACTTGACTCAAAGTCACTGTCGGGAATGAAATTGAGAAGTTGTTCGGAACCAAAGAGTAGGCGGCGAAAAGAAAAACAAAAATACAGAAAAGAAAGTTTGTGGAGACAGTTTTTTTTTTTGGGCAGTCAGTTTGTGGAGTCAGCTCCTAGAGTTTTTTTTTTGGAGTGATCTTCCAATCTGAATCTTCCACAAACCAACCCGAAGGGGTCGAGAGTATTGTCGGGCCGGCTAGAAAAGGATCAGAAGGAAAAAATTTTGGCGTACTAGCAAATTTGGCGAGGATTTTTATGGTTTTAAGGTGCCATATGGTTTGATTCAGAGAGTTGGTGTGCCGCTACGAGTTACAAATCGCATGTGCTGGAGGCAGTTCCGAAGAGGAAGATATTGTGGTGCCAACCCCCGAATAACCGGGAAAGAACCCCCTCAAGAGGAAGAAGGAAGTGATGGTGCTACCCAATGGTATATAAGCTCGACTGTGGAGATAGAGGTTCCTGCCAAGAAAAAAAAAATAACAAAGGTAAAAGTTATTGTAGTTAGTAGTTTGAAGAGCGGTGACCAGAGGCCCCGAAACAAACCCGTGGGAGCCCCAACCCCAATGTGGTAGGGCAGATAAATCCACCTTTTTAATGGCTACTTTGATGGAGAGCGGCGTGACTGAGACAAGAAATACTCAAACCAGTACACCCAGTCACAAGAGGTTTAGCTAGCATCTTATCTTGGTCTACTGGCTCTTGCACGGCTCTAGGAGACTAGGATTCCCAAGGAAGCAACTCTTATTATCGCCTAGTAAGAAGATAACGAAGGCTGATTTATGAAATATTTCCTTAATTTGTCATCCCATCATTGTCCTTTTTGTTCATTTCACTGTATCGAAGGTCTCAAACATACGATACCCATTTTTGTTCATGTTCAGGGTACAATTTCGTTCGTTATTGCTCCTGCTGGGCTCCTTCGGGGCTACATGACCAGTAAAGAAGGTCTCCAGGGTTAAAGAAAAGAAAACAAACTGGAAGATAAATCAGGGAGGAAGAGAAAAAACCTTATTGAATAATAATATATTTCAGTATAGGTACTTGAGCGTTATTAATTTGCGTTTTGTTTTATGTATATTACCATAATATTAGTACCATTTCTATTGATTTTTTTTGTGATACTTTGTTATAGTCTATTGTTTTTGCACATAGTACTTTATAAGTTAATAGGAGTTTACAACCGTATTTTATTGAGCCTTCTCACACGGTCCTTTTACACTTTTACTCCTTTTGTTATTATTTAATATTTATCAATTGTTATTATGCTCTAATATTACTGAACAACAATAATAATTTTAGCCACATATGAAGTACTTTACGTCCACTTTGATAACAAAAAACTACGTTAAGTATTGTATTAAAATTGTAAAAAGACAACGTACTGGGCCCAGGGCGACGTTTTTATTTATAATGTCAGTAATTTTTTTGTGAGAATTTGCTTCGTGGTAGAATTTCGAACTACATATCACTGAATTCATTTTATTCCGTTTTTTTTTCACACTTAACTCTATGATTACGCATTTTAGTAGTTGTTGAAAACTCTTGTTGTTGGTGATTAATAAATATAGATTGATTTATCCTAGTTTTGTTCCCAGTTTTTCGAATAGGCATGATAGCCTAAATTGCTACGTTTTTTCAGGATGGTTAGCGGATTTCTCTCCGGGGCTCTCATTCTTTGATTTTTTGTGTTTGTGGCAGGTTCACTCTTTCCCAGAAAACCAACGGTGGCGCTCTAGGCTGAGCGAACGTTAACCTGGAGTGACCTGAAGAGGACTGGCACTGACATAGAGGTAAGTGGTGAACTATGAAGGTTTCGGTCCGGCCACACACCCCACGACCCCTCCGGCGAGCTAGTGAACTCCGTGTGGCCGGCAGCATATCCCCCTAACCTTAGTATCGGTGGTTGGGGAGGATATGAGTTCCGGAAATTTTTTTTCTTATGTATGGTATTGACTCCTTGGTCATGCTTTTCCGGGCTTCTGGCTAGGGGGGCAATACCTCGCATAAGTATCGCCCAAGATATAGTCGCGCCATTATGATGTTACAGAATTCGTCTAATATTTGGGAGTAAAGTTAGACAAGAGATTGAACTGGAACGCTCAACTGGACTACGTCATCAGTAAAGCCACATGGGCCTGCTCGAGTCTCTTGAGCAAGACACGGGGTCTAACGACACAAATAATGTTCTCTGACAGCCAAGGTGCTATAAAGGCACTCTCAACGTGAAAGTTTCCTTCCACAAAATGTGCAGGGTATTTTGACGTACTCCAGAGTCTGAGCAGAAGAATTGAGGACTCGCTCTGCTGGGTCCCCGGAAACTGGTTGAGGGGAATGAGGCTGCAGACAGTTGGTCCAGGGCGCAGAACTCTTCTGTAGCATCTCGTGATACACAGTCCCTAATATTGGAGTGGATTAAGGGACTAAACCGAGCCTATTGAGAGTCAGTCCAAGGTCATAGACAGGCTAAAGATCTTATAAGACCCCTCGCTTTAAGGGGCAGTATCACTTTTAACAGAGCCGACCTAAGCCTGCTGGTAGATTATGTGACTGGCCATGTAGGACTGCGGTATTACCTCCACAATCCAGGACTGTCTCAAGAGACAGAGTGCTAACTCTACATGGAAGGCGTCGAGACTTCCAAGCATATTCTTTGTGAATGCCCTGCTCTGATCTGGCTTAAAAAAGACCTTTTGTCAGAGAGTTTATGAGCCCTGCCCAAGTTTGATCTTCGTCAATTAAAAACCTTCTTGCCTTCGTCCCGAAGGCTGATAGTCCGTTCCGCTAGTGGGATATGTACAAAATAGGCCTAACTTGACCGCAGTGTTCACCATGTGGGTCATTCCTTAAAAACAAAAAAGCTCTCGAGTCATTTGAATCATTTAAACAACATTAATCCTGCGTTTTCTACTTCATTTCCATCAACTGTTCCGCTGTATTTTCCAAATTTCCAAAACACCTCTTGCCGTCATAACAAACAAAATTTTGCGTACAATATAACAAGAATTAATTTGCTAAACTCCCATTTGCCGCAACACTTTCCGCCTTTATGTTTATCATACAGCATTAATCTCAAGTTCGTTCAGGCATTAACCTTCATACTCGTATATATCCTCTCTCGCACCACTCCTGATCTCTTAATCCTCAAGATAAATCGATTAACTTTTGGGGAATGGCCTGCGTTTCATATTGCTCGGGCGTTTAATCCTATTTGGCTGAGGTTAACTACCTCTTCAAGATGGGAACCTCATCCAAACTCCATCAAGCCACGCAACTGACGGAAAGGCATTCTCAATGCTTCAGAAGCTTTTTCTTCTTCTTGTACTGGTTCAAAAGTAAAGAACCTCATCAACGTCTGTTCCAAGGATATAAATAAAAATTGGTCTCCGTGGTGATATTTTGCAATTGTGATTATGTGCGTGCGGATTCTTGCTGCGGAGACAAGAATCTTGAATGTAAAAATAGAAAATGTCATCAGGATTATATTTTGTTGCTGTTTAAGGATATTAAAAGTCAAAGGATATTTTTTTATAATGACTTCGTTTCTGTGTAGACAAATCAATTTCCTTTAACAAATTAAAATGCCACAAAGTGCCAAAATCAATTTGGATAAAAGTTCAAACTTAAAACATAAATTCTATGTAGTCCTGTGACCTATCTGCTCGCTGCTCTGGCAAGGACGAAACATTAAAATATTTAACAACCCCAGAGATGTTTTTTTAAACTATGTATAAAGAAATGAAATGCAAATGGCGTGAATTTTAATTTGTGAATCCTAATTTGAAGCAGAATTGCGGAGGTTTCTCCTTTTTTTGTCGCGCTTTTCTTATTTAATAAAATTGATGCAGAACGAAGCACTCACGAAAGAATTTATGGAAATCATAAATATATATTCACAAGCATTAATTGAAACGAAGGCGAGAACTACTACGTGCATACAAACTACGGCAAAAGGTCCTGTGGAATGGTGGATGATAGCGCAGACGGGTTTCTAAATTTCCATAAGACAATTTTACGGATTTTTTAATTTCCTTAAAATATGAAAATTTCATCTGCATATCCAGTCAGATCACAGTCGTCTGTTTTTATTAATTTGCTCGCAATTAAAGCGAAAGGATTAGTTTTTTACCTTTTTTTAAGAAAAGGACTGCAAGTAATCCTTTCTCAGACGCAAAAACTTTTACCCTTGAATTATTTTTCCCTAATTTAATTTTTCGTTCGTTGTTTTTTTTTTTTTTTAATTGAGGTTTTATCTAAATTTGGGGAAAAGGATACCAATAATTTGGAAACAATTTAAGACTTATAAAAACTTTTGTTTTTTGTTATCTTTTGATAAAAAATGAAGATTACAACACTTAAGGGGACTCTTCACTGAAATGGCTAAAATTTGAACCGCTAGACCAATTTAGATGAAATTTTGTGTCCGAATAGTTGTTATCGAGTAAAAAACAAAAGCACAATCAATTGTTGGAAAAAAAATTTTAAGCAACATTTTTGTTAATAAACATCCGAGAAAAAGGGTATATTCCGCGAGCTCCTTGCACGCGAATTTTGAATCGATTTTATTTTTGTTAGTGCCAAAATGTTCAGTAATTAATAATAAACAAAACTGTCAGACAGAATTTTGATATCTTTTTTTGTTTATTAACAATCCACAAATATGTCTGGCAATGTCGAAAAACAGCCGAAAATCTCGATTTTTTCGGTTTTTTATTACATTTTTGTTTATAACTTTATGAATTTTTAAAATTTCAAAATTCTGTCTGACAGAATTATTCAGTTATAAATTTCGAACATTTTCCACTTTATAAAATTTAAATCGGTTGAAAATTGTGGAACGAGGAGCTCGGAGAAGTTAAAAAAAATGAAAAAAAAAAGTTGTTGAAATAATCACGTTCAAAGTTTGACGCACACATCATCGCTCCAAAGAGGTCATGGATATGATCGATGTAAGTAACGTTTAGTAAAATGTTATTAGGCAAACACCTTTGCGTTTATATTTGCAGCTCAATTTAAACTTTTTATTTATATGTTTGTAGGGACAACTGAAGAGACCTTTAGGCTCATTAGAGCAAGAATTGACTTAGAGGAGGAGTTTTCGAAAAAAAACATTTGATCTCCGGCAAGCATGGGAGTAAGCTATAAATGTTAAACAAAAGTGAGATTATATTTGAGGAGCGTCGGAACAAAAACCGATATGTCTTAATTAAGACATTATTTTTTTTAATTTTTTTCTGTTACAAAATGTTTAATTATACACCCTTCAGGAAAGAAATCAATTAAAAAACAGTTACATCCATCTTAAAAAAAATATCAAAATACTGTGGTCAAATCAAAACCCGACAAATAAATTTTTAAATTCAACAGGTTCTTGTTGTTGGATTAAAAACCGATAATTCTTATTAAGTTTTACACAATTCAACAATGGTCGGTTCAAATTCCGATTAGGTACACGTTTACAAAAAAGCTTAAGCGATTTTTCTATTCTTTTATTAAATCGATTCCCAAAAAATATCTGAACGCTCTTCGTAAATACTTCGCCTTACCCTCACGTGATTGGCTGGGTGTCGTTTTTGTCAACTCGCTATCAAGTTTCTTCCCGTTTTGTGTTCTCCTTAGTCTTTGGTTCTCCTTTCCGTTACTACTGCTTTTACTGTGTGCCTTAGATTTTTCGATAAATAATTGTTGGAAATGATATTATTATTATTATTATTCTTGTTGAGGGGCGCTTTAGCGGGCACTGCGACCTATTTGTTTGGTCTATTGTGCCATCCCCTTCTTTAAAAACCATCAAGGTTAAGGCTTCTTAGGTAGCCTAAAACTGATTTAGGGTTGCTGTCCCAAATCTCCCTGGGAGTAGGGAAATCACGATGGAGAAGGCTCAGTCTTTTCCTCGCTGTAGCCTCACAGTCGCACATCAAGTGCTCCGCGGTTTCGGGAGCTGTCCCGCAGAATCGACAGCCAGAGTCGGCCACCAGTCCTATTTTGTTTAGGTGATAGTTAAGCGAACAGTGGCCCGTCAGGAGCTCTGTTATTATTTTTAGATCCCACCTCTTGAGATTTAAAAGTTTGCCCGCCTTAGCTTTATCGATTTGGATGAATCTTTTAGCTTGACGAGCACCCTGGGTCCTAGACCAGCTTTGAAGAAACATCTGGTCAACCCAATTCTTTAAGGCCATTTTTACGTGGCAGCTTGCTAAGCTACAGAAAGGTTCCGGACCAATAGGTAATGAGTTTGCGCCTGCTCTAGCCAGGCTATCGGCAAACTCATTACCAATGTGACCTTCGTGGCCCGGAATCCACATCAGCGTGACACTATTGTTCCTGCTGAGGAATTTCAGGGATTGAAGACAATCCAGGACAGTCTTTGATGACACTCTGTGCGATCTAATGGCCAGCAGTGCAGCTTGACTGTCCGAGGAAATAACAATGTTAGAGCTATTTGGAGCTCTATTAATACAAGTCTGAGCACACACCTGGATGGCGAGTACCTCAGCCTGAAAAACAGTGGGGGTAGTGCCCAGAGCCATGGATATTTTGCTCCTTGGGCCATAAACACGAAATGATTGGAAATGATTGGTTCTCCGTCTATTTTAGAGGATTGTGTTATAGGACAAGACATTAATCAAGAAAGTACAGTAAATGACATTAATCAAGGGGCGCATAAGGCTGCTCGCACACTGCATTTCGTACAAATTCTGATGAAATTGTATACATTTTCATCAGAATTCGCACCCCGATCTAGCGCCTTCCCATTACTCCAAACACTAACTTGTAGTAATGTGGGAATAAACCTATTTATTCATGCTTTCATAAAAAGGTACATTCCAATGCAAGATATGTATAAACTTTAGAAGGAAGTAAACAACTGATTTATGACAACATATTTTCTATTATTTATGAAATGTATTTTGTATATTTTATGGAAATTGATAATCATAGGTAAAACGAAGAGTAATAATAAAGAGTAATATTGCCATAGATGGTGTTCATTATTCTTTGTCATAGATGGGGTGCAATTAAAATATATCAATTCTCTCAAATTCTTGGCGGGCAATTATTGTATAATTCTTTCAGCAGCATCTCCATGAAAGATGCGTTAGTTTTTCGAGTTATTTGTTTGAATATTTTCGCAATTCTTCACTTAATATATTGTCATCCAGACTGAAGTGTTATTCAATAGAAAGAATACCACGAAAAAGCGTAATTAGTGGCTAGTCTCTAGGCACAACATCCCACTTTTGTTTTGTTATTCTGAAGAGATACATACAAATTTAGTTAATAAAAACTTAAAAATATGCTTTTAAACAAAGGGCTGCAAAATTTTTTAGATATGGGGCAAATCGTTTGTAAAATTTTTGTAAAATATTAAAAATTCTGAGAAAAATCACTTCCTTATATTCATGGACTATAAGGACAGTCTTAAATACATCGTTCGTGAAATTTATAAATTTTCATTCATTTCATAAGCGTTTATATGCCCTGGTAAAAATTAGATATCTACTTTTCGTTTTAAACCTACCAAATGTTTCGTTTAAATCATACATATTTTTTGTGACAAATCCACAGCGAAGTTCGATAAAATTAAATTTTTGTTTTGGTCTACAGCACCACCTACATGACTAAAAACTATAATAAAATGAACAGCATATAAAATATGCATATAAACAAATAAATACTTTATATTATTTCCGCGAAATTTCTTAATGATTTATAAAGCCGCCGAAGAGCCATAAAAACTCAAGAAAATGATTTTTTTGCACTTTTAATTAAATAAATGTTTATGTTCTCCTGAGTATCATTATTAAATAATATAATTTAGTGACAAATAGAATTAAAACATGTTACACCGAAGTAAAAAAAAATTTATGTCACCATTTTGCGGTCGGGGATTGAACTTGGTTCGCCTGGGATAGGACCCAAGACCCTTACCTCTAGGCTACCGATAAATGAACTTTATTAGAAATCTCTTTTTTGTTGTTAAATATACTTTTGTTGTTAAATATACTTCTGGTTGAAATTTCCAGACCATTTTCTCAGTTTTTGGTCTTTTGACCAAGAGCTACATTTTGAGATATTTCCCAAGTCTGTATCTGCAGTACTTTCAGAGATGAAAGTAGGCTTCAGACGGACAGACGGACAGACGGACAGAGCCTCTGTATAAGCTTTTTTTTTTTGAAAAAGCTAAAAAACCATGTTTCAAAAGGTATTTACACAATGTTTTAACATAGGCTTTAAATCACCTTCAAGTGATGCATGTGGGACATGCATTCTAATAAGTAACCAAATAAAAAAAGAAACGAACCCAGAGAAAAAGAAAATACTGATGGTGTAAAAAAGAATTCACACATTACGTGGCAAAGCATTTTATAACTTATGCAAAAAACATGTTAATGATCCCGCTTCAGTGTGTTTTTGTTTTGACTTACAACAAGTTCAGCCCCTCCCTAAAACTCCTATACAAGATGCATTTTACTTGAGGCAGATCTCATATTATAATCTACATATGTATGGTGGGAATGGATTCTAAATGCCCCAAATTTTATCAATGGACAGAAATACAAGGTGGTAAGGGTTCTACGGAAGTGGGTTCAGCCCTTTTACACTACTTGGATTCTCTAGACTTGGAAGGAAAACAAGTATTGAGGTTGTTTTGTGATGGATGTGGGGGGCAAAACAAAAACTCCCACATCATCCAGGCTTTAATGTTTTGGTTAGTGAACAAGGCTCCTAAATATATAGAGGAAATTAATATAACACACCCAGTAAGAGGGCATAGTTTTTTACCTGCTGACAGGGTATTCGGCAGAGTCGAAAAACAGATAAAAACTATACCTGTCATTACAAAGAAAGAAGACTACGTGGTATAAAAACCATGGAACAGTATTGCTACTAGGACTGCATTGGGAGCGACTGGATATTAAGAGTTTAGAAAAATTCTACAAGAAAATTGACAGAATAAGGGTGAGTTGCACCAACTAACTTTAACCGTAACAAAAGCTTGATCGGTTGTCAAATCTCCGGTTAGACAAAACGAGAGTTGCACCGTTTAACAATTGTTAACATGACGTAACATTTTAACGTTAACTTTAACCAAGCAAATTCCCCCGGTTAGTGTTATTGTTATTGTTAACTAATGACAGCTGTCATAGACCCAAACAGGGGTGCTATTTCCAATAAACTCACAAACTGTGAAACTTATAAATACACAAAAATATAAATTTAAATCAAAGTAGCAGTTAACGAAACTTTAACAAACGATTGGGTGGTGCAACTCATTTTTACAGACTGGAACTTTAACAACTTTGTTATTGTTAAAGTTAACTTTAACAATAACTTTAATCAATGATTTGGTGCAACTCACCCTAAGAGATTTGAAAAGAATTAAGGTGAAAAAGTATGAAGTACGACAGGGCAGGAATAGGAAGAAAAAAAATATTTATCAGCTAGAGACTTACCATAACTTCATCAATGAAAGTGAGAAAGAAAGGAAACCATTTTGTATCCTGAAACGTGGAAAAAGTCATCCCCGAACTATGCAAATAGTGACAGAAAAACCAAAACTATCGTTAAAAAAGAAACAAGATGTGAGAAATTTACTATTAAAACAGTTTGGAGATGGCTGGGAGAACACCAGAGAATTACTATGGTATAAACAAGTCCTAAACGATGAAAATATTGATGAAGATTAGGAGGATAGTGATGACGAAATCCCAGTTTGTGAAGATGAGCATTGCGAATGCCTAGAACCCGAAATTTTGTATGCCATTTAATTTTAAGTTTTTTAATTATTCAGATTTTGCATTGAAATAAAAAGTACAATATTCATCTAAAAGCAATATATTTACCAATTTACTTACTGTACAAAATAAATCAATATAATTCGCACATGAAACCAAATACTGTCATAACTCAAAATTGTAAGTTGCGAGTCATTTGAGAGTTTAGAAAATTCCCATGTAAATACATACATACATATCTAATTTTAAGTACCTATGTTTTGAAATGTTGTTAATTTTTTTATGGTACATATAGTTATGTCACTTGAAAATAAATACGTAAAGTTTATTACCCCTAGAATTTTTATTTATTTCACCTCTCTAACTGCAAATTAGTTAGAATGAATCTAAACCTCTACAAGTCGAATATTTCTTTACAAAATCCGCCTTAAGTCGAAACCCTTCATAAGTCGAAAACTCTATAACTCGAATTTTTTGGCGCCTCCCTTGAAGTTCGACTTACAGAGGTTCTACTGTACATACTTAATTTAAGAAATAAGATACATAACTATAATTTGGTTTTACCAAAATCCGATAAATCCGTTTTGATCATATCAGATACCGACATATCCATTTGGTTTCGTCAAAAACCGATATATCCAAATGATCGCGTCAAAAACCGATATATCCAAACTTGTCCGCCAAGTATCTCGCAAAATTAAGTATCTACCCTCCCTCAAGTTTCACACATCAATCGATGTCACTTTAACTGCAAATTGACATGCTATAATTTTCCACTTTTGTAACATTAAAAAACTTACAAGCTTTTTTTTAATTTGTGAAAAATATGATAAATTGGATATATCGGTTTTCGTTCCGACGCTCCTCATTTAAAGTAAAATATTATTATTTACAGGCGTGTTGCTGTGGAAGCGCAATTAGACAAGTCCTACGACAAGATGATGAAAAAATGGTATAATCTAATTGCAAAATACAAAGTAAGTACATTAAGTTCCTTTGATAAAAAGAAAATTCATACAAATTAGCAAATAAAAGATCCATCGACTGGAGTGAGTACCGAGGATGGATGTGAACTATCAACCACCTGGATTTTTTATATGGAGTTGGACGAATATTTGTCCAAAAAACATAATATTAATCCATCGTTTTTGATTAATAGTGAAAACGGGGAAAATATTGATTTTTTGGATGAGGAGTTTGAAACAACATCGTCGCCGTTAGATGTACCTACCCCACCAACTGCTGGACCCAGTCGTCAAATACGCCCAATGAGAGACACGCCAAGGGGAACTGGGCGAACTGAACAACTAGAATCAAGGCCATCAACTTCACTAGTCAGAATGGAAAGAAAGCGGAAGCTTTCTGAGATTGAAAAGGATACAGCAAAAACTAACAGAAGCATAAGAAAAGGGGTTAAGTTATTTGAAACGTTTATGCGACAACAATTTAATTTATCTGTAGAATCCTCTGATTCAGAATAAAATATGTTATTTAATTTGGTTGAATTAAGTTTTTACTATTATTATCTTATAAATTGGGAGAACAATGGGAGAAAGATTACTTAGAAAATTTTGCATTAATTCAATTTGGCCTTTGCTGGAGTCGTTCCATTAGCGAATTCCTAAATTGTATGGCTTGGTCATCGTCACTTGTTGTATTGCCAATATGTATGTTCCCCATCGGACACATCGCCTGCTTCATCCTCTCTAAAATCATATATTTCCGTAAAATCCAAGCCGCCATTCAAACATATATTATGCATTACACATGCAGCTGCAGTAACTTTAATAGAGTTTTCTATTTTCAATTCAAGCTTGCGATTGAAAATTAATCGCCATCGCTGTTTTAGTTTACCAATTGCAGACTCCACCATGCTGCGGGCTTTGCCATGAACAGTATTAAATCTTTTTTCCGAAATAGTTAAAGGATGAGTTCTTTTAAAGGGGGTTATAATTGCAATTGGTGTTAACGAGCAAGCATAGCCATTGTCGCCTAAAAGGGAATAACCTGAATTGGGGAAACATGCTCTTTATACAATTGGCTGTTGCGAAGTACTCGTTGATCATGCACTGATCCTGTACAGCCGGTGCAGATGCTGTAAAAGCGACCGCCGCTACCACAAACCACTTGAAGTTGGATCGATGTATTTAATTTTCTATTTATATATTGACTAGGTGGCACAGCGATATTCACGTATGTCCCATCAATAGCTCGAACGGCATTTGTGAAAATGGAAGTTTTCGCTCGTCGGTTACAGCCTTCTCCAATTTGGGCATATGTTTCTGACGAAGGATATTTCACTATTCGAGGAAGTAATCTTACGAGCTCGTTCAACATCTTGTGAACAACATCTCGAACGGTGTATCGTGACATCGTGAAAGCTTCAGCAGCCACTCGGTAACTAGTACCACAAGCTAGCCAGAATAAAAAAACGCAGACCTCGAATATTTTGTTCCATCCGTGATGCTTTTCTGGAATCAATTCATCCAACTGGTGCAATGCATTCCATGTAACTCTTAGGTGCTTCTTTATAAGATTATCATCATGGGTCAGTACTGCCAGGTACACCGTGCATTTATAACTGTGTAAACAATATCTCGTAGGCTGCAAAGGAAATGATATTCATATCCAAAATCAATAATAAATACTTCAGTATGCCCTCTCACTGACCCTTGCTTCTGCTAGTCGCAATCTTCTTTCAGCTAAAATCCTTTTTCTTTTCTCCGCTAACATTTTGCCGTACATGGACTCGAAAAAAATATTACTGCCATATTTTCATCATTGGCTTCTAATTCAGTGTCCATTATTAAAATTATTAAAATAATAATTCAAATGCTACTTTTACAATTAACGTCAAGTACTTATCAACCGGTAAAATTGTAGCAAGCTATTTTCAATTATGGTTTCGCACAGTACTGGAATTAGACTGGGAAGCTTCCAAAAAATCTGGAAGTTTAGCCAGGAATTAGCCGGTTTCACACACAGCCTTAGTTATGCTTGCAAAGAACAAGAACAAGACAGACTGAACAAGAACGAGACAAGAACAAGACTAGGCTAGTCTTGTCTTGTTCTTGCGTTTGCTCATCACTAGTCTGTATTCAAACCATCTTTTCCTCGGTCATCCTGCTGGCCTGTCACCGATTATGATTCCCTTATATATTTTCTTCACTGCTCTGTTTTCCGGCATTCGCTCTACAAGTCCTACCCATCGTAGTCTATTTATTTTGATTTAGTTGACGATGTCTATCTCTTTGTAGATTTGGTACAGTTCGTCATTGTATCTGATTCTCCACATACCGTTTACGTTTAATGGGCCAATAATGTGTCTTAAGATTTTTTTCTCAAAAGCGCCTAATTAGTTTGCGACTTTTTGAGGGTCATGGTCCACAAATTCGAGTCACAACAAGCCTCAGGCCTTATAGGAGATTTGTATAATTCAAATTTAGTTTTCCTGTATAACACTCTTGATTGAGGTACTTTACGCAGTGAATAGAAACTTAGATTGCCCTGTTGTATTCTGCTTTTAACTTCCTCCAGCTCTTCGTTTGTTGACGACACTAGTGTTCCTAGGTATTTAAACCTCTTCACTACCTCTATATTGGTCTTGCAATCTTGTCTTCGTCTTTTACATTTAGCAAGACCAAGAATAACACTTATGCTCGCAAGACCAAGACCAAGACTATATCAGTTTTGTCTTGTTCACTAGTTATGAAGAGTTTAATTTTGAAGGTTTGGATTAATTTTAAATGTTTTAACGTTGGGTGCAGCGAGCCGCACCGCGTCCCAGCTAGTAACAACAACAAAAAATCAAACAAAATTCGGTAATTTTTCTAATTTGTTTAAGAAATTATGTTTAACAATATTTTATTGAAAGTTGAGCTCAACTTGCACTGTGCACTGAGTCCTTTTTCGAGCGAATTGGAAACGCGCCTAGCATTCCTGACGCCTCCGAGTTAGCAATTTTTCTGGAAAAAACGCCTTAGTTGCAGTTTTTTTGCCAACAATCTTAAAAAATTTAAAAACCATGAAAAAAAAAAAATTAAAAACCAGAATTTTTATGATTGGATATTGTAAAGATACGTAAAAAATCAGGACCAGCATGGGAGATTTTCTTTTGGCGCAGTATTATTATTATATATTATTATAAGGAATGAGGGGGCAACCCATATGGTGAACACTGCGGCCAAGTTAGACCTATTACGTACAAAATTTTGGCGCAGTAACGAACATAACTTTTTAAATTCACTTAATTGAAAAATGTATTATGCAAAAACTATTTGACCGACAGTGATCGGATTTTGGATATACAATAAGTTAAACATGCCTTAAACTATCTAATTCCAAAATTAAGTTGGAAAATAATGGTCTCTTCTTTCCTTGGGATAACTTTAAAGTGAGGTACTTCTTTTCGCAATTTTCGGCTATTTCTAAAATCCATCTTAGGGTAAGTTTTAGCAAATTCAATAACGAACAAAACATGCTCAACCAATTTTTCGCCTAGAAGCCTTCGTTAAGAGATATTTAACAAGAAAGGTCAAAAAACAGGGAATTTTTAGTGAATTTTTCAGTTTTTGGGCTACCACAAATTTTCCAGGTAGTTTCATGCTTGCGCACCCCCTAGATATTGTTGGGGATGTCATTTCTGACCGATTCCACAAAAAAAAAGTCTGTACCGCACTACCACATGAAAAAAATCAAACTCTGCCGACCAATTAAATTTACTTACCAGAAGGAATCGAATGAATTACTTAAGTCTGAAATGGATGACATCAAGATCAAATTCGAAAGCTTGTCCCAACAAAAATATTCATTCAGGAGCATGATTTTCTTGTTAATCATACTTTACATCTCACAATGCTGGATGGTAAGGTTCGTCAAGTCCTAACAAAAACTGTTTCATCTCAAAGATGCTCTATTTGTGATGCTCTTCCAAAAGAGATGAATAATTTGGAAATAATATTAAAGAAATAACCCAAGAATGAGGCATACTCCTTTGGTCCATCCACACTTCATGCTTGGATAAGAAATTTGGAATGGGTACTACACTTGTCATATAAAGTTCGGGCAAAAGTTGAAAAATATAATGAAAAGCTAACCAACGAGGAAAAGACAGCCATACAAGCGTAAAAAGGAGAAGTTATTGATCGAATTAGAGAAAAACTAAATATATGTAAGGACATCGTCCTACTGCTTCCGGCCTTACTTAGCTAAGGAGATATGTTTCTGAAAACATAATCCACTGAGGCTAAGTCATGGAAAAAAAAATATTAACCAGTTGTTAAATATAAAAAATAGATTGCGTGTAGCAAAATTTTATCTAATTACCCAAATCGTTGGTAGCTAAATAATCAATAGTGAATTCATTAACCTGACTTCAATAAGTTAAGCTTTTATAATAACGTGTTAAAAAGTAATATTAGAAGAACTGTAAGTGTATAAATATGTAGCTATGTGAATAAATAAAATAAATTAAGAAGAGAAGAATATTTATGAAAATTATCAAAAGGCGTAGTTAAGTACAAAGACCCCTAAATTGGTGACCCCGGTGGAAGAAGTCGGAGAAAAGAACTAGCGGAGTGGACAGAGAAAAGAAGAAATAAGTAGAAGACCATAAAGATAAGTGGCCATTTTAGTTTGAAATAGAGCCGCAAAGTAGGCAGTCTAGTTATAAGTCCTATAAATAAAGAGTTATAATTAATTTTAAAAAATTATTAACGTAATTTCAAGTTTCAATTGAGGTTGGAGTTCTTATTATTTGGAATAAGAACTCAAGAATTGATTATTGATTGTGTTGTTTTTTCTTTTTTTCCTTGCAGTTGCGTGTTCGTGGGGTTGTTGTTTTTCTCCTTTGCCTGTTTTTTTTTTTTTTCATTTGGTTGACTGTGTTTAAACTTTTCATTTTTCAGAATGAATACATCTTTGGAAAACTCTTTTATACTCGACATGGATGAGTCGTTGCCCAGCCTGGAGGAGGGGCTGCCGGGAGGACGCAAAGCCCGGGCAGAGGTAAACGTAGCCTCCACGGCGAGAGTCAGCCTGCCCGAGTTCCAATCAGCGGATCCGGCAGTCTGGTTCTACCAGGCTGAGGCCCAGTTCTCTTTGAATGCGGTCTCATCGGACAAGCAAAAGCTGTCCCATGTGGTCTCGGCACTGCCAACCGAGGCCGCAAAGATTCTACTACATACCTTCCCGGATCTCAGCACCGGCAGCTATGTAGAGGCTAAAAGAAGGTTGCTCGACCGATATGGTTTGTCGACGAGGAACCGCCTCGAACAACTGTTGGCGGCTCATGAGCCGGGGGACAGGAAACCCTCAGATTTTTTACGAGGGTTGCAAAATCTGGCCGGAGACAACCTTGGGGAGAACGAGGGCCTAATCAGAGGTCTTTGGGAAAGGCGACGTCCTTAGATCAACTGTCCAGGCTGGCAGACAAGGTGTGGGAGGTGACATCTCACCAGCTCACACCTGCTCAGGTGTTTGAGGTTAGGGCCTCATCATCCCTGGAGAGGACGGTGCAGTCAGTTAAAGGCACTCATGTTGGGGGGAAGCATGGACCTCAACAGGGGTCGGCGAGAGGAGCTGCTGGTCAGCAACATTGGAGCCGCGCTCCGGCGCAACAGCCATCGACATCTTCATTGAAGGCCAGCAACCCCACCAAGCAGGGAGCGATCCCTAAATCCTCCGCCGCGCAGGCACTGCCGGGAACGCTCTGCTACTTCCACTACCGCTTCGATAGTGGGGCAGAGCGGTGAACCCCGCCTTGCGCTTTTAAAGGTCCAGGCTCAGCAGCCAAGAGGGACCGGAGGACAAAGTGGCCCCGGTCAAAAAATTAAATTGGCGGGGAGTCGCCACATCCGCGGGCGTCTCTCAGCAGAGACGCTCATGCAGATTATTTGTCCGCGACCAACATAATCAGATCGATTTTTTGATCGATTCTGGTGCGGACATTTCGCTAGTTCCAACACATACTTTTAGGGTACAAACAACATGCCCTAATTTACTTCTGCGGGCCGCAAATGGATCCACGATCCAGACTTTTGGCACGAAGTTGCTGGAACTGAACCTAGGTCTTCGCCGACGGTTCATCCACAACTTCATAATAGCCAACACAAACAAAGCTATACTCGGTGCGGACTTCCTCACAAAGTTCGAACTCATCCTCGACTTCAAAAGGCGAGTATTAGTTGACTCACAGACTAGTCTTCGGCGTTTGTGTAACTGGTGAGTATATGATCGAGAGCTTTGAATGCCAACATCTTGGCAAATATAAAGTATTGTTAATGAAGTACGCTTCATTAACACAACCACCAAATTTTAACCTACCGGTTAAACACAATGTGCAACATCACATTGTTACTAATGGGCAATTACCTTTCGTGACTGCTCGTAGACTTCATGCTGAGAAGCTCAAGGTGGCGAAATTGGAGTTTGAACATATGGTTCAACTAGGGATTTGTCGACCACCTCTCCCACAGCATCTCCACTTCATCTGTTCCCTAAACGGGATACAACTGATTGGAGGCACAGTGACGGATAGATATCCAATCCCACACATTCAAAAATTTTTCTGTGAATCTTCACGGATGCACGATTTTTTCGAAGGTGGATTTGGTACGTGCGCATCATAACACAAGAAGACGTCCATAAGATTGCCTTGATAACACCCTTTGGTCTGTTTGAGTTCACTCGCATGCCATTTGGGTTAAGAAATGCAGCCCAGTAATTTCAAAGATTTACGAGTGAAGTCACAAGAGACTTAGACTTCATTTATGTCTATCTAGACGATATACTTATCGCTAGTAAATCCGAGGATGAGCATCTCACTCACCTCGAAGTATACTGTTTAAACGCCTTGATAACTTTGGGTTAACCATAAAGTTATCAAAATGCGTTTTTGGTGTCAGTGAGATCATGTTTTTGGGACATAGTATCGGCAAGGATGGAATCCTTCCATCACCTGAACGTGTCCAAGCAATCATTACCTCATTATTACCTCACAACTCCAACAACAGTTAAACAAATTCAAAATTTTTTAGGAATGGTGAACTTTTATCACCGATTTATTCCTAGCGATATACTTACAAATGCTAGTGCCAATTAATGAACATTTGAGGAAACTCCTCAATTGTCCATCAACAACTAAAAATAAGGAACAACTTCCTTGGCCCGCAGAATGTCAACAAGCATTCCTCGACGTGAAAGCCGCAATGGCTGCAGCAGTAATGCTGATTCCACTCGCAGGGGTTCCCAACCTTGTGCCCGCGGGCGCATATGTGCCCACGAAGATATTTAATTGTGCCCGCGACAAAGTGCTAAAATACGGAAAAAAAATCTTAAAAATAAAAAAAATTTTAAAAGTTACTTTAATTTTAAAAATCTTGCTAGATGTGGTGAGAAATTCGCTAAATTGGCTACTCTAACATCTGTCTAATCCACCACGCGAATTAGACCTTTAGACCCTAACTTTTTCGGTTAGGTCCCACGATTTGGTTGCATTTTTATTGTTTTTCTCGCTAAGTAGCTTTGAGTAAAACTGACTTACTTAGTACGAAAAGCAATAAAATCGCGGCCAAACCGCCATCCAATATGAAAGAAGCCTTACAATCATGTCTTTCCCGGCATCTTTATTGTATTGTTATAGTAGTATAATATTAGTTGTCACAACGAGCGGTCGTTGTAAACTCTTACTGTTATCATCAGGTGCTACCAATGTGTTGTGTTGTTTTTAAATCCGACTTGTGCCCGCCAGTTTGTTTTGCAATCTCGAATGCACTCGCACCACAGAAAGGTTGGGAACCCTGCACTAGAGGATGCTAAATATAGCGTCACAACTGACGCTTCCGATTTTGCCATCGGAGCTGTGCTGGAACAATTTAACGGTCACAGATGGCAATGGCAACCATTAGCTTTCTTTTCTAAGAAGTTGTCATCTGCTGAACGAAATTATTCTGCATTTGATCGCGAACTACTCGTAATCTTTGCAGCAATAAAACATTTTCGGTACTTTGTTGAAGGAAGAAATTTTGTAGTCTACACTGACCACAAGCCTTTAATACACTCCCTTCACACAAGAACCGAAAGATCTCCCCGCCAAACAAGACACCTGAGCCTAATTTCCCAGTTCACAACAGACATGTCTCTGGGAAACAAGACGTTGCCGCAGATTATTTATCTCGCTCTTTAGCGGCCGACAACGTTGACACAATCACCTGCGATTTGCCACATCTGGCGAAAGCACAAGGAGTTACAACGACTCCAAGAGCATCCCAGTAGTAGCTCAAGGGTAAAACTAATACTCACACCAATTCCTTTCACAACTCCCGAAGTTTGGTGTGAGATTAGTGCGGGTACATTACGCCTATATATACCTTCATCATTAAGAAAATTAACATTCAATGCTGAACATGGCTTGTCGCATCCAGACATACGCGCCACAAGGCAAGCTATCACTAAGAAATATTTTTGGCCAGCGATCAACAAAGACTGTAAGAACTGGTCGAGATCCTGTATAGGCTGCCAAAAATCTAAAGTTTCGAGACACACCAAATCTCCACATGAAGCTTTTAATTTGGACATTTTTGGACCATTGCTCCCATCTCGAGGATATTCATATATCTTAATAATCGTAGACAGATTTTCAAGATGGCCGGAGGTATATCCAATGCGAGACATCTCTGCTACTACGGTGGCCAAACATTTTGTCACCGAGTATTTGGCGCACCACTTGAACTTACAACAGATCAATGGTCGCAATTTGAATCGAAATTATTCAATGAAGTCATAGTTCAGTCAATCTGTCGAAAAAAAAAATAAGAATTGCACAGAAAAACCAGTCGGATGAAATGTAGGTGAGTCGTTAGGAAATGATGTAAGAAAGCTTACTTGGGCGTGGCCACCTGCTACCTCTGTGGGTTTTTGAAAAAACTCAATAAAAAAACTCAAAAAATTTTGAAATGCATTTTTCTCGAAAACTATGCATTCTACAGAAAAGTTTATTGGAAAAAAAATGTAGAGGGCATCGTTATCTACAATTAATGTCATTGGTGCAATATTGTAAAACAAAAAATGTGCGCAGTTGGTGGCGCTAAAGTGCCAAAAAAAGTGTTTTTCAACTTTTTCGCCCTTAAATTTTCATTTTTCAGCTACAATCTGAATGGAAAAATTGTTCCTTACAATTATACAAACAACTTTTATTCAAAAATTTTTTTCGTACAACCTATCGTTCCAAAGTTATAGTGTAATACAGCGCTGCGTGAACAGCGCAGTGGTGCTAACTGTAATTTTCTCGGTCCTCTTGGGACTTTCTCCGGCGGTGTTGGCATAGTTTTAACAAAAGGTCCGATTTAAGGCCCCCATACACGGTCCAATTGGTTGTACAGCGAAGTGCGGTTGTACAACCAAAACTAACGATTGTGGGCCGGTCGGCCGATCAAAATACATTGCGCTTATAGGTTTGATGAAAATCTGGTTGTACAGCCAATTTGACCGTGTATGGGGGCCTTTAGTCAGCTGCCCTATTCTTCAAGAAACGCACATTTTTCAGTTGCTATGTGAGTTTCAAAGAGTCGGGACAGCAAAACTTTGCTCCTTGAAAATGAGTGAAGATATTCCTGTTTGTTTTCTTTGTGACAAGTTTGTCGTGGATGATGTGCGTCACGTGGGTGTCCAGGGTCGGAAATCGTTAGTACAAGGAGCAATAATTAGAGGCGATTCTAAAATTCAAGAATTATTATTAGAAGACGACAGCATCCCAGTCCCAGACTTGCACGGCAGATGCTACCGAACGCGCTGCTAAAAGGATTGAAAAGGCACAAACATCGTCAAGGTATTTTTTAATACTTTTTGTTCAAATGAGTGATATATAAATTTTTTATGGCAAAAATCATAATTCACATTAAATATTTTATTGTAAATTGCATATTATGTTTTTTCATAATATCGTCTCCTTATACGGTATTCGCGTTTGTAACCCACTTAATAAGACATTTTTGAATTCAATGAGCCATTAAAAAAAATGTATGGTATTTTTCAGCAATCACAAGGATGATGACCAAGTAGACTTATCATCTAACCAGGAAGAATCCACACTGTGACGACCATTGCACATATTATCATAAAAGCTGCTCGTCCAAGATGTTTCATGTCCTCAATTCTTCTTGGTCTCGGATGCTTTTTAAAGAAGAAGTTTGGATCAAGGTTTCTTATCGATTGTTTATCTGCAATCGGTTTATCGTGTTCCTACTCAGAAATTCAACTGTTAGAACTCTCCTGCATCTCCAGAAAGCAGCCTACACTTTTACCTTCAGCATTGTTTCAATGGGTAGTTGACAACGCAGATTTCAACATAAATACTTTGGATGGACGTGATTCTTGGCACGTAATGGGACTCATTCAGTGTGTTACTCCGATGGAAGCGATTGAGGAAGAAGAGCAAGTGATCCGAAAGGTACATGAAAGAAGATCCATCGACGCAGCCGAAATAGGGAAAATCAAACTGGTTCCATATGATGGAAAACCCTATGAAGGTTTAGGCAAAATTCAAATTTGTAACGTAACGCTGTATCCAATTGTAACGCCAATTACACCTGATTTTAAAGACTTACTCTTTGTTTATGGAAAATGGAAGTGTGATCAGACGGTTCCTGGTTGGAATGGTTTTATGGAGCAGATCTCAGAAGAACTTCCTTACCAAACTTCTAAAATATTGTTTCATCCTTTCATAAATGCACCACCCAGTGACAGAATGACAGTAAATACTACCCTCTCATACGTCTGCGACGCTGGAGAGAAAACCAGCCAAGAAACTGTCTTAATCAACTTTGATCAACAACTGTACTGGATTGCGCGAGACATTGTTGAACAAATATATACACGTTTTTGTTCGACTTGGCGGATTTCACCTTCTCATATCATTCATGGACTCAATCTGCAAAATAATGTCTGGCAGTGGATTGGAACAATTGTGGGCTACAATTTACGCTGAAGGATCGATACCGCAAATGCTAATCGGAAAGGCATACAGCAGAGCAGTTCGTGCGCACCTCCTGACGAATTTGTCTCTTGCAAAGATTATTCTGGACTCAATGGATGAGGAAGAATCTACCTTCGATGAAACGCGTGATTATCTGGATGAACTTCTTGATGATTATGATTTTTGATCGATTAATGTATGTCATTTCTATACGATTCCCGAAAAACACTTTTTTTGGCACTTTAGCGCCACCAACTGCGCACATTTTTTGTTTTACAATATTGCACCAATGACATTAATTGTAGATAACGACGCCCTCTACATTTTTTTCCAATAAACTTTTCTGTAGAATGCATAGTTTTCGAGAAAAATGCATTTCAAAATTTTTTTGAGTTTTTTTTTGAGTTTTTTCAAAAACCCACAGAGGTAGCAGGTGGCCACGCCCAAGTAAGCTTTCTTACATCATTTCCTAACGACTCACCTACATTTCATCCGACTGTTTTTTTCTGTGCAATTCTTTTGACAGATTGACTGAACTACACAAGGCTTCTAGGTACGCATAGGATACGTACAACCGCCTACCATCCACAGCAAATGGGATGGTAGAACGATTCCACAGGCAATTAAAAGCGGCCTTAATGGCACGGGACAACACTACTCATTGGAGTGAAGAGCTGCCCTTTGTTTTATTAGGCATTCGCTCGGCAATTAAAACCGACTTGCAATGCTCACCAGCAGAGCTTGTTTATGGACAAAACCTGAGGCTCCCCATTTCAATTTCCATCCCAACGGATGAGAACCCAATAGAGCACTCAGAATTACTAACTCGGTTTCGTACACACATGAAAGGCCTGTCGGCAACACAGCCTCGACAGTCAGTTCGGAATGTCGTGTACGTACCGAACGCCTTAGAGAACGCGGAGTACGTTTTCATACGTACCGATCGTGTTCGGCGGCCTTTTGAAACACCATATGAAGGGATATTCGAGGTAATCAAAAGATTACGCAAACATTTTGTCGTCGAGCTAAACAGCACAAATAAGTCGATAGCTCTTGACAGACTAAAACCTGCTTTTGAGTGTGACCGAGACGTCGAACCAGCATCAATTCGCTCGGTACACTTCATGTAACGCTACGCTGGGAGGGGAGTATGTAGGGACAGCGAGCAATAATAATAAGAGTGATGAGCTAGAACAAATTTTCAAAAATGTTTCAATGCCCTTGAGATCAGCTGATAAAAATTTCAGTAGGAGTGAAAAAGTCAAAATATCAAAGATGTAATATCTATGATAAAAGGAGGCAGAATTGCTTTCACACTACACGCAACGTGTGTGAAAGAAAGATAAAAAATGAAGGGGAAGTGCCAATTTTCCAATTTAGCCAATATTTAGCTCAACACTGGAAGAATTGCAAAACTCCCGCGTTTTTAATGTACAATACAAAGCCAAGTTTTAGAGTCGCAATGTGTACCAACAAGAATTTGCCCACGCATACATATAAACATATTAGAGTCGGCTGCATGTGCTCTGTTCCAATTCGACTTCCATTTGAATGTAAACATTCCAATAGGAGAAGCAAGCAACATGTTCTGTTTCATTCATACTCTTGTGTTTTTTGTATGAAATGTATATCTATCGCGCATTTGTTAATATTTTTTTGGACTTTTTGAATAATGGTAGTTCCAATCTCTTCTTTCATATGTTTAACTCTTTTACTTGTCCTTGAGCTCTACCTAATCACTCTTGTTATTATTGCTCGCTGGTAGGGACATCGCCCTACTGCTTCCGGCCTTACTTAGCTAAGAAGATATGTTACTAAAAACATAATCAACTGAGGCTAAGTAATGAGAAAAAAAAATAAAAATATTAACCAGTTGTCAAATATAAAAAATAGATTGCGTGTAGCAAAATATTATCTAATTACCCAAATCGTTGGTAGCTAAATAATCAATAGTGAATTCATTAACCCGACTTCAATAAGTTAAGCTTTTATAATAACGTGTTAAAAAGTAATATTAGAAGAACTGTAAAGTGTATAAATATGTACCTATGTGAATAAATAAAATAAATTAAGAAGAATTCAAATTCAAATTCAAATTTTTTTTTTTATTCATATTTAAGTTTACATAACTGGATTAATTTTTAAATATTTCCATAACTAGCTACAAGCTTAAAATTTACTTGACCACAACAGTCTACTGTAGGTCCCTAGTTTCCTTTTAGAATATAAATGGTTTTTTTTTTATACATATTATTTTCGTAACATTTTGGTCACTAATTCTACAAAATTGTTAACTGAATAACTTTTAACAATTGTTCTTTATTTAGGTTATGAGTGTTACTAATCGATTGAGGAGATGACGACATCGCACCCACACAAAGAGCTCACCGTTCAGTGGATGAGGACAACGATTGGATTAGGTGATTTTCCACGCCTGACCTATGAGGAATTGATCTTGTTCTCGATAGGGACTTACAATGTCAGATTAGCGCGTTCTTACACTAGTGAACATTTGAGAATAACTGGAATGTATGAAATGCAGGTGTACAGGAAACCGGAGAACATAAATATAACTGATGAAGGGAATTTTATTCTCATCAGGTGCATGATACAATGAGTTTGATAACTTTTTTGACCGTGAATGAGGGTCTAATGATTATTAAAGCGCATACAATAAACAGCACGGACTCGGAAAAGTTCAGATTTTGATACTGATAGTAAGTCTGAGAAACGTATACGAAAAACGTGTTCTTTTGACTGGGAGAATTTATGTTTTTATATGAAATCGTGGTAAAAACTTATCAGTAGTAACATTGAGACCATTCCAAATATGTGAAACCATTGTATACATATGTATATAAGATAAAGCAAAAATAAAGTGTTTAAAGATAAAGACGTGTTTTATGATTGGACGTATACCACATCCAACAATTGGTGACCCCAAAAAGGAATACGTTGTGGATTTTGAAAAAAGAAGTCTCAAGAAAAACACTCGAAAGTTCATCTCCACAAGAAAGAAAAACAGAAGAACGGTGTGTGAAAATTCATTTGACGTTTAAAAGATAAGTGGTCGTTTTCTTTAAATTTGAAGTAAATATAAACTTATTCAATGAATATAATTAATAGTAATATCTATTAAATTATTTTAAAAGTTCAAAACAAATATATTTATATCGGAAAGATATTATTGAAAATAAGTTGTTATTGGTTTCTTTCCTCTTGTGGGTTTTTTTTGTTTTGTTGCGGTTAATTATTTGGTTTGTGTTTTTCTTGTGTTCTAGTACACATTGATGGAAAACCAGAATTACATGAATAGTTCTTTCATCCTAGATATGTAAGAATCGAAAAGCATCGGGCTTATTAAATCGAAATAATCGCGGAATTTATTAATAACATCCTGTTATCAATATTATTTGCAGCGTATTAAAGTCGAATTAATTTTAATTAAAACAAAGTTTAATAAGAATTAAAAAAGTGAGAAGCCATCTTGAGGCGCATGGGCCTCAGATGGAGGATGCAGGAAATATAGTGTTGGAGGAACCCCCTGATGAGCCACAAGGTGCTCAAAATAGGAGGGATATCCTCTTTAAAAATAAAAAAAAGGTACGATGGATATAGGTGGAGCTGAAAATCGCTCATCTAATATAAATAAGCGTGGAGGCGCCGATGTTGCCGGAGGCGGTGGATATGCAGCAAAACAAGCATAAAAGAACCAAAGCAGAAGCTTCTATAGAAGATCTGGACGATGAGGACAACGATTGGATTTTAATTAAAAGGAGGAAAAATGTGATACCTGGAAAAGTTAGGTTAAGTAAGGTTAGTACTCAGAATAGTAGTAATTTAATGCATGCAAACAGTTATAATATGCTGGGCGATTCTCAGTGTGATGTTCCCGATATTGTTTTTGATTCGGATAACTCAGATCTCGATAGTTTAAGTAATAGCCGCGATAGCAAGAAAAATAATAAAACTGATAGGGACGCCAAGTTTTCTGTAAAGAAAATCCCGGCTCAGGGGGTCGATAAAGGGGACGTGTGAAAGGGGGGAGCAGGATGCCCGCCAATATATTTTCCAAGGGGGGCAGATTTAGTAGGGATTAACAATATACTACACAAGAAATTTCCAGATAGTGGACACAAAATGGTGAAAACAAAAAATGGCGGTTGCCGCTTATACATATTGTAAAGACCTGAATATATACAAAGACATAGTAAGTAGATTGAGGAAAAATAAAGTCGAGTCACATACTTTCACCCCCAAATGCCAAAGAAATTACACTTTGTTATTAAAGGGCTAAAGGGCTTAGATTCGGGTTATAAGCCTGAGGATATCAATACATATTTTCAGAAATTTTATCCGAACATTAGAATTAATTTCATAAAAAATTTTGAAACAACTAATTCAATAAAAAGGAAGATCTTTTTGGATATGTTTATTATTCAATTCCCGCCGGGGACGTCGATTAAGGAAGTTACGGATATAAAAGCGGTATTATCGTATCGGGTTGAGTGGGACAAGTACAGACCAAAGGGGATTATCCAATGCAAGAATTGCCAATCGCTAGGACATGCGGCGGCTAATTGTAATTACGGGTACAGATGTGTGAGATGCGACAAGGAACATAAACCGGGGGAGTGCCAGGCTAAAAAAGAGGAGCCGCTCTACTGCATTAACTGTAAGGCATTTGGACACCCAGCGAGCTACAGGGGATGTCCTGTGATAGTAAAAAAGAGGAAGTAAGAAGGTCGAAATTAGCTAAAACAAATATAGTAAGGAATATTAGGTTTATAAAGGATATAAAAGAATTTCCAGGTCTTCAGGGCAGGGGGACATCATATGCGGAGTGCCTAAAGGTGTCGGCAGTGCCGAAATCGAATAAATATGACGAATTTCTTCATATGTCAAATAAATACGTGGGCATGAGCTTCTCTGAGCTTATGGCTAAAATAGACGATTTCATTCCTACATTGTTGAATGCCAGGGACGACAGTGAGAGGCGAGACTTGTACATTTCCTTTTGGGTCGATCTCAGCTTGAGAAAACCTGAGATCCACAGAAAAGGGAATTAAAGTCGCGTCTCTTAATGTTGCGTCCCTGGTTGACAACGGTAGAAAAAGAAGTCTGCTAAATCTAATTGATGATAATAAATATGATATCGTTATGTGCCAGGAATGATAGGGTCTAAAATACAGCTAATAGAAACGAGGCGCCTAATCAGTTTTCTGAGTCCGCATGTTTTAATTTATAGGTGAATAAATTTGTTCTGCCTTTCGAGATCCGATATCTGAAGGTCCGGAGAGAAAGTATACTGGGACTGGGATTTTCCCGGTGATAGGAAGATCTGTAGGTCTGTACAATTAGTATATATAACAATTTAATATATAGCAGATAATAACAAAACAAATAACTCATAAACATTTTGTAATTAGGTTAAGCTTAGATGTAGGTTTAGAAGTCAATGAGTGGACTGGAGTTAGTTCTTTAATTTTATTTTGTTGATTTTCCATTTAAGTTTATGTTTATATAATTCAAATTAATAACAAAACAATAATTTACATGGTATGAAACAAATGTAATATAGATGTAAGCTAGACTAAGAAATGTTAATTAATTTTGTTAAAAAAAAATCACAAAAATACATTTAGGTATATGTGTATAGAAACCAACTCTTAGGATAAGCCAAAATACTGCCGGCGGAAAGGTTTACACCCAGCTTACTCACACAAGTTGGTCTGGGGGGGAAACGGTGCTTTGGTGTGTCTTGGCTTTCATCGTAAATTAAGAAGAGAACAATATTTATGAAAATTATCAAAAGGTGTGGTTAAGTACAAAGACCCCTAAATATACTCGTGGATACAGTCAAACAAGCAACAGGAAACACGAATGATGGTAATACAGCTAGAAAATTCTTTCAAAATTACGAAAAAGTAGCTGAAATTACGGGGATCGATCTAAAATTTATAAAAAGACTGTTTTTTATTCTTCAAACTATCGCGTCGAAAAATTGTATTGATGTCAACGCTTTTGGTAAATATTGCTTAGACACAGCCAAACTGTATGTTAAGAAATATCCGTGGTACTCTATGCCCTCCTCTTGTCATCCACTCTTAATTCATGGAGCAGCTGTAGTAGATACATTTGCAATACCTATTGGACTATTATCTGAAGAAGCGCAGGAAGGTCGCAATAAAGATTTTAAAAGATGTCGAGAAAACAATACTCGAAAAGCTAATCCAACACTTACGAATGAGGATATAAAGAGATACCTTTTAGTTTCTTCTGATCCTAAAATTCATTCGATGAGATATGTAAAGACCAATAAAGTGTAGGAACTACTTACAGATGCAAAACCTTTACTAATTAAAGATATTAGTTATGAATCTGATGCCAATTCCGATTCGGAAAGTTGTTAAATTGCTAAGATCAATATTGCAAGAATACACATACACACCACATACACACAGATACACTAAACTCCGCCATATTATGGGATTATCTGGAGCGTAGAGTCCGAAAACACACCATCAAAAATAACCTCAAAACCGCCTTGCGTAAGGAATGGGCCAAAATAAAACCAGAAATGACGCAAAATCTTGTCAATTCTATGCCAAACAGGATGAAAGCTGTAATTACAGCGAACGGCGGGCCAACAAAATATTAATATTAATTAAAATAAACCAACTAATATAAAGGGTCGTATCTGTACGTAGACTTTTGTTCTTTGTTTTCGGTAGAAATTTTAGTTTTTCGTTAAATTTTTTTTGTAAATAGTGAAACTTTATAAACTTTTAATAAAATGTTTTTTTACAACAGATTATGTTTATTTTGCAATTTCACAATTTTTTATTTATACCATACTTAACCGATTTGTGCTATTTTATATGGTGTATACGTTGACTTTTGTTCACTACTGTATGTTAATAAGAAATTTTGTTTTTAAGCGGTTCAAGGGAAAAAATAAAATCTCTTAATTGCAGTGCGTTGATAAAATTTTTGTAATATTTGAATACGAAGACATGAGCACCAGATTTCATAATGTTTTTCTCAATAAATATACGCCGGTACAGTCCAACAAACATCCTTCTGATGTCCGACCCAAATCCTAGGACTAGGTTTCAAAAACGGCCGGTGTTCGCCCGTTGTAAGGCCATCTTTTATTTTTACTCGGGGAGTTTTTTTTAACTGTACACCCAATACCATTTCAGATAAAATCATCTCCAGATTTTGAGTACAATTTCATCCCCCCCTGACACTTTAACGTTCTATATGCGTTACATATATCCTAAATATAAATGTGTATTCTATTTTTTCTCCGAAAAACAAGTATTCTTAATCTACTTTCTTCAATGCCTCACATGTCGTTGTTGACGTGACAAGTCAAAATAAATGTTGACTGATAAATTAATTAATTTTGAGATGACAGGAAAGCAAAGCATCCTACATATGGCAGTTCCAACACTATAAAAATTATAGTGAAAGTTATCAAAAGCTCGTCTCCTAGAATATTAGAGCGAGCTTGAATCAAGGAAACAGTATAAAAGACGAATTCCAGGACATACAATTCATTCTTTACCTACAAGTGGGATTCACCACACCTGGTAAGGAATCTAACACACAGATAGGGGAAGATACGGTTTGGGATTTACCAAATTGTAACAGAGGTTAAGAGACAAGAATTAACATCAAGATTACGCGTTTCCATATTTATCATTTCATTGTTCGATTATTATTGTTTTCTTAATAAACAACAACCTTTCCATTAAATATCTTTTATTTCATCAATATCAAATCATACTTACCAACACAAGTAGTGATTATCCGTAAAAAGAGAAGTCACACGCAAAAACAGTCGTATCTTATAAGTCTAGTCTATAGTGCCTAGTCGGTCTAAGATGGATTAAATCCAGCAGCATTTTCACGGTTTATGACCCAGCATAAATATTTTCTATCTTTTTCGAAGAAATGCCATAAACAGATAAAATCTTGTAAACTGTTAACCACAGGAGACTTACTAATACTGTTTTATTACAGAGTAGCCCGGATGGGGAGTTTCATCACCTTAATATTTAGTAAACGAGGTTTCATCATTTATTAATTTAATCCCTTTTCGCTCTTCGCCATTTAAAGCACAGGAATCAGTTCTATGTCTTCCTCATCCAGTATTCATCTCCCTTGAATGCGTGTGATACGCATACTAATATCCTCCATAATAAAATCTTTTCCATATCCATGATGGAGTTATTCTCGATTTAAGCATCGCCGAGCAAAGAAAAAGGAAAACTTTCTACTTTCATCGCGAAAATTTACTGCGAAACTTTCTTCTAACCGCAACATGGCCGATATTCTTTTTGTGGAAATTTCTATTTTTAGGAATAAAATTGCTCTTAGCGCTTACTGCTGTTTTACAGAGCAATAAAAATTTTAACAGGTGTCATTTGTCACTCGGTTGAGGTGAGTTCTCTCTGCTCGCAGCCGCTTGATAGGGAAAAAGTTTCCACTCAAGGATTATATGAAAGGAGAATGTGAAAGGAAAGGGTCAGGATCGGTTGCCAGCGGAATTTTATTAGATAAAAGAGATTATTTTATCGGTGTGGTTAATCCAATTTCAAATTTTGATACTTTTTAAATGAAATTTAGATATTCTGGTTGAGTTTGATCATTTCATGTTGGACGAAGTTAATTTAAAAAGGGAAAATTTGAAAAAATAGTATATTTTATATCTTTAAAGTAGGAATAGTCTAGCGGTCAAAAATGTTGCCCACATTATAGTTTTTAATGATAAAAGAAATTATTGCACAAAGTTAATAGTCGAAATGTATGATTATATCATCTGCATACACATAACATTATAATAACAAATTTAAGTTCACCCGAAAACTTTTCCAAAGCAATCGAATAATTTCGATTGCGTTGGAAAAGTTTTCGGGAGAACTTTAATTTGTTATTATAATGTTATGTGTATGCAGATGATATAATCATACATTTCGACTAAGATTAATATCTTGTTTCTAATGAAATGCAATGTTAAAGCATAAATGTATGATATATGTATGTATGTAGGGACATCGTCCTACTACTTCCCAATTACTTGACTGCAAAAGACTTTGCACAAAAGCAGAGCCAACTTGCATCAAGTAATATTAAAGGAATTAAAAACAACAAATAAATTAATTGGTTGTCATAATAAAAAGAGTCTTGACGTTTGAATAAGACGAGTTTTTAAGGTTCGAGTTTAAAAATAAAAACAATAATAAAAACCAATAAATATCAAGAAATGTAAAATATAATATAAGAGATATATGTACTATAAAATATAATATAAGTTATTAACCAGCCTATAAAAAGCAAGTTAAAAATAAACATCAAGTGTTGTTAATTTTTCTATTGGGGAGAAGACCCCCATAATTAGTGACCCCGACAGCCAAGAGCGAAGAAAGGAAATAAGAACAGGTTATTTCAAAAAGAAAGGTTCAAGATTGAAGGAAAGAATTCTGCGGTGGGCAGAAATTCAAGTTCAAAGAAGTTTTAAAAAAGATAAGTGTTTGAGTCTACATTTAATATAGTTATATATTAGTATTAAGTTCAATTTGACAGGATAAATATTTTTAGGTAGGGGAGCGTGAGGTGAGCCGGGACACACTTTGTTCAAGGCCTTATAAAACCTAAATAAACAATTTTTTTTCTTATTTTGACATCCTATCCTGGAGATGGTTTCAATACCTTTCATTATTTGTCACTTTTAATATTATTACTTTATATTTTCAATAATTTCTAATCGTTTAAAAAAAAGTCAAATGCAGTTCCGAAAAATCGTGGGGTGAACCGGGACACGATAGAAAGAGCAGGTCAAAGTGGCGTTTATGTTGTAACTAATAGTCTTATTTGTTTTTATGTCAAAAATATGTTATTACAATGCGTGAACATATTTCTTTTTTAATTTTTTATTATAAACAATATAAAATGTGCATTTTGGTTTAACCCATTGACACACGAAGCCGGCGAATCGCCGCACAGTGGAGTATTTACATTAAAATCCTGGCCAAAAACGGAATTTTCGAAACTCCAATAATTTAATAAATTATGGTATCTTTGGATAGCTGATAAAATGGCCTATCTGGCAATACCAATTTTAAGTAGATAAGCGCGTCAAACGATTATTTGAGCCAGTTGAAAGTAACGTATTCTTTCTAGCAGACGTGACACTCAAACAGCGCTTTAATTTAGACATATTTTTATTCTTTGTTTATTTATGTTTGGAGTTTTTTTTGGGGGATCAATTGTTACTTAGTTGTTGCCTAAGGTAAGTACTTTCACTACATATATATTATATCAAAATTTATGTAGAATAAATGTGTGAAAAAAATATTTTTCTGCAGCGTTTGTAAATGCAAAATAAAAAACATAACATTTTAAAACAAGTGGAATTTTAAATGTTTGCCGGGGTCTGTCGGGCGATACTTTCATCATCCTAAGAAAGAGAATTTATTGAAGTAAATAACCCAGAAAAAAAATGTTGCACAAGTTTGCCCCATTTTTTTTTTTTGGATTTTGTAAAAATATATTGTTAACGTTCTAGTTAGACAAGTGTTTCTTTACAGGGATAACAAATGGAACAAGTATTTACAAGAAGGTTCTTATACGATAAGTTTAAGGAACGTAATGAAAAATCAATCGATGAAAGGATTACATCTTTGGAGAATGAACTAGCCATTTTGACAAAGTGTCCAGATGACCAGAGGAGCTCACTGAATCGTGCTCTCAGATACTTTAAATCAGATTTCAAAAAAAGGTGGTCGTCGGCAAATAGGACTGAAGAAAGATTTTTGCAGCAAAATTCAGACTGGTTGTCAAATACAGTTGTCATTCCTAACTTTAATTTAACTTTGCCTGGACCTGGAAGACCTAAGAAGGACTTCGAAGAGGCAAGTGACAGAAGTAAACGAAGAAGGACAGAGGAATTAAGAAAATGCTCAACCTCAGAGTTAACCTATGCTGCTTGTATGAGTCAAAGGGCTTCAGGAAACACTGCTGCAGCCGAAATGATACAAAAAGTGACCGAAACTCCTAAAAGAGCATCCAAAATAAAAAAGGCTCTCACAAAAGCGGAAAAAAGTAAAATAGTAAAAAACACTCCGGAACAGGCTTTGTCGATATTTGTAAATGCCGATTTAACAAGAAAGCAGTATGAGGTGATACAAGCTGCAAACAAAGATATATATCCTTGCTATTCGTTAGTGAAACTAGCAAAAAAAGATTGCTACCCTGCTGAGGCATCGATTTCTGTGACACAAACAAAGGCTGAGGTAAAGCTACAATCACTGTTGGACCATACTTCCACCAGACTTTGCAAATATTTAAAAGAAGTTTTAAAAATTTTAACTTTAGAAGAAAAGGAAAACTTGCATCTGATAACAAAGTGGGGGTGTGACGGATCGAAACAAGCACAATACAAACAACAATTTCATAAATCACTGGATGATGATGCTAATATTTTTCAGAGTTCCTGTGTCCCACTTCAACTTGTTTCTATTGTAAATGGAAATAAAAGGGTAGTCTGGCAAAACCCAACGCCTTCCTCCACCAGGTTCTGCAGACCAATTCGTATTCAATTTGTACACGAAACCACAGACATTACATTAGAAGAAATTCAATATATTGAAGATCAGATCACATCACTAAATATGACCGAGGTAATGACCGATGATTGTGTCGTAAGAATTACACACGAGATGTTTCTAACAATGGTAGATGGGAAGATATGTAATGCTGCGACCGGGACTTCATCTACAGTTAGATGCTACATATGTGGTCTAACCTCGACGCATTTCAACAAACTTGAGAGAGTACCGGAAAATCCCGAATCGCTGAGATTCGGATTGTCGATATTGCACGCGAGGATACGCTTCTTTGAGTCTTTGCTCCATCTTTCCTACAAGCTACCCATTCAAAAATGGCAGGCACGAAGTGAGGAGGAAAAGAAAGTAGTGAAAGAAACTAAAAGAGCTATTCAACAAAAGTTTAAAGAAAAAATGGGATTGCTTGTTGACGTTCCGAAGCAAGGTTTCGGAAACACTAATGACGGGAACACGTCAAGACGATTTTTTTCGGATCCTGAAAAAGCTTCCCAGATAACTGGAATAAATAAGGACTTGATTTCAAGACTTAAAGTAATCTTGGAGGCAATATCGAGCGGACATAACATTGATGTCAGAAAATATGATGAGTATGCCAAAGAAACGGCAAGGCTCTATGTGAGACTATATGAATGGCATCCAATGACTCCGACCCTACATAAGGTCCTGATGCACGGAGCAACAGTAATAAAGAATGCTGTTGTCCCAATCGGTCAACTATCAGAAGAGGCCGCTGAAGCAAGGAACAAACACTTCAGGACATATAGGTCTTCGTTTTCTCGTAAATGTTGCAGAGAAGCGTGCAACAGGGACGTTTTAAACAGGTTATTACTCAGTAGTGACCCATTTTTGAGCAGTTCACGGTCCAAGCTAAACAAAAAAAGTATGCCTTTCAGTAGCGACACTAGGGTGACCGTAGTGATAAGGGAGAATTTTTTTAGCGAATTTTGCCAACGGGAACCCCACAAAATGATGATCAGCCTTTGCAGATTTTTAGATAGCCAAAGTTTTAGCACGATTGGAGCACGCTAAACCGTGCCGCTACTCGCTCAAAGTTGGCAAAATCTCCATTTTTTTGCTGAACGGCGGAGTTTCAGAGTCATATCTCCAGAACAGTCCATTTTACATCCACGGGTAATGTCTTAAATTAAAGGTAATACTGTTCTACATAGTTTGTATTCATATATATTTACCGTTACTTGGCGCCAAAAGGAGCTATAACAGCCTTTGTCACCAAAAACGTGTACCTCTAGGAACAAACTTCGAATATTATTTTTGATAAGTGATGATGACTAATATTTATTTTAGTACTTTAATGTTTATTTAAAGAAAACTCTTATATTTAAGTAAGTACATAATTTATTGAGGAAAGTGAAAAATAGGTTCTCTAAGAAGTAAAATATACATAGTTATAATGATCTATTCCCCAGCAAACCACATGTAATGCATAGAACAAAGAAATGCATTCGCCGTAAGGAAGCTATCTGAAAGTTATCAATCAGCGACTGCTTACAAGTGCCTTAAAAATACATTACAAGCAATGTATTTAATTGTTAGGATTTTGGGGATTCAAAAGCGTATTATAAAGGGCCAAATACACGAGCACTCCATTCCGCCACGCTAACAAATTTTTGTTTGAGTCTTCAGTAATTAAGCTAATAAAATCGTATCTCATTTCAGATAGCATACATACTGAAAATTATTCATTTTCTATTTTCGAGAGAGATATGAGGGCGACTATACGGACGTCACATGGTAGAACACATATCCAGAAATTCAGGGCATCTAAAATACAAAGTTCAACATAAAATTATAATAAATTTTGTTTTAAAAAAATATTTTATTATTAAATGCATTTTTAGTCGATTAGAATCAATGCATTTTTTCCTACGGCAATCCTAATGCTATCCAATACATTTTATTAGTTTTATGAAATGCCTTTTGTAATGCATTTCCCACATCTATAAAATGTATTTGTAATTTATTATTTATGCATTACATACTTCTATATGAAATATATTGCTAATGCATTACAAGCAATGCATTTCATCCTAGGACATGCCTAATGTGTTTTAATGCATTCCGTATTACTTACAAAATGCTTTCTGTAATGAATTTCATTCATTTCTGAAATGTATTGTGAATTCATTTTGTATGCATTCGTGGTTTACTGGGTCCATAGCTTTGCTTAAACTGGATTTGGAGACATCAGGATACAGCTGTCGGCACTTGCTGACTAGTTGAAGGACATATTGCTTTTGATCCTCATCTTTGGTCAGAAGATTATTGAAATCAGTTATTAATTTGACTCCTCGTTCGGCCATATCATTTACAACCTTCAATGATTGGACGATGCTGTATCCTTCTTTGAAATGAGCATTTTCAGGCCAGGTACTGGGAGGATCTTTGAGAAAATCTGTGTTGATATGAAAACGCTCAAAGAAATTCATTGTCTCCTTAGTAATTAAATTGGACAATCCTGCTTCAACTAGTTGTTTCAATTGTTGTTTTTGAAGCTTTGGATTCACAACTCTAGAATGTTCTGACTCAATATCGGAGCTCTCAAGCAGTTTGTTTGCCATTTCTGAAATTTCTTCATTGGCAATTGTTGGATCAAAGAACGCAAGAGCTACCAATTCGGCAGAAAATTTTGCTAGAGCTTTCTCAGAGATATCCTTGTCAGTCTCTTGGCAGTCAAAAAAACTTTGCAAAAGATCAAGGGCTTGTTTGGGAGCCAGATGAGCTCTGGAGGCATTGAACCAAGCTTTGCCGTATACTTTGACGAGAAAAATACAAATATCACCCAAAGAAATCTGTTCCTCGTTACTCATCTTGAATTGACCGCGGAAAAGAAATATTTTCAGACAGTAAATGGCCTTAGCCATCCACCTAGCGTGATGAATAGCACCTGGTGTTCTAAATCCAAATTCATTACCGTCGAGTGCTCCAACAAACACCATAACCAACTGTAATAGCTCTTATAGTCGTCTCTGGGATGGCGTTCCGTTAATTTTGTCTTGAAATCATCAGCAATGTTCGCAATTTCATTTGGGGTTAAATGATTTTTCACACTACGGCGTAGTTTTCATAATACTCGAAGTTCGTTCGTAGAGGTACCAGATCACGTTTTTGGCGACAAAGGTTGTTATAGCTCCTTTTGACGATAAGTCATGATAAATATGTATAAATATAAATTATGTAGAATAAAATTACCTTTAATTTAAGACATTACCCGTGGGTATAGAATGCACTGTTCTGGAGATATGACTCTGAAACTCCGCCGTTCAGCAAAAAATGGAGATTTTGCCAACTTTGAGCGAGTAGCGGCACGGTTTAACGTGCTCCAATCGTGCTAAAACTTTGGCTATCTAAAAATCTGCAAAGGCTGATCATTTTGTGGGGCTCCCGTTGATAAAATTCCGACATCGATTTCTTACGGTCACCCTAAGCGACACCCTTAAACTACTTCTAAGTGATACGAGCTTAAGTCGTGAAGGAGAAGACGTCGAAGAAGAGGAAACAGCAGAAGAGGAACTGCAGTCTGATGATTCCGATTAGCCATGTAACGAACGAAGAGAAACAGTGTAAATATTGTTTTGAAGTGTTTTGTTTTAATAGTTTTATATTTTTGTGTTGTGTCGGAATAATGCATAATTTAATGTTGTTTTTGTTGTATTTTCTGACTAAATTCTATCATTATTATTTGTACTACATAGGAAATTGTATTTTGAGGCAAGTTTTTAGAAAATTAAAAAATATACATTTGTAGTTTTGCTTCAGAATTATGTAATATTCAATGTTTTTCCTTCAAACTGAATGGGCCTAGACAGGGGATTATATTAAAAATCTTGGGCTGATCCTATGATACCCCATTTGGGGGCGGGGGGGGGGCAAACTCGTAGCAGTGACGTAAGGGTGCGTTTTTTATCCTATAAATATAGATTGAATGTAGTTTTCCTACTGCAACCCGTTTAAAAATTAATTAGAGGTATCCACACACCTACGACATACCCTGTACATGTTTAACGTGAGATTGATCATGGTTACAGAAATTAATTTGCAACGTTTTTCATTAGATATTACATAATTCAAAAAGAAGATGCAACTTTAACTCTTATAGTGCCCAAATAACGTTGTTAATAATTTTGGCCACGAAAACGTGTCTGATACTCCACTGTGCGCCGGTCAGCTACATTAAGGCCGTGACACAATGGTGGCTTCGGCTTCGATCTCGAAGCCGATGCCTGTCAAAACCAAATGTAAGCGTTGCAATACTTATTAACACAATGGGAGCTTCAGCTTCGGATTCGATTTCGAAGCCGAAGCCTCAATCAAATGATATTTGATATTCGAAGCGGCGTCGGTTGAAATTTATTTGGAAAATCGAAGTGGGCTGTCCGGTAATTTAAATTTAACACGTGTTTTACATGGATTTTGAGGAAAAATTAATCGAGTTAGTAAAGGAAAATCCATGTATGTATGTATATATAAAAAAGGGTGCTAAGATTATAAAAATAATCAGAAAAAAGACCACCTATGGAAAAAAATAAGTGGAATTTTAGGTATTCCGGGTAAGTTTATATTTATTTCATACTTTAATAAAACAGAATTGAAATCTTTTTGAAATATTTCCAGAAAATAAGTATTTGTTGATAGGTAGTTTCATAGAACCCATGTTCCTTTGCAGAAAAATTTCTCTTGAATCGCCTATTTTTTTTTTTTTTTTTAATTTTAAATAAACATATGTTGCTACTCCCATTAATTTAATAATTTCCTCCCGTTTATTTTCCATTATAATTTAACAAAGTTTATTTAATGTAACAAATTTTCCGCGATTTGCAAGACGAAGACGAATGCCGTTATTGTGTTATACTTGGCTTCGGCTTCGGCGTCGAATCTTAATTCAGCGCTTCAGCGCTTCAACGTCGCTTTCGAAGCCGAAGTCGCCATTGTGTCACGGCCTTTATGCTATTAATGGTGCGTCCACACTACGCGGTCTTAGGTCATACTCGCTTTTGTCTCTTTTTTTCATATAGAGTTTAATGGCTTTTTTTGTGATATTTTTAATGGCAAAGGCAGCACGACCAAACGGCACGGACAAAAGGCTGTGCTTAAAAAGGTGCATTTTACGTCCACACAATACGGGCTTTTCAGAAACGCGTACGGCCTTTCATATGAAAATTGATTTGTTTTCTCAATTTGCTCACGATTTAAAGCTCATGCGCGCTTTTGGCTGAGGCCGTATAGCGAAAAGCGCGTGGGATTCAAGTCCGCATAGTGTGGACGGCCCATAAAGCACTAAGCCGGCGTGGTCATTTTATGCATACAAAATCATTGACAACAACTTTATTCATGTAAATATCGTAGATAAAAGAAATTACGAATTATATTTTGATGAAAAAATATAATTACTAAAGTTTTTTATGTATTATTTTTAAATTGTATGTTAACAACCAACAGTGTTTCCAAAATGGCCGCCAACAGTAATAAACGGTCTCGTCGCGCTAGTAATATTGTCAAATGAAGTTGAAATGGAACAATTGCTTCTGGAAAGTTGTAGTGAAAGTGAAATTGAAGAATGTGGTAGTGATTCAAGTGATTTTACATCTTCGAAAAACGATTTGGAGTGTTCAAATAGTGATTGAGTGGAGTGTTCAAATGTGAGAAATGCTTGGTGGCTCTCCACATGCCACAATGTTTCAAAAAATACCATACCCTTCCAAAACTGCCTGGAGATGAAGATTAAACAAATATTCAAATAACAAAAAAAAATTATAGATTTATGTTGTACCGTTTTAATTTTATATGAAGTTTAGTGATATGGTTTCTTTGAAATAAAAGTTATAATAATTAAATAGTGTTTTCAATTTATAAATTATGTCATATAATTGGTGGCGGAATGGGTTAAACTATAAAAAAACGTAAAAATCATTAATAAAAAATTGTTAACAATCATTTTTGTTAATAACTAAAGAATTTAAGTCGATTTTGCAGCTAAAACGTGGGCCGAAACATTTCTCGGTCAACTCAGAAACCGTGTCCCGACTCACCCCATGGTGCTGTTTTTTTTAAACAAACGCGTGGATATCACATTTTTTTGAGGTTATCACAAATTCCATGTGAACTCTAAAAGATAACATACTAACGAATACTTTTACCTTTGTTTTAGTTTTAAAAACCATAAAATTAGGCTTCCTTAAACTCCGAGAAAATAAAACTTTGTGGAGTGTCGATTTTTATTAACAATCCTTACAAATAAAGTGATGCAGGTGCTGACCTTCAATTCTCATGAAATAATGTAGAGGGCCAATACAAACATAATTCACTAAGAATTACCAACATAAAAACATTAACGACAACTAAAAAAGCTCTGTCCCGGTTCACCCAACCGTCCCGGCTCACCCCACGCTCTCCTACATATTGTGTTTGATTTTGTTTAAAAAAAGTAAATATACTAAATCTCTAAAGTATTAAAATTTAATAGGGCAACGAAGTGTGAATATTCACTGGTGTGTTTGTTTTCTCTGCGTTGGGTTTGTCCTACACGTCTATTTTTTTTGTTGGTGCGTTGTTTTTATTTTTATTGTACAATGGAGAGAGAGAAAACAACATGAACAACTCTTTTATACTCGATATGGATGAGTCGTTGCCCAGCCTGGGAGAGGGGTTGCCGGGTGGACGCAGGGCCCGGGCAGAGGTAGACGTAGCCTCCACGGCGAGAGTCAGCCTGTCCGAGTTCCAACCAGCGGATCCGGCAGTCTGGTTCTACCAGGCTGAGGCCCAATTCTCTTTGAATGGGGTTTCATCGGACAAGCAAAAGCTGTCCCATGTGGTCTCGGCACTGCCAACCGAGGCCGCAAAGATTCTACTCCATGCCTTCCCGGATCTCAGCACCGCCAGCTATGTAGAGGCTAAGAGAAGGTTGTTCGGCCGATATGGTTTATCGACGAGGAACCGCCTCGAACAACTGCTGGCGGCTCATGAGGGCAGGAAACCCTCGGATTTTTTACGAGGGTTGCAAAGTCTGGCCGGAGACAACCTTGACGAGAGCGAGGGCCTCATCAGGAGTCTTTGGGAAAGGCGACTTCCAAGGGACATCCAGGTTGTCCTCGCTACGTCTACGGACCAGTCTTTGGATCAACTGTCCAGCGTGGCAGACAAGGTGTGGGAGGTGACATCTCACCAGGTCACACCTGCTCAGGTGTCTGAGGTTAGGGCCTCATCAGCCCTGGAGAGGACGGTGCAGTCCCTCCAACGAGAGGTACGCCAGTTAAAGGCACTCATGTTGGGGGGAAGCATGGCCCTCAACAGGGGCCGGCGAAAGGGGCTGCTGGTAAGACCCCCATATATACACTGCGCGACAACTGTTCCACCTCACTTGGTTATTTGGGTTTTTTGTCCTACATAGGAAGTATCAACTCAAGTGTATTTTTTCTTGAGGACCTAAGTAAATAGAATTTGCAAGGGGTGCCAAACGTCTAGGAATATCCAGAACGCTTTTTCAAAATTTTGTCCATAAAAGTCACGACAACTGTTTGACCTCACTCGAGAATTTATTGAAAAGTAATAGAAAAAGAATGTAAATATTGTTGAAAATTGTGGTCGTGAAGTATTTTTAGTGTTACTTAAAATAATAAATAGATCATGGGAAGTGGAAAAAGATTAAATTCCGAAGAAATTGGAAAAATTAAAGCTTTTGCCGATGAAGGCTTATCCAACAGCGAAATATGAATTAGGATTAAGGACTAACCGTAAATTAAATCCTAACAATGGAAAACTCATTGTAATGCGCCGCACGGCTTCTCCGATGATCCTAACCTTGCCCCTTTGATTTGAGATTTCCTACCAGAACTTCACACGGGACAAATTAAATATTCGAAATAGCCTGACCAGCACACAGGGAGTGCTCCAACTTGTAATAACTTTAAATTAAGGATTTACCCCGGAATTTTCAAAAATGTGGCCGAAGGCTGTCAAGCCCCACTTTTAATTTCCTTGTTAGCGGCGCAAAGTAGGCAGGTGCCACTGTAGGTATTTTAAGTATATTTCGACTGGCAGCAGATTTAGAAAAACATAGAAGGCGACGCGGCATAGAATTTTTAAAGCCCGAAAAATATTTGTTTTTAAAAATATTAAATGAATTGTATTTTTCCACTTGAGAAATGTTCTTAATTAATAAAAGATAATCAAATAATAACAATATTTAATTGCTCGCTGAGGAAACTACGGTGTGTCGCCAAAGGTTTAAGGACCGAATATTCCGTATTAACGGAGTATTCAACATTCCTGCTACAGTCGAATCTGAGATTTGAACGGGATGAAATCGCCGATGGGTTTTCCGTTTTGCGGTCGTTGATTTCATGTTTTCTTTTTTCTATAAATTCTTGTCGTGCCGCAGTTATTGACTGAATGGAAATAAGTTTGATAACCGCTCAATCCATATGCGACGCGACATTTTTCGATTATTGCATCGCAAGAAAAGCGGACAAATTTTAGTCGCTACACAAAAAAATCGGAATAATATTACTAACACAATAAAAAGCGTAGAAAAGTGATTTAGAAAGGGGTTAACAAAAATACATATTAACCTTTTTCGGCGCTTTAAAAGCCGTGATTTTTTGGTTATTTCTTTTTTTTTGTTTTCATTTGTGTTTCGAATACAGCAGTCAGAGTAGTCAAATGTAAACGAATTCAAATGCTAGCTCAGTTTTCTTCCAAATTTCGTCTTTAACTGAATATTTGAAAAGTTGACTGCTCCGACATATGTGTTCCAATTACTGCGTAATAATATATTTGTACGATTGCTTGCTTATGTTATAGCGCGTGGGTTGTGTTCAATATCCCTTCTAGCTTGCGATTTAACAACCGAAGCATTCATATCTGCATTTCGCAGGTTCATTGGAAGAAGAGGAATGTGCTCAAACATGTATTCCGATAATGGAGCAAATTTCATTGGAGCTGATAAGGCTGTCAAACGAATGTTCAAGGAAGTACTTAAAGCGGGAACGGAATCTACAGCAAAAGAATATGCAGAACGAGGCTTAGGTCTGTGGGAAGCAACCTTCAAGTCCACTAAACATCATTTGCGCAGAACGGTAAAATCAAGCAATCTCACCTTTGAAGAATTCTACGCTGCTGGTACAGATTGAACACGGCTCGCCTGAGCTCGGTCTAACCCAAAAGTGTTAGCACTTCTGATTTTATTGCGGCAATGCTTCAATTAAACTTCCAGGAACTCAAAAAAACTTAAAGGAAAAAATAATGTCGAGCTATTTTCAATTGAGAGGGTTTTTTTTTTTCAAAAACAAAAAAAAAAAAACATTAAATTTCTTGGTTATTTCTTTATTCTATGAAGAACGCAGTTCTTTATTATATATTTGAAAATTGTTTAGTATGTATGCATTTACACTACATAAGTTAACGTAAGCTTAACATTTTTGTGCATATTTTGTGAAAAATGATTGCTAATAAAGAAAAATTTCATGCTAACCATGCATTATCTCATGACGAAAATAGAAGTAAAATTTGTTTTTTGTGCTTTAAAAAAACTAAAATCATGTTTAATTTAAAAAATAATTTAAATATTAAATTAGAGGTATTGATTGATCATGAAGTAGGTGGACTGATTCGTGAAAGCCGGCTACCTAATGTTTTGTGTACCAGTTGTAAGAGAAATGTACATATATAAAGGCTCGTCTAATAATAAACTATATAAAAAAATAATATTGTCTGACTTTTCTTGTTTTAATAAAGTTTATATCACAAGAACTATTAAAATCTGCGATTGTTATTTGTACCAGCTCGCCAGAGAAAATTTAAAATCACTTAAGCTAAATAACAAGCCCTCTTTATTATCCAAAGAAAAGAAATCATTCAAGGTGTGTTCAAACTGCTTTTATGTGAAATAGGGAGAGGAAAATCTCATGAATGTACACCTTCTGCTGTGGTAAAAAATGTTAAAAATTATATAGAAAGAAATTTTAACATAAAACAAACTGAACAGTTGGCATCCAGTGTCATAAATAATATTAAAGGTGCTCAGGAAAGTGACAATAGTAAAAAAATAATACAAAAGTGTCTCTAACGCAGCTTCGTGGAGGTCAGCCGATGAAAATAATTATTCATTCTGCCCAAAACGAATCTTGCCAAAATAGTTTGGTATCTTCAGAAAATTTTCGAAGATTAAAACTAAGTTCCAAAACCACTATAGGAATAGCGCATTCATTGCGCGTAGCTAGTAAAAACCGCTCAATTATTAGTCCGGGTTTAAGAAATATTTTAAAAGAAAAAAATGTTGAAGCCGATAATTTTTTTAGCATAAAAGGTGTTAATTTTATAAAAAAGACATTAAAATCGAACGAAGTAAAATCTGTAGTATTTTACAATAATGTTAAAGGTTTTATTGGGTACGTTCAAAACGAGCGCCAAGTCGAAGACGCACATTTAAAGTTTGGCATCGACGGTGGAGGGGGCTTTCTAAAACCTTGTTTGTCCATTCAAAGTAATTTAAATATTTTGCATAAGAAGGTGAAGAGACAAAAGTATACCGATGGATTGTTTCCAGAAAAATTTAAAGACTCAAGTGTGAAAAAACCTGTTATACTTGGAATAGCCAAGTGTACCCAAGAAAACTACTCGAACGTAAGAGACTTATGGAATTTAATTAAAATAAGTAACCTGACTTATACAATAGCAACGGACTTAAAACTGGCGAATATTTTAATGGGAATTATGGCGCACTCGTCGTCACATCCATGTACTTGGTGTACCATTCATAGAAATAGTATGATAAATGCTGGGCTTGATCGCACTATTGGTAGTTGCAAAAGTGACAATGAATCATAGAAAAATGCAGGATTATTTGAGAAAAATGCGAAGTACTACAATAATTGTACAAATCCTCCAATTTCTTCATGTAACGACAGTACAAAAGTTTCAGATGTTATCTCACCCCCTCAACTCCATTTAATGCTTGGCGCTGTAAATACGATTATGAATAAAATGCAGGAGGAATTCGAAGAGGATACAATTGCGAATGCAAATGTACAGCGAGAGATCACAAATGGAGGCCCTGGTTTTAAAGGCAATTCCTGCAAAATTGTATTGCGAAAAGTTGATATTCTAAGAGCAAAGTGCTGCCTACGCTGCTTAAAATACGTCGATGCCTTATCAAATTTTAATAAGGTTGTTGATGACTGCTTTTCAAATTAATTGAAACCAACTTTTATTCAGAGTATTGAAAATTTCAAAACGAGTTATTTGAATTTAAATATTTCAGTAACTCCTAAAATCCACGCTATTTATCACCATGTGCTTGTACTGATTTCTCTCTTTTTTTTACCTTTTTTTTTCATTGTATAAGAAATAATAATCATGTTTTACATGTTTATATCAATTTTTATTATTATATTTAATAATATATCATGTTTATACTTATGTATGTCAAATTATTCTATTTTTTGATTTTTTTTGTCGAAAAAACGCTCGCAATTGAAAATAGCTCGACATTATTTTTTCCTTTAAGTTTTTTTGAATTTCTGGAAGTTTCATTGAAGCATTGCCGCAATAAAATCAGAAGTGCCAAAACTTTTGGATTAGACCGATCTCAGGCGAGCCGTGTGCAGCATGCCGAAATTCCTGTCCAATTCAAGCTTTATCGTCTGATCCTAACTGCATGGAAGATTTAACTCTTGGGCATTTTTTTTATTGGGAGACCATTAGTTCAGCCAGCCGAACCACTGCAAAATGACAGAAACTCAGGAGTTGCAGATCGATGGAAGCAAATCCAAATACTACGGCAGGTGTTTTGGAAACGATGGACGAATTAGAGTGGTGACAGTAAGAACCACCACAGCGATGATACAAAGACCAATACAAAAGGTTATACCATTACTCACATAGTCACTAATGCCCGATTCCACAGTGAAAGCTTAAACCTCGAAATTGAGTTAAGCTTCCGCTTAAATGTTTTTGGTGTTCCACAGTGAAGGTTTTTCTCTTAAACTGAGCTCAAATATCGCGTTAGCTTAAGCTGCCAAATTTGAGCGCTTAACTTTAAGCCGTGAGGCTTATCGTTGAGAAATGTCAATTTTGTGTGAGAAGTGATTGCTTTGGTCGTTTGATTCTATTCCGGCTTGTTTAAATTAATTAATTTTTGGAGTTGCGATTAATTAAGGACAATGGATGGTGATTTAGATGATATTATTGATGCTACTGATGAAGAATACTATTACATAGTTATTCGTGTATTATTCGTGTAAGGAGATTTCATACCAATTGTAAAAAGAAGAAAACATTCTACTAAAAAGCATGCCGTGCAGAGTGCGGATAAAAGGCTGCAGTGTGCTACTCCAAAGATCGCGACATATTTGCTTTACCGCCCTGCTGAAAATGTACCTCATAGTCTTATAGCAGATGCGACACATCCAACCCAATAATTAATACGGAAAACTTATACCTTTCCGGGGGTGGACGGAAGGTATTTCAGTCAAAATACCAAAAAAGGGGGACATAACGATATGAGAAAACTGTAGAGGCACCTGTCTATTATTTACTTTGGTAGACAAATGCAAGAGAGCCTTATTTTTTTCACAAATTCTTACATACATATAAACATAAACAGTTAAAAATCACATAATTCATTTACCAAGAGCAAAAATTTCACAAAATATGACAACTGACTCGACCACAATGAACTAAGTTTAGCTGAACTGAGCACAAAAACAAACTGTGAAACGATTTCGAATTGAGCTAAAGCTTAAACTAACTGTTCAGGTTCAGCTAAGCGAAAGCTTAAACCGACACTGTCAAACCGGGCATAACTGTAAGTGAACAGTTGTAGCGGGCTTTGGGGAAAGGATTGCCTGACAGTTCAAAATATATTAACATAAAATAAAAATTTTTGTTTAACAATAAAGCGGACTACACGGTAATTGAAAATATAATAATATAAAATAAAAGATTTGAAAATAATAAAGTGGGTGGTGTTCCTTCATACGGTTTATTAAAAGTTTGTTACATAATTTAACTAATAAGTAATTGTTTGTTCACAGAAATGGAAGACATACTGATTTTGGACAGTGAGGACGATTGGGGGCTAGAGGCTGTTCCCGACATCCCGGTGACACCAGGTCGTTGGTTGGAGACAAGTCCAACACAAGTTGGTTCCGCGCACTCAAGTCCAGCTCGAGCGCAGTCAAGTCCAGATCTATCCCAGAAAGCGGAAGTATCCGTCACGCCGGGGAAAGGGATCGACTGGGACGAAATTTACCAGCTGCGGGAAGAACCGCGACGTAAAAAATTGGAAGGGGTATCAACAATTCCCGTTGAAGTCGCAGTCCCCCAAGAAGTTGTTTCGACAATCCCCACGAACAAAAGACATAAAATCTGCACTGTGACGACTCAGGAAGGGGAATACGTAGATATTCCTTATGAAATAATGGACATCATCCCGTGGGACCAAATAAAGGCCAACAAAAGAAAAAGATACACGCTGTTCCTAGAAGAAGGAAAGACGTGTTGGTCGCCATATTGTGGTCGCGAAAATATATAAAAAAATTTAAATCGGAAAATCCGGAATAATCGAGGGGAAAAAAATATTAGGGCCTTTCTCTACTAACTGGAAACTTGTCTATTGACAGTTGTCCCAACCCTATTTTTCTAGAAAATTAAAAATGTAGTATGTTAAGTCGATAGATAGTTATAATATAAATATATATAAACAAGAAACCATTGTAATTTTCCCTTATTTTTCGAATTATAGGCAATTTTGTCCTCTGTATTATAAATTTCAGTCCTCTGTGTTATAAATTTCCAGAGGACTGTTGCACAGAGGACTGTTATTTTTACGTAAAAAATGTCATACCACGTATCAGTTTAAATATTACTTCATAAAACAGAAACAACTATAAATTATCACACTGAGCAATTTTTTTGTTAAATAAATATAATTATAACACATAAAACACCGTAAAATAGACTTACCAGAGGACTGTTCACTTAACACTACAGAGACGTGGCTACCACACAGACGCGGAGTTGTCACTGCGCAAAATGGCGGCGACTTGTTTAGCATGGCGACCGAACAAACTTCACACTGTTAACGTTCAGTTTCAAGGGAAATGTAAGCACAATAGTGTCTAATATTTTTGTGGCGCGATATTCAAATTGTGACAGAGGACTGTTCAAAAATGTAATGGACAAAATTCAAACACTAGTTTTTAGTACTAAAAAATTCTCTAAAATTATAATTGTTTTTTGTTCACATGCATTCAATATTCTTTATGTTTATAGAGTTATAAGATTTTACATTTTTAAATAGAACTAATAAAAACCGAACCGAATCATACTCGATCCTGAATTAGGACATAACAGAGGACTGTTTTTAGTGGCTTTTAAACCGAATTTATGAAATGATTCTGATTCTAAATATTGATTAAGCTTGTCTCCTTAAATAACAGGTTATATATTATGCGTTTTAATGAATAAAACTATTCATTTATATAGTCAAAGTAAAAAAAAATGCTTGGACCATGATTTTCCTGTTAGTAGATAAAGGCCCATTAAATATTCAATAAGTTGAATTAATTAAGTGAATTTTAATAAAAAGAGTTTGAAAGTACCACAATTTCGCCTCGTAATGGTGCGTCCACACTACGCGGTCTTAGGTCATACGCGCTTTTGCCTCTTTTTTTCATATAGAGTTTAATGGCTTTTTTTGTGATATTTTTAATGGCAAAGGCAGCACGACCAAACGGCACGGACAAAAGGCTGTGCTTAAAAAGGTACATTTTACGTCCACACAATACGGGCTTTTCAGAAACGCGTACGGCCTTTCATATGAAAATTGATTTGTTTTCTCAATTTGCTGACGATTTAAAGCTCATGCGCGCTTTTGGCTGAGGCCGTATAGCGAAAAGCGCGTGGGATTCAAGTCCGCATAGTGTGGACGGCCCATAAAGGGAAAAGTGTTCAAAAATTAATTTCTATTCCGGAATTGGGCGGCCATAAGCTTAGGCTTATAGAGCCGGCCATCCGAAGAGGCAGGAGTAGAATGGAAAACGGTGAGGCAGCATCACGTCCCAGTAAGGGGGCATTAAAGTTTTATAACAATAATAAGTTACCGGAGCGAAAACTCATAAATACTGAGGATCTTAAATTAATTGGTCTATTGGAAGACCATAACATTAAAAAAAGAAACCACGAGGAAGACAGATTATGGCAAGAGTATGACTTTCCGGCGCCGCACTGGACACGAAGTAATGCTAATGAAGAGATTCATGAGACTGCAGACAACATTCAACAGGCAAGACAAATGGGATGGAAAACAATCCTTACAGTTAAGAAAAGGAAGACGGACGAAAAAGGTGAATCCAAATTAGTAATAAAAATAAAATAGATCTTAGTAGTAATAGTAATTTATATTTAAATAAATTTTCTCCATTAAACATGGAAGAGGACATGTGTGAAAGTGTCCCTCCAGTTATAAATAATAGAAGCGGTAAAAATAACTCCAATCCAGAAAAATCTGGGAAATCGTGTAAGAGTAATAAAAATAATGATCATAATAGTGTCAGAGGGTTCTGTCCCCCAATTATATTTAAGGTCGCTAACGTAGTAAACCTTAATAAAGAAATTTTTCTGAAATATCCCCAGAGTGAGCATAGAATCACTAAAAGAAAAAAGGATACGGTTAAATTATTCATTAAAGATAGAGATCAATATAGAGCGATCTTTAACAAATTAAAAAAAGAGAGGATTGAATCCTATACCTATACTCCTAGAGAGGAAAGGCCCATCACTATAGTGCTGAAAGGCATTGATTCGGGCTACACGCCCAATGAAATAACAGAGTGCCTAAAAAATAAGTACCCTAATATCAAAATCTTAGGAATTAAAAAATTAGTAACTCCTTATTCATACAAAACTGGAACTGAACTAGATATTAACATAGTGCAGCTGCCACCGGGTACGGAAGTGACAGAAATTCTTAAAATTAAATATATTCTTTGTCAAAGGGTCCAATGGGAAAGGTTTAGAAGGAAGGAAGTGGTGCAATGCCGTAACTGTCAAGCGTTTGGGCACTCTGCCTCAAATTGCAACAATAATTATAAATGGCAATTATGGTTAAATATGGTCAGTGCCTCAAAACGGCTATGGTCAGTGCTTCAAAACGCCTGAAGAAACACTGGACTGCATAAACTGCGGAAAGTCTGGTCACCGGGCAAATTACAGGAAGTGCTCATATTTTGTTAAAATAGCAGAAGCACGAAACCAAAAATTAAAGGTAAACAGAGAAAACAGAATTCGCAGAGCAGATGAAGCTATCTGGTCCTCCACGGGCCCAGCAATTCATAGGGATAAAACATGGGGTCCAGTAACCAATGGGCGTAGCTACGCGGAATGTGTAAAGGGCAGTGACCCGCTAAAGAATAGTACCTTCCAAAATATTCACAACGAGTTTCTTAATATTCCGCAAGAACTATTCGGCATGAGCCATCAAGAGTATAGCAATACGCTAATAAGATTTCTACACCAATACCGCGGCACCAGTGATAGATCCGAAAGGATCCACCTCTACACCTCCCTAGGACTCACCCTCATCCAAGCTGGAGAGGAACGCTTTGGGCCTTAGAGTGGCCACACTGAATGTGGGGTCTCTGGTCGCGGGATGCAGAAAACACTATCTTAGAGACCATCTCTTTTCAAATAAATTCGACATATTATTTCTTCAGTAAATACACCTGAAACCAAGGAATAAGTCGATTATCCCACAGCATAAAGCATTCGTAAATAGCAAGGAACAGGGAACAGCAATCATTTGTAAATCCAAATTTAACGTAGTCAAAATAAATCTCCCTATTGATACAACTTATGTGGCAACTGAGCTACGTATCAACAGACCTAATAACGTACAAGGTAAAATCCTCCTAATCTCGATTTATCTGGCTCCTGACCAATCAAGGCTAAAAATAATGAACCTCTTGGAGGCCATAATCAACATTGACCTAAATGAGTATGAGGGGATAATCGTCGGAGGGGACTTCAACGCGAAACACCCTAATTGGTCAAATCACATGACTAACAGAAATGGTAAAAACTTGAAGGACTGGATTGACGATAATCCACACATAAACAATTTCGAAATAGAGAACCCAAATAGCCCGACCTATCCAAGATCCAAGAGCTGCATCGATTTCTTCTTAATTTCAAATAATTTGTATAGTGTAATATCTGGCATTGAATGTAAAACCTTAACCTCGTTCTCTGACCACTATACAGTAGTAATGGACCTCACCCTTCGAAATACCTCACTAGCCTTGCAGCTTCCAGTGAGTTATAGGTCATATAAAGATGTAAATTGGGAGCTTTCCAAGAAGTTGTAAGCCAAAATAGCGCTTTGAACTGCCCTTCAGATTCCGTAAATTTAACAAACCCTGAGATTGACTCAGCAATTCAATCTTTAACTTTAAATATACAAACGGCTACAGAAACAGTGGTGCCAATTTCACGCGGAACCTTCTTTAAGAAGCTGCCCAGGGAAATTCAACAGCTACACCGAACATTAAAAAAATGGAACTGAACGCTCAAGAGATTGTTGGACAGAAGAATTGTACCGGATGAGACAACGCAAGAGCTTGGTAACAGAGTAAAACTATTAACAATTATACTTAACAAACAAATAAATAACTTCCTAAATAATGCATTCCAAAACAGAATTAGGAATATTAAACCAGGCCCGGTCTTTTATAATGAGGTGAAGAGATTACTCGGTAGCAAAAGGGTGAGCGCTGAAAAAGTAATAATCAACGGAACCACTGTGTCTTGAGGTGCCCGCATAACCTCATAGATACAGTCGGATTCACACTGCAGTAATAATACTAGTTTAAGGTATTTTATATAGAAAACTAGATTGCAATCATTGTATATAGATATAAGTGAGTAGGCCTAGGATAGTATATAATAGTATATAATAGTACATAAAAATCCCTACTATAAATACGAGGGAATTTTGTATAGGAGTCAGTCATTGTTCATCAAGCAGCAACTACAGGGCGCGCAAAGGGCTTTACCTCTTCGCTCTATTGCTGACAACAATATTTAAAATAAAATATACGTTATATAAATATAAAGTTTTATTTAAAGGAGAGCTTGTTCCAATCATTACAGTTTGCACCATCAGAAATGGCGGAGGCCTTCGCGGCCCACTACAGGGAGGTCTTTAGAGACAGAAATCAAAAATACGAGGAGCTCAAAAGTCACATTGACGGTACCCCCGCATCATAAGCTTCAGTTCTAGGCGCAAATCAAATGGTTACAATCTTCGGACACCATTTACAAACGTAAGCAGAGTTCAGGAAATCATTCAAGCAATGAATAACAAGAAATCATCGGGGCCTGATAATATTTCTAACTTCATTATCTGAAAAATTCCAAGTAGGGCAGTTGAAATGCTAACCATAATGATCAATAATTGTATGAATAATGGATATTTCCCGACTTGCTGGAAAATTGCAAAGTTAGCTCCAATCCCGAAAAACAGGTCAATTAATATCAAGAACTTTAGACCCATCTCTTCACTTTCTAACTTAGGCAAAATATTTGAACGAACAATAGCTGAGGCACTGGATGCACACCTACTGAGGAATAAGGTAATTCCAAACGAACAATTTGGGTTTAAGCCTGGTCAATCGACAGAACATGCACTGCTAGTTAGTGATGAGCAAAAGTGGTCTTGTTCTTGCAGTCTTGTCTTGTTCTTGCGCATTTTGCAAGAACAAGAACAAGAACAAGACTTAGTTATGCTTGCAAGAACAAGAACAAGACTAACTGTGCAAGAACAAGACCCAGGGCAAGATTTCTTGCAAGATTCTTGCAAAAATTCCACATAAATTCATTCTATTAAAAACAAAAAACATAAAATTGATTATTATCCTCAAGCAATGATTATAAATACATGTATATGTGTATATATTTAGTATGATAATTGTAAAAGCATTTGTACATAAGTACATAATGACTTTGCATGTCAACGAGATTCAGAATCAATATTTTTGCATTTCGAAGCAAAATTTTTGAAAAGATTTAGGTAGATGTTCCACACTGCCTACTCTTTTTTTATCCAATTGGGTGGTCTGTTACTTTAATTCAATTTCTGGTGTTTAGGAAACTAGTCCTTCTTCTGTTAAATCCATACAAAAATGAAGATTCCTCATATTATATTAAGATAAAAATAAAGTTTAAAAACCGACTTCAGGAAAAAACCAATCCCGTGATACACAAAAAAGGAAGAAATAATTGTTGGTAATTCTTAACAGCATTAATCGAATCAGAATGGATTTAGAAAGAAGAATCTATAGTATTCAGTAGTTCAAGTAGTTTATTAGAAAAGAAAAATGCTATAAAAAAATTCTTTTTTGAGTAACCTCTTTTGCTTTTTGGATGGCAAGGAAACTCGGACTTTTCTCAATGTATGTAATATTTTCAAGGCCTCCACATTGGTTACATCGCATCGTTAGAACGACAGGAGCGTGGGCCAGTTTTTGTATTGCTGCAAAGGGATTTAATAATTTTTTGTGCCCATACACGACATTTCTTCTTTAATGAATCATACTTGAACAACCTAATTTTTTATAATAAGCAATGGGTATAATACTGGTTTACTTTTGCTTCAAAATATTTCCGTTGTAATTTGTTGCTTACACACTTGACAGAAAAATGTCTACGCCTAACTTGTTCCCATATGAATTTTATGTAATTTTTCAGGGGCGCAAACATAATAACGTCACCAAGAGCAGTCGTGAAACTGATTTGTTTAATAAAAAAGCCATGTGGAATTCACACCTCAAAGGTAGTAAATTTTCGGTGTATACAAACTTTTGACGCTGACTGACTGACGCTAAAATTATAATAGTTTTAAAATCAATTTTTTGCATTTTGTTGTTTGGATATAATTTTTTTATTAAAGTCTAGGTTTTTTTCAATAACCATTTTATAAAATCAACATACAATACCTACTACATGCGAGAAAATACCTTGGCCTTGCAGTTTTGTCTTGCCTTGTCTTGGTCTTGCACATTTAGTAAGAACAAGAACAAGCCTTAGGTATATTTGCAAGAACAAGAACAAGACTTAGGTATGTTTGCAAGAACAAGAACAAGACTTAGCTATGCTTGCAAGAACAAGAACAAGACAGACTGAACAAGAACAAGACAAGAACAAGACTAGATTAGTCTTGTCTTGTTCTTGCGTTTGCTCATCACTACTGCTAGTACTGCAAAAGGACATACTAAACGGTCTGAGGCATAGGAATGTCACAATAGCTTGTTCGCTTGATATCAGCAAAGCATTTGATTCAGTGTGGCATAAGGCACTAATGGTAAAACTGGAAGCCAACTTGGATGGCAGAACAATACAAGTATTTAGGGTCTGTGCCAAAATAGCAATTCAACTGACAATTTGTATTGAAAACCCATTTCAAGATACTAATTTGAATTTCGACGGTTTGCGTCTTTGGAAAGGAGGCAACTATTTTAACCGAATTCGTTGACAGTTGAAATCATTTCAATTTTGAATTTTGAAGTGATTGATTTAATTAAAATAAAAATATAAAAGACAAGAAAAAAATGGAGAAAAGGAAATATACAAAAAGACGTAAGTAAAAATAATCAGTTTATGAGAGATGGGTGGAAATTAATTTAATTATTAAATTAAAGCTTTAATTTATCTGTTTTTTAGTTTCACAAGAACATACTAAAAAATTAATAAAGCAAGGATAAAGCTGGAGCATTTATTTATAAGAAAAATTTTCAACAGAGAAAAAAGTGGAGGTAAGTATAAATATACCGAAAATGAAATATAATCAAATTAGCATTTTATTAAAACTTAAATATTTTCTAGGGCGGCGGCTGCAGATGCCCAGGTGGAAATAGGGGTAGAGGCCCTCATTAAAAAATGGGGACATTTACAAACAACATACATATAAGGTGAAAAATTTTGTTTTTGAATTGTTTTTTTTTGTACATAGCTGCCCAACAAACATCTATGATTATGTTTGTGTAATTTATAGTTAAGAAGGATGATATGAAATATTCTATTACAGTACAGTCGCGATAGTTTCAACATGTGGTCGTTTCAACCTTTGATTATTTCACCCTCAGAATTATTGTATTATATACTCTGTAATTTCAATTGATGGTCAGAGTGTTACCTCAGTAATTTCAACTTAAAAATTTTTTTGGATTCAAAAGTTAACGGAACTATGCATTTATGTGTATGTGGGCTCTAAAAGCATAAACAATGGGCTACGCAAACTCAGCTCCACCGGATAAAATCGAAACACTGCGAGAACTCCGAAATATGGCAAGAAATAACAAGCAAGCCGAGGCGTAGTTTAAAGCAACTAAAAATTAATACATTTTTCAAAAAAATTAAATTATAAATGTCACTTCAAATGACATAATCAAATAATAATTGTTCCTATTTTTCAATAAAAACTGAATTATTGTTACTTTTGTTAAAATTGAGTGTTTAAATAAGTCAGAAATTTTAAACACACTGCCTTGACTATTTCAACTATTTTGATAATTTCAACCACCCCGGTTTTAATTAGTTGAAACTATCGCGACTGTACTGTATTATTATTTTATATTTCCAGAAACTTGTAGATCTCCCCACAGGAACAGGAACGGGTGAGGGGGAGTTGACTGCAGCTACTTGGCACTACTTTGAACAAATGCACGAGTGGGCATCTGAGCGGCACAATTTCCATCCGCCATTCTTAGTGAGCTCAGAAGAAGGGTCAAGTCAATCGTCAATGCTAGTTGACGTAATTGAAACGTAAGTACAAATGTGATAATAGTTTCGTATATTTTATCAGAATTCAAGAAGAAGAAGAGGTCCCCGTTCCTCCAGCGGAAATCCCTTCCACATCTACAGCTCCTTCCGCAGGAAGTAGAGGGTCAAACTTTGCCAAAAATTTATACACCATGCTGAGAAGAACCCAGCGCATGGAAAAAAAAATAAACGTCATGTTCAACTATTTTTTAAATAAATATAACCTAGAATATAGCGATAGTGATAGTGATTAGTTAGTTAAGATTAGTTATTTATTTTTTTTATTATTTATTATTATTATAAGTACAAGTACATTATTTTGTTTCATTATAAATAATATTTACAAAATCCCCACTCAGTCAGCGAAGCTGGTATGAGAGTTGGGGGCGCTTATTTACTAGTTCAAAATCATTTTTAAAAGCTTAAAAGTCCTATTTGAAAAGTGTGAAAAAGTGAAAGAGAAATAAATAAAAATGAATAAATAAATATTGATAGATAAAAATAAATAAAATAAGAAAATTGATATATGTATAAAAAATTAATAGATCAAGATTAAAATAAGAATTAAAAAGAATAAATGCAAATAAAAATTAAAGAAATTAAATTAAACAATTAATGAGGCTGAACCTCCTCCATCAGATACTTCTTTAACCTTTTTGTAAACGTTACTAAGGACGGAGCTGATTTGATGTGGTCCGGCAGAGTATTGTAAATTTCCGCCGCAGTATAAAGCAGACCCTTTCTTGTCCTCTCCGTTCTAGGTTGCGTTGGCCTAAAGTTGTCCCTGTTTCTCGTAATGTAGTCGTGTATGCTTGAATATTGCACAATTTCTAAGTTTGATCTCAGATGTTTTTCCTTCAACTTATATACGAACTTTGCCTTTTCCATTCGGATGACTTGGTCCAAAGTTAATTGTCCCGCGAGTCGGTAAATATCTTCAGTGGCTGTATTCCATGGAAGACCATATAGTGCTTTCAGCGTCCTGTTTAACAGAATTTTTACATCTGCGCACACTCGCTGAGAGCACTGCGACCATTTAAGGATACTAAAACGGACCCTAGATAGGATATGTGCATTATAAACTTGAAGCGCTATTTTCTCCTGGAGTTTGGGGTTTCTTTTGAAAACTCCTATTAGAGGGGCGAGGATTTTTCCTATTTTTCCTATGTGCTTCCTCCAGTTCAGACCGTCATCAATTGAAAGTCCTAGGTAGACAACTTCAGTTGCCCTAGCTATTTTTTCATCGCCTATCTTGACCGTAATTCTGATATCTGCCTTATTTTTCTGATGGAATATCATATACTTAGTCTTTTTTTCATTTATCTTTAATTTATTTCCATCCGCCCAGTCCTTGAAGATTTTCAGGTCACTATTTATGCTATTTTCTAGCTCTTCTGCAGTTCCAGCTCAATAAATGAGGTTAGTATCATCTGCAAATATATGGTATTGTCCACTGAGCCTTGAGTATTTGATGTTATTGATGTACAGCAAATATAGAAGTGGTCCCAATATGGAGCCTTGGGGAACTCCAGTTGTGAGCACTAGTTGATCACTCGAGACACCATTAACTCTTGTAGATACGTGCCTCCCAGTAAGATAGCTCCTCAGCAGATCATTCGACGAGCCCCTTATTCCAAGGTTGAAGAGGATACTTAGTAGGACGTCATGATGCACTGTATCAAATGCCTTTTTAAGATCGATGAATACTGCCCCTGCATAGTAACCTGCATCGAGATAACTGTTTATTAGGTTCAGGCTTTCCGAAGCAGCCAGTTCAGCGCTACTGCGTTCTTGAAAACCGAACTGCTTACTGTCTAGACCTCCATTTCTAGCGATAAAATTTCTTATTCTTTTCTCAAAGATTTTTTCATAAATTTTTCCCACGTTGCTTATGAGTGCTATGGGCCTGTAATTATTCATGTCAGCCGAGTCTCCTCCTTTCAGAATAGGTATTACAATCGTATCCTTGAGGCAGCTAGGGAAAGTGCCACTACTCATTGCTTCATTTATAAGGTTAGTGAGGGGTTTCTTAATGATGTCTATAACATCGACTATGTCTTCAGTAGAAATTCCATCTTTACCAGGAGCTGCATTCATTTTCAAATTCAGAGCAACACGTTCTACCTCATCCATGCTGGTAGGAGTCATAAAGATTGAGTTAGTTGCCATTGGCGTATCTACAGGTAGCTTGATAGGTATATCCGCCTGGATAGTCTTACCAATTCCATTAAAGTAGGTGTTGAAACAAGTTGCAATGCCACCCGCACTCTCAATTGCCTTGCCATTTACTATAATTTTCTGTAGATCACTTTTCGATTTTGTTTCTTGCTTGTTTATTATGTCCTTATTTATTACTTTCCATAGCTTTCTGGTGTCCCTCCCGGCATGTGATATTCTATCATTTATGTAATTATCCTTGGTTACCCTTACTTCCACTGTAACCTTGTTGCGTATTCTCTTATAATCGGCGCACAAAACGTGATCATTTGGTTTCTTTTTCATTTGAGAGTATAAGGAATCTCTCTCTTTTATTCCCATAATAATTTAGCTCGTTATCCAGCTATTAGATCGCGTTCTAACTTTTTTGTGGATGGAGCTAAGTGATTTGGCTTTTTGTAACACATCTACAATATTGTTAATTTTAGGGTTTTCTATCCTAGCGAGCAGTTTTTTCACATGGAATCTATACTTGCCTTTAATTTTTAATGTAATTTTAGATGTGGTCATAGGTTTTTTGATTACATTGTTTTTGGAGATGTGAATTATCATGTATCGATGGTCTGATATCGCAGTTGTTTGTAAGAAAGTATTTATTGTATAGATCTGAGAAAAATCTGTAAGACAGTGATCAATGATTGAATGCGTATTTTTATCTTGCCTTGTATAATGTTCGGTTTCAGTTTTGTTTAGTATTCTGTAATTGTTAGCAGAGGTCATATTACGTAACATATTTGCCATGTTATCGTTTTTTATTAAATCAATGTTAGTATCACCTATAAACATTAGGTCCTTGTAGAGGTCAAGTTTGCTTTCCAAGTATTGTATGAAGTCCACAGTATTAACATTAGAAGGTCTGTACATAGTCATAATATTCAGAGTTTTTCCATCACGAGTTTTTATTTCGATTACAATAGTATTATATTTATCACCATCGCCGTTAAAAGCTACTCTATAATCTAGACCATTTTTAACATATATAGCAGAACCGCCACCTCTAGAGCTATCCCTACAATTGAATCCTGCTGAAAAACCCTGCAAGTTAAAGTAGCAAGTTTCATCTGAATAAAGCCAAGTCTCATTTAAAACCATTATCTGTACCTCTTTATGTTTAGCTGAAAGTGCTTGTAGTTCATGTAGTTTGTTTCTCAAACTTCGAATATTTAAAAATAACAAGTTTAAATGATTGCCTTCTTCTGACATATTTATATTTACTTTATTGTATAACTATATGTCTTTTACTATATAATTAGTTCAGCTACAAACGAAATTTACTATATTTCTTTCACGGAATAATTTGTCCTATTGTGAATGAATTCAATTTGCCTTAAAAATTCAGGACAGACCCCACTGTCAGCTGCATGATATTTGTTAGCTTTATTTTTGCTTCTTTGACAGTTCGCGCATGTGTGAGTGGTTGAGTTGCATTCTGTTGTCTGGTGTTACCCTGCACATTTTCCACAAACGGTTTTGCTTTCACAGTTTTTGGAGGAGTGATTAAACTTTTGACAGTTGTAGCATCTCCTTACACCAAAATCTTCTCGAACGAAGTGCGCCTTCCAGTCAATATTAACATAGTTGTTAACCATTTTTGTATAAGTTTCGCCGGAAACCTCAATAAATAAGATCCATTTATTGTTTCGCTGTTTCCTACTGTAAACCACTTTGAGGTTGTCATTATCATTTATAAAGTGGTTCAGTAATTTTATTTCGAGTAGGAGTTCCGTTGTGGTGAAATTTCTTTCGAGATTAGTAATGAATAACCTGGGGACTCTTTCCTTACTAATATAAACATCATAGTCATTGCCCAGTTTATGTTTTAGTGACTTAGAAAGTTTTTCATTATTTCCGTTTGAGTCAGATTTAATAAAGACTCCACCCTTGTTGATGTTTTTTATTTGAACCACCGGAACACCTATTTTGCTCGGTTGTACATTTTTTTTATCATCTGCTTGGTGTCATCACTTCTTTGATCCTTTTTCTGTTTCACAATGATACCTTGAGGTGTTTTACGTAGGTTTTGGCAGTTATTGGGCAAGTCAGCAACCTTCCGTTTTGTAACGGACGCGTATGTGGCCATTTCAGGATTAACTTGACGCTCGATGCAGTCTTGAATTTTTTCAATCCCTTTTCCATGTTGTTAAATCGTTTTTTCAAATCGATCAACTTTTTCCGCATTTTCTTTTTGGATATCTAGGATTTCCAGCAACTTATTGTTGGTTAATACCTTGATAAATTCCTTGCAATCACGGCACATCCACATCGCAATTTTAAGGTCTTTTATTTTGGAATAATCTTTGGTACTTACATTACCACATTTTATATGGAACCATTTTTGACAGAAACCTTCGCACTGTAACGCTTTATCATTCGAATTAACTACAATATCGCACTTTTTACACAGATCACTTTTCTCACTTTTATCATCAGACGCCATCTTAGGAATTTTCTCAGTTATTAGCTATTGATAAGTTAGTTAAGATTAGTTATAAGTTATTGGTAATGTAACAGCATAATGGTGCGATAAAATAGTGGGCGCCACTTATGCGAGGTATTACCCCCTTAGCCATAAGCCCGGAAAAGCATGACCAAGGAGCCAACACCATACATAAGAAAGGAAACTAAATTCCGGAACTCCTACGCCGGCCACACGGAGTTATCTAGCTCGCCGGAGGGGTCGTGGGGTGTGTGGCCGGGGCTTACCGCGGTTGGTTCACCACTTACCTGTGCCAGTGCAATCTTGAATTCCACCTCCATCCTTCGCCGGACATCACCTGAGCCTCGTCAAACCCTGAAAAGAAATGATCCCCCCTCAACCATTCCACAAAAAAATTTACCACCTGGACATTCTAATATTTACAATCCTTTAATAAATCTGTAAACATCAACACAAACATTACATTGAAAACTTAACAACCACGACACTGATTAGCTGCCCGTGTCAAATATTAACAATTAACTGATCAAATTCAAAACATAAGTGTTACGTTATTTTAGGGACATGTGTATGAAGGACAACAATAAAGCGCGCAGTACTGGCCAATACTCCTCGCTTTGTACAAACGATATTACAACCAACAGAATGACTTAGAGGAAAAACAAATTTCCCGGAACCAACAAAGAATAAAATATTTCCGACAAGGAGCAAAACAAATTCACAAATAATTATAAAGAAGATTATAAAGTTAATACTAACTACCATTAAAATTATTATTTTAGTAATAAATTTTTTTTTTTTTTTAAATTAAAGCAAAAAGAAAATTTTTGTTATTTTATTTTGTGTATTTTTTTTGTGTGTGTTTTTGTTTTTTTTTTTTTGTTCTTCTGATCCAGCTGATGTGGATGCACTATAGGTATTGGCTTAATTACCTGACTATCGAACGGTATATCAATTGGTATTAATGGAATATACAGTTCCTCCTTTATACTAGTGTCTGCTGTTTTATAAATATCATCTAATTTTCCGGCAACTTTTTTTTATTTAAACCATATTCGAGTAATTTTGGATAATCTTCGGTCTGTTCTCCATCCCCCCCGGTCTTCTGATTTTATACCTGTTACTTCGTCCACCAACTCTCCATTGCCTTCCGCCATTTCTCTACACGTTTTTCCCGTTTTTGCTGAAATTTTGGTGACAGATAAACGAAAAGTATTATAAACACAGGGTCTTTCCCCTTAAATAAATAAAACAGTTTGTACAGATTAACACCAATCCGCACTAAATAAAAACGAACTCGCTGTTATAAATTTTTGTGCGTTTTTTTTTTACTTTTTTTTTAAAAAATTCTAACCACGTAAAACACTGAAATATGTATATCCTGTTTTATAAACTAAAGGGCAAAACGCAATTTTTGTATTTTTTTTTTCTATGTGATAGTCTAAGCTTAGGTGTCATCCTTTGTACTACTAGTCCGTCATGTCGTACACGTCATGGTGCAATGTCTAGTAGTAAGCTTAGCTCGAAGGATAGAGAGAGAGATAGGATAGATTAGGGGGAGTCGGGTGGGTGTTGGAGGAGATGGTGGTGAACCTGGTATTGCTGGTATCCTTTTCGGTACTTTCAAATTTCTCCAAATTCTTTTCTTATTTGTTAATTTTTTTTTTGTGCTTATTTTTTCTTGTATTTTCGACTAGAATTCACAGCACCGAAATAGTCCTGATTGTTGCTAATTCGAAACTAAATTTTTATTTTTTGAAAATGAACTGAATAATGAAGGTTTTTGTCTTCCAGCCAGTCGTATGTGTTCAAAACTGATTTTTTCCTTTTTTATTTCATCTTAAATTTTTCCGAACAAAAACTTGTGCAGTAAATTTCTGCCTACCTCAAAATTCGAACTCCATTTTTTTTCCTTTCTCCCCGCCTACCTTTTTGTTCCGAACCCACTACTCGATTTTCTTCCCCACAGTAATTTTTAGTCAAGTAGATATTTAGGCAAAACTGACCGTTACAGTAAGTTAGTTAAGATTTGTTAGTAGTTACTGGTAAGGTAGTTAAGATTAGTTATTAGGTAGTGATGTAATTTATATTTTAGTTAGATTTATATTCTCGTTAGTAATGATTATTTATATGTAGATTGAAAATAAAAAATTTCACTTTACTTACATACAACTTCTAATGTTATTGCTTTATTTTGCAGAAACCCATGTTTCTGCTTGAATAATGTTCAATTCACCATCCTAAACATCGAAAAATGTATAGTTTTGTTAAATTTAAACATTCCTTTCCATATCTAAAATACAAACTGCAGTACTTTACAGAAGTTTTATATTTTTCAATTTTAGAACAACAAAAGAAATCAAAATTACTAACCTAATGTTGCAAAATAAAAATTATTGCTACTACTACAAACTATACATTAGTCTCGAAATATTATTGCGTCATTTGAATCTTCATCCAAACATTCAATTTCTTCACCTAAGGTGAAGCTATCATCCATAAATTCTCAATTTGACTCGTCTAATACATCTTCCGCTAAGCATATATTATGCATAACGCAGCAAGCAGCGATAGTTTTAATCGAGTATTTGATATTAAGCTCCATTTCTTTATTAAAAATGCTGCGCCACCGAGTTTTTAATATGCCAAATGAACAATCCACTATGTTCCAGGCCTTACTATGGACTTTATTAAATGTCCGTTTTCTTGTGTTCATTTCTCGATTTTCTTTAAAAGGCGTAATTATGCCAATAGGGTGTAACTGGTAATTGTAACCACTGTCACCTAGAAGATAATAATCACGGAATGTTCCGGAACACTCTTTGGTCGTGCACTGACCCTGGGTAACCAATGAAAACACTGGTAAATTTTCCGGAAAGGTCACAAACGGCTTGAAATTGAATGGAATAAAAGAGTTTTCTGTTGATATACTGGTCGTGCAAGTATACGGGACATTTTATACTTATGTGCCGTCTATGGCTCCCAAAGCATTGTGGAATATTGACAAACCAGAACGTCGATTAAAACCATTTCCAATTCTTTCATATTCCTCTCTTTCCGGATAGTTAATGAATTTTAATAATACTTCAAATTCTTTCAATTTTCTATATACAAGTGTTCTCACAGTAAAACGTGATATGTTAAATGCTGATCCGGTTACACGATAGGACGTCCCGGATGCCAGCCAAAACAGAAAAACAATCACTTCAAACCTTTGACGCTGACTGTCCCCCAATATCCAAAAAGATCGTTATTTACTCGTTTGTTTAGCCCACTCGTTGTATGAGAAAACTTAAATAACGGTTGCACCCCATAACCGTTATACGAATACTAAAATTTGAAAATGTAAAATCATTACAGCCTGTTAAGTGAGTTTTACTTAAATTTTCTAAAGTTAATAAATTAATAAGTCGAGTGAATCTTTTACAAAAATGGGACGAAAAAGTTATACTGAAATACGCGCTCATTATAATTTTGATAATGAATCAAATCAAAGCCGATGTAAGGCATGTGGTAAGATAATTGCCGGGAATAACCTTACGAATTTGAGAAGGCATATCAAATCAAAACATCCTGAATTACACAGCGATGCGATTACAATATCGAATAGTGAAAAAAATTCCTGTAAAAAGAAAAAATTCATGGTGGAAATGTCTGCTGATAAACTAATTTGTTCATGTATTCAAATCGTAACGGATGAAGCGAGTCCATTATCGTTACTGGATGCGTCTGCTTTTAAAATAATCACAACGCCGTTATTTAAAGGATTGCAAATTCCAATAATAAACTCGCATAACGTGATGGATTATGTAGAAAATATAGCTGTGGATATTTCTGAAAAAATTTCAAACCGAATTGAAAATCAAGTTATTTGTCTTAAATTAGACATTGCGACAAGAAAGGATCGTTCTATACTGGGCGTAAATTTACAGCATATTTATTACAATAAAATTGCAATTTATACACTGGGAATGATAGAACTACACAAACGCCACACCGGATTAAATTTAAAAGAAGAATTTGAACATCTTTTGGAACAGTTTAAAATTAATAAAAAACAAATTTATAGTGTAACTGCCGACAATGGCCGGAACATGATAAAAACAATAGATTTATTAAACTATAGTGATGTTTTGTATGCAGATGATTGCAACGACGATTTAGATAATCTTCTGGGAGGTAATTCATAAAATTTTATTATGAGTAAGTTTCTTTCTTTATGAAAAAAGGAAACTGGTTTAGGCATACATTTTGAGGGTATGGTATCAATTAAATGTGCTGCGCACACATTGCAACTTGCTGTTAAAGACGTTGTAACGGTCGTGTATATCCCCCTCGCGGGAATTTGGAAAATTTTTATGAAATCACCTTGCATCCGACCCGAAAATTTAAACGTACTAGGCCTAGGAAAAAAATAAAATGAAAAAAAAAATTTTTTAGTCAGTCAGTAAGGGGTCAGTGCTGAGCCGTGGGAACAAAAAATATAAGTATTGAATATTGAGTTCGAAAAAAAGGAATAAGTTAATAAGTTTTTGGAAGTGGGAAATATTTTAGCAAAAGGTAACAAAATCTTACAAAAGCATAGAAGCTGCTGTTTTGAAGGAAAAAAAAGAAGCCTGGAAAATAATGTATTTGAGAGTTGAGGGGCGAAGAAGAAGATAATATGAGGAGTGGGCGAACAAAACGGCACATGTCCATGGTTGGCCGTTTTAAGTTTTTTGACGGAATCGTGTTCATTAGACTAAACTACAACTAATTTCAATTTCAGACACTTCAAAAATCACTTTCATGTAATATTTTTTTGTTAGCAAAGTAACGGTTTCCCTGCAGAAAGGCACATGTCCTACGAATATTCATATTTTTTAACCATTCGTTAATGTGGATTTTCAAAAGGGCACGTATTTCATACAAAAAAGTTTTTAATCAACAATGGAAGTTCATTGCACCTCACCTGGGGCTCTAATTACATCGATTTGTATGTGCATCATAAACTGCACTAAAAATGCACTAAAATTTACCTCACTTTTGCCTCCCACGGCCCCAAAACAAGCCGTGGGGCACTATGACCCCTTAAAATTTGCGTTACAGACCCTACTATTAGGAAAAAATACCAGAAAAATCTCCCCTTGCCTCTAAGGGGGCCAGGGAGCTCCCTAAAAGGCTAAAAACAAAAAAACATGTCCAGTTGGGTTCCTGCAAAAGGGCACATGTCCATTCAAGGGTTTGACAAAACGGTACATGTCCAGTTCTGTCCCCGCAAAAGGGCACATGTCCATTTTTGTTTTAATTTTTTCTCTTAAAGTATTAAACATAATTAAAAAAAATTGTTTCCGTCTGAATGAGTTCAAATAGTAGCACAACCTACCATACTCATAAATAGTTAATGTGATCAGTTCAGAGGCAGAAACAGTTTTTTGCGATTTCTGAACAATTTGCAAAACTGGACATGTGCCGTTTTGTTCGCCCACTCCTCAATTGTAAAGTTGAAGGAAGATGTTTGAAGTAAAATGTCCGAAGATATATGTTATGCGAAGAGGATATGTTTTTCTAAAAATTATGGGAAGTAGATGCTGGAAATTACAATATGAGTAATTTTATATGAAGACAGTGAGAAGATATTTGAAAATGGCACTGCGATTAACTTTATGTGAATGCAATATTGAGCAAGAGGCTGCGCAGAACGTACGATTGTAGGAGGCCCGAGAGGTGGTAGTCCAAGGTCCGGGAAACCGAAGATACACATGGAATTTTAGATAAGTACAACCATTTTTATTAACATAGGCCCAAACGGGTAAAGGCCAGGAGAATACTACAGGAATCGGCACTAGTAACACAACTTTGGGTAGGCTGCATCCTATCACGGAGAATTCACCATAAGCAAATGGTGATCCAATGAAGGGACATTAGAGAATTCACAGTCCATGTACAACCGGGGCCTTTCCCCAGCGCAATCCTTAATGAGTTGCCGAGGATAACCAAGCACGAGTGATATATGCAGAAGATCATAAAGTACTATTTTTTATTGGCCGTAACCCATTATTATTTTTTTTATTGTTTTTTCATTATTAAAGTAATTTTAATCTTAGAATACTTATATTATATTAAATTATATATGTCACCCTCAGAGCAAAAGCGGGTTATATTTGATGTTGCAGCAAAAGAGGAATAAAAATATTTCAGCGCAAAAATGGTTCAACTATTATTCAGAGCAAGAACGGAACGGCAAAAGTCTTAGAGCAAAAGCGGATTAACTCTCTAAACCGTTTTTGCCCTCTACGAAAACTTAAACCGTTTTTGCCCTCAGTTTTTATTTATACCTCCGTCGCTCACATTATTACTTCGAAATCTATTTTTAGACCACATTTTCTTCATTTTCCTAGAAATACAATGCAACTCTATTCATAATATTGGAATTTTTGGAATTTTCGCGTTTGTAAGATTTGACTTTGAATGTGTGAAGTCTTTGTAATTGTTTATGATAAGTTTTAAGTTTTTGCCATTTTCCCATTTTTGACTACATATTTGGGGATTTTTACATTTCTGACATAAATTTTTCACATGTTTATCTTTTATCTTTATTACTAACTTCAATTTTTATAATGTTTGCAATTTATGATTTTTTTCAATTTACTTTTTTTTACTTAGTAATTTTTGTATTTTGTAAAAAAAATTTAAATTTGTTCAAAAATTCAGAATTGCAAACATAAAACTGAAGAATTGGAGATATTATTGTCAAAAAAGAAACAATAATATTAAAATGAAAAGAGCACTCATTTTGAAACTGAAATTGTGAAATCCAAATATTAAATAAAATTGAATTTTTTTAATAATTAAAGGCCAATTTCTAACTACACAATAAAGACATGACTGAACGGAAAATAATTATTAGATAAAAAAAAACTTTTTAATATAGCACGTTTTTATAACGAGCTAAAAAGAATAAAATAATTTCTCCTAGCCCCATACAGATTTAGAACCGCAAACATATTCCTAACCCCATACAGATAGTCCTGAAAATTTGTGATTGTGTTTTTGTAATAGCTTTGAAAATATTTGTAAGATTTTAAACGAAAAAACGTGGGGCGCATACATGATTGATGCGAATGACTTCTCAACCCAGCTACTCTACACCCCTACTATTGTCTATAGCATGACCCCCACGTTTTTTCGTTTAAAATAACATCTATAAATTATATTTCATTATCTGAAACTTTTATCTTTTATTTTACTTTAAATAATTTACCGTATTAATTTCCATTATGTAACTGGTGTGCATATTAAATTTTGAATTACGTCACATAGCTTATTTTGTTCTACATGGCATGTCCTTTCATTTGATTCCCATTTCGAGGTTGTTGTAAAGTTAGGCAATCCACCAGTTTATGTTAGCCGCCAAGTTAAATTTATAATGATGCCATCATATAGCTTATTGTATTCTACTTATCACACCCTTTCCTGTAGTACCCACGTCGCGGTGGTTGTGAAGAAAATGTTAATCCGCTTTCTTGAGATGGCCGCCATGGACCAAACGATAAATTGAGTACCCTTTATTGCTTATGGTGTTTTACTTATTACACCATTTCATGTGAATGCCATGTTTCGGGTGTTGTGAACAAAATGGTAATCCGCCCTGTTGAGATGGTCGCCATAGACCAAACAATATATTGAGCATACTACGCATACGCTTTCATTTGATATCCATGTCGAAAGGGTTCTGAAGAGAATGGTAACCAGCATTCCTGAGGAGACCGCCATGGATCTAAAGACATAGCTCATTGCATTCGACTTATGATGCCCTTTCATTTGATACCCATGTCGAGGGGGTTGTGGAAGAAAATGGTAATCCGCCCTCCTGAGATGGCCACAATGGACCAAACGAAATATTAAGTATACTATATTGCTTATGGTATTCTACTTATGATACTCTTTCATTTGATACCCATGTCGAAGGGGTTGTGAAGAAAATGGTAACTCGCCCTCTTGAGATGGCCGCGATGGACCAAACGATAAATTGAGTATACTATATTTCTTATGGTGTTCTACTTATCATACCATTTCATTTGATACCCATATTTCGGGGGCAGTGAAGAAAATGGTAATCCGCCCTCTTGAGATGGCCGCCATGGACCAAACGATATATTGAGCATACTATATTGGTTATGGTGTTATACTTGTCATATCCTTTCATTTGATACCCATGTCGAAGGGGTTGTGAAGAATATTTCAACACGCCCTCCTGAGACGGCCTCCATGGATCTAAAGGTATATACCATATTGCATTGTCTTCGGAGCTAAAGCTGTGTGCAAAATTTCAGAATGATAGGATATCCGGAAGTATTTGAAAAATCGATTGCAAAATTTGTTCCGTGAAGAAAACAGTAAGCCGTCCTCTGGAGACCTCCGCCATGGATCTAACGGTGTAATGAGTATACCATATTGCATTGTCATCGGAGCTGAAGCTGTGTGCAAAATTTCAAGGTGATCGGGTAACCGGAGGTATTCAAAAACGAAAATTTCAAAAATAGCAAAAATGTGTTAATATAGTTAAAATTAACCGAAACCTTTGAGATAAACTCAGGAGTACGACAAGGATGTTTACTTTCGCCGTTACTCTTTCTTATAGTAATAAACTAAACTATATCCTTGGCGGCGCTTTAGATAGTAAAACAGGTGGGTTTCAATAGGAATAGTTAGTTGGCGTGAAAGGGCGAGCATCTTCTTCCACAGTATTTTCGGCCGAGCGGGACGTCCCAGCAATGGATACGCTGCTGTCGGTGCCGCTTCGAAAAATACGGTCTCTTGCCCTGTTTCTTCGGTTTCCCGATTCTGGTCAATTCAGCAGATCGAGTACCCGCCTCCTTTCACACCCTGGGCTTGGGACCAGGCGACGGCGAACTTTCTATATTACGTTACAAGGGAGAAAAAGCAGAATTCAAAAAATAATATCTAAAGCAGCGTTTTCAACCCTGATGAAAACAATTTTGTTCAGCGCAAAAGCGGTATAAGTTTTCATTAAGAGCAAAAGCGGAGTAAAAAGTTAACCCGCTTTTGCTCTCGGTTTTTTGATACACCGTTTTTGCGCTGAAGTATAGTTATACCATTTTTACTCTAAGAATACGAAGATATTCCTCTTTTGCGCTAAAAAAAACCCCGAACCGTTTTCGCTCCCTTTGTTATTTTAGCCCGATTTTGCTCTGAGGGTGTCATATTACCTTTTTATTTTTTCCCTACTATAGAAATTTTAATATTAGTACATATATTGATATTATATTAACTCATGTTGACGTTGCACCCACTTTAAGGATACTTACACTAAACCATTCATTCATACATGTTAATTCCTTGAGATTGTGAACACTTTAACTTGCGGTTGTTTTTCATAAATAATTTTACTTGTTATTAATTAATGATGTACAAAGACATCGAACTGGCCAGGTCGACGTGTTTACCCTCTCCTTACGAGTTGGTTCTAGCAAACGCTTGTCTTTTTTTTTTAATTCGACTTTGTCGGCACTACTTTAGTACCTTGTTGTTACACTTTTTTTAAACAATCTTTTCTGTCATTTTTCTTGAACACCTTTGTTAGTGTGAGTTAAATGTAATTGAATGTATCACAATATTGGCACCAGTATTTTTATAGGCATGATGGCCTAAATGGTTTATATTTCTTCCAGGATGGTTGAAGGGGGTTTTCGCTCCGGGGTTCTTTCTTTTGCTTTGATGTTGTTTTAGAGTTTTCCAGGTCCGCGAATCGTGTTGTCGTTTACGGAAGAAATCAGTCGCACCGACATTTAAGGTAAGTGGTGAACCATAAAGGCATCGGCCCGGCCACACACCCCACGACCCCAACCGGCGAGCTAGCGTGCATCGTGTGGCCGGCTTAACATCTCTCCCTAACAGTTATTTCGGTGAGTTAGGGAGAGTGAATTTTTTTGTGGAATTTTTTTGATGTAGGTATGTGCATGTTCCTAGAGTCAGGTTCTTCACGGCTTCTGGCTCTGGGGGCATGAACAAGCACAATGGTGCCTCAGATGGCCTTCTCGGCACCTTCGCGCCATTGTGCAATTACAACGTTCTTAAAGTGGCCCCTAGACTATCAATAATATTGTGAAATAATATTGAGGAAAATATTGACGGTTTCCTTCTTTGCCCCAGATTATCAACATTATTGTGCAATAAATCAGTTCACGTCAGCCTTCGAATAGTAAACATGTTGAGTGAAATTGAAGCAAGTTGTGCAATATTAACTACAGACTGCAGCACTGTATTTATTTACATATTTTGTACAATAAATATCAAATCCATTTTGATCCGCTCAATATATTGTGCAATCCCTCAATATCACCCACAGACCGTCAATATTATTGAGCAAATCAAAATATTGCACAATATTATTGATAGTCTAGGGACCCCTTAAGGATAAAGCGATTTCTTCAATCTTAGATAATGCGAGAGATATTGCAAAATTATTGCGTACACCGTCATACCGGTATTAGTATTTATTGATGTTCAATATTTTGGAAGATATATTTCAATATTCATTAATTCCTTTTACGAGTAGGTCTATTCTGTTAAGTCTAAAACAACTTAAACCCGTCATTGATGTACCAACGAGATGGAATTCGACATAATTCTATGTTGCAAAGGATTTTAGAGCTTAAAAAATTTTGTGAACACCACCTAGAAAGCAAATACCAACTTACACCATCTCAATAGGTATTAACCCAAGATATTGTAAATGCACTCCACCCAATTTATAAATCAACATTGACTTTGCAAAAAGAGGAGCTTTTACTCGGCGACTTCTACAAATTATGGATCAACCAAAAATTGGAATTAAAACAAATTGGCAGTGAGATGTCACAGAAATTAATTCTATGCATCGACGCTAGAGAAAAATTGCTGCTAGATAATGAAACAGTGCTTGCTGCTTTATTTCTTGATCCACGTCTTCGGCGTCTCCTTAACAGCAGCCAAAAAGACAAAGCTAAACGACATTTGATAAAAATTGCTTATCAAATATTTGTATGTAGAAAGGTAATAAAGGAAATATCCCATATTATCATTATTCCACTCTTGTTTAAAGAAAATTCATTGGCCTTTTTAATAAAAAAAAAAACAAGTCAGCAAAAAAGCAAATATAACTCGAGACCTTCAAGAGAGACATACATATGTCACATATTTCTTGAACGTCTTGACTTTAAGCAAATTATCTTTTTCAATATAAGAATTGATTTTACAAAATTATCTTTCGTTTATTTTATTAGAAAAATGAAGAAGAAGTCAACACAACCAATAGCCTCCACAATCTCTGTTAGAAAATTACATTGGAGAATTGGAAATAGAGTCATCTTCAGAAGATGATTCGACAACTCCTTCGACTTCTAAAGAATTGCAAGCAGCATATAAGGAAATAGAAGAATATAAAGAAAAAAAGCTAAATATAAACATCGACCTTTTAGAATATTGGGAGGGTCAAAAATATATCTTCCCAAACTTACCCGGGGGCTACACGGTCAATTTTTTCAATTGCAATATTACATTGCAGTAGTAAAATTGGTCGTGTAGCCCCTGCTGCAATATTCAATTTTAGTACTGCAATGCAATATTGCAATTGAAAAATTGATCGTGTAGCCCCCGGGTTACGGAAAATTGCCCTTATTTTACATGGGGTGCCGGCTACCCAAGTAAGTGTTGAAAGAGCGTTTTCCGCTTTAAAAATAGTTTTAAGTGATTTAAGAACAAATATAACTGAAAATAATCTAGCAAAAATTTTATTTGTAAAATTAAATAAAGATATTTAATAAGACTTTAAATAGAAAATTGTTTTAATAAATTTTGTCATGACTTATAATTAAAAGTCTCAGAGTAATTACTCTTATTGTGAATACAAAAAATAAAAATCATTTCAGGACTTTTACTTCGATGATTTACAATTAACGCTCTTAGAATAACTGTTATATTGAAGATATTAAATAAAAGTCACCTTGGGACTTTTATTTTGCGACTTAAAATATATAAGTCATGTTGTAATTATTATGAACGATACATATATTAAAAGTCCGATTATAATTATTACAATATGATTTTTAAAAAAAAGTTTTTAAATAAGAGAAAACTTTTGACTGAAATTAAATATATTAGTGCATAATTATTATTTTTTTTTTTTTTTGGATTTTTATTATAATAACTATTTCGGTCCCTGATTTAAACAAAAAAGGCCCGGCCGAATATTATGAAATTTTTTTCAGAGCATTTCTTCGTTAATATTCTTTTTTCGGCACCTCAATGAAGTCGAAATAGTTTTTAGTTTGGGCGGTATCGTGCAGGTACAAAAATCATAAACGTTTAAACAATAAAAAAAACGGTTCGACCGAATTTAGTGAAAACCTTTTCAGATCATATTTTGGTTAATACTCTTCGAACGGCACGTCAACGAAGTCGATATCTTTTTTGGTTCGAGCGATATCGTGCAGGAAAAAACGACCCCATACGTACGCGCACACACACGCACATACTTCCTTCCAATTTTTTGCTTAAAATGCTCCTGGGACCTTGAAAGATGAAAATACGTCGAAAATTTCGAATTCGATTTTCGGACCGATTACAATAACTTCCTATATTGGGAAGTTAATAATAAACAAAACCACAATTAATGTACTCACCCTTACATATTTATCTTGCAACATTAATAAAATATCTTTTTCATTGCGTAGATAACGCAATAAAACTTTCAAAAATCTTAGGAAATCTTGTATAAATGTCGCTTAATCCATTTTAATTCAAAAACTATTAACTGTCATTGAAATGTGTGAAATAGGTATTTTGGCACACTTTAAAATATCGAAGGGAAATAAGAAAAATTCGAAATGGTATTTTGGCAAACGGCCTTAGTACAAATTGTACAAAGTGTCAGGTGTGGCATGACTAAGTTTACAGGCAACAAGTAAAATAGAGCTTATAGTCTAAGATCCGTAGAAGAACGACCTTCACCGATCGAGTAACCAAATTAAATCTATTTTTTATGAAAAAAAAAAATATGCTAACAAAAGTAACGGTGATGGGTTGCCTAACGAAATATGTTCAAGGCTATATTTAATTGATAATTATTCAAAAATCAATTTTTTTGCCATATCTTCACCGATCGAGTAACCAAACAAATTTAACACTAGTCGAAAGTAAGAAACCTATAGATTGTGAAAACATAGGGTTGCCTACCATTTTCCGTTCAAGGCTATAGGGTTGCCAGGTTTAAACAGGTGAGTAAAAAGAGGTACCTTCACTGATCGACTAACCAAATAAATTATACATCAAAATAAAGATAATTTTATTGCCAAACGATACGTATAGGGTTGCCTGTGAGAACCCGTTCAAGAATCAGGGTTGTAAGGCTTTGAAATTTATAAATTCAAGCATATGAAAATGTACGATAAAGAGTCTATCCATTCTATCCAGTGCGATGGAGGAGGAAGCAGATTAGCAAAGGGGCTCTTGTGAACTTTGTGGATGAAGGGGAAACTGGGGATGATGGGAGGTACCACCCCACTTGACCCTTCATCCACAAAGTTCGTTAGCAACTTTCCTGGGAGTGAAGCGTGTTAACAGACCCAGTGTACGAAAGCACCACGACATAATGGAACCTCACTTGATGCAGCCAATTTAAACATCAAGATTGCTTATAACTTCAAAAGTAAAGGCCGTAGCATAAACGTTGTCAACATAATTCATAGGAAATACTTAAAGCTTACTAGTAGTCCTTGAAAAACAATCGAATTAAAAAAGACAAACAAAATATGTACAGTATCATTGAAGCAATTAAAAATACAATGAATCCGTTTGACAACACAATTGATAAAATATCTTATTCAACATTTCGAAGGGTAAAGCGTCATCTGAAAATGTTTCTGATTTCCTACTTAATGCCAAGGCAGTCGGCAATCAACAGAAGTTAAATTTCATTTTAGAATGCTCCTTAAATCCCGAAAAATTCAACAACCCTATACAACGAAACAAAATCTTAAATTTCGGTTATCAGTGCACCACTAAAGTTCTCATGAACAAAGATAAAAGCAAGAAGGTATTATTGAAAATGGAACGAGACATCTTTGGGTGAGTATTAACAAAAAAATAAATGTCGAATATTGCTTAACTTTTCCATTAGCACCAAATGTTTAAAACCAATAAGTCGAAGTTTGCGAAAACTTTGAAATCAGAAACGGAAATGGTTGAACCAACAAATATCGATGTTGAATTAATAGACGGTTTTTATTATTTGCGGCTCTTCTCTGCCACAAACATTTGCAAAAATCGCTGAGTCGTTTCTTATAAAAATTTGTTCAACAAATGCTACAGAAATACACTTAATTTTTGATCGTTATTTTTCGCCATCAATTAAAGATTCCGAACGTCAAAGTCGAGAAGAGTTCGATATTCCATATAAAATTTCTGGACCTGTACAAACCAGGCCTATAGATTTTTTGAAAAGCCTTAAAAGCTATCGCTTCAAAGAGGCTTTGGTACATTTTTTAGCAGATTATTGGGTGAAAGGCAACTTAGTAACAATAATCCAGAATAAAACAATTTTTTTAACCGTTGGAAATCAATGCTATTCTGAAAAGGCAGAGCAAAATTATATAATAAAAACTTAAGAAGTTGATTATACTTGTAATCACGAGGAGGCGGATACAAGGATTATTTTTCATTTGTACAAAGTGGCACCAGATTCAAGAGTTCTAATAAGAGCATCTGATTCTGACATTTTAATAATTTTGTTGGGAAATATTCACAAAATTACGCAACCTCAAATTTGGCTTGCAAATAAGAAAAATAAACAACAACTTGATTGCATTAATTGCACTGATTTAGCATCTTAGTTAGGAGCCAAATTATGCCAAAGTCTACCCGCTTTCCACGCATTTACAGGTTGCGATTACACCGCAGCTTTCTATAACAAAGGTAAAATTAAACCTTTTAAAATTTTCTGTAACAACGAAACGTACCAAAGAGTTTATTTGAACAATAAAAATAAAAACCTCGCGAAAGTTTTTAAAAGCCAAAGTAATGCAGTAAGTAAAAAGATAAAAATGCCATTATCTATATAATTCTCCTTAATTTTTTTTCGGCATGCTTGTAAACACTTGGTGGTCTTGACATTTGTTTCCTCATGCTCGAGATGTACATTTTAAAATTTATTTCATATAAAATTAGGCCACTCAGTTATTTTTAAATTTATTATCACGGAATATTTTCTTTTCAGCCCAATTTACCAGCATCAGCTCCTCAGTTAGAAGAGATTCTTGAACATTATAGGAAAGCTGGGCCTAGGAAATTCCCACCGATAAAATACGATGCAAAACCGAGCTCAAGTGAAGATAGTAATAGCTCAGAATTTTCTGAAAAGCCTACTCCAATTTTTGAGATATCTGACACTTCAGAGGAAGAAGAAATAAAACCTCCCCCCAAAAAAGCTAAGGTGAGTTATTTAATAATTTTGAACTTTCTTCGTTCTTTACCAGCGTATGTTCTGCATGGCTTCGTATATAAAACTCTTTCCAGTACCTCCTAACATCGTGTGAACACTGTACTATAGTATATGTACTTGATTTAAGATGAACAATTTTAATTCTTATTTTTTGTATTTAAACTTATGGCATTAAGGGGAGGTTCTGGTCAACTGGCCTTAAAAGTCGAACGTTTTCGGGATTTTTTTTAAGCTATTAAAACATAAAATAATAAAAAACGGTTTTTTTGTAGTTAAAGGTAAACAATTAAAGTTTACAAGAAAAAAAATTTTTTTTTCACAAAATCCAAAATGGTGGCTCATGCCAAGTTCTTGTGAGATCGTGCGTGCAGCGAAATCATCTGCGCGGTACATTCCCCAGGGTTCCCCAGGTGTCTGAAGTGCATGATATTCCACATTAAGTTAGTTCAACATATTGGCAAGCCCGAGTAGCAATAAGTACGTATTGCCGTATAATTTATATGGGCCGGATATGGCATTGTTATGGCAGACCGTTTTACGGCATTTTTTGTTGGGCCTGATCTGGTGCATATACAAATCACCTTATTACGTATTTCCATTTCAGTACCGAATTACGCATTGCCTTCATACAACCATATTATACTGAGTTTTATTTCTTAAGGATGGGCCTAATTGTATTAGGCAGATTTGATCGATATTGTATATGATAAAATTCATATGTATGTATTCTATGTAGCAGTATTTTTTAATCCAAACTTAATCTTAAAATAATTATTACTATCACACAGCTAACAGTATTCAACTTGTCATGCCCTTTCATTTGATTCGCATACCGAGTAGCTTGTAAAGAAAACAGTAATCCGCCATTTTATGTTGGCCGCCATTTTGAATTTGGAATGACGCCACACAGCTAATAGTAATTTACTTGTCACACCCTTTCATTTGATACCCATACCGACGGCGTTGTAAAAAAAAATAATCCGCCATTTTGTGTTGGCCGCCATTTTGAATTTGGAATAACGCCACACAGCTAATTGTATTCTACTTGTCATTACCTTTCATTTGATACCCATACCATGTTGGTTGTAAAGAAAAAGGTAGTCCGCCATTTTGTGAAGGCCGCCATTTTGAATTTTGAATACCGCCACATAGCCAATTGTATTCTACTGGTAATACACTTTCATTTGATACCCATGTCGGGGATCGGGAAACACAATTGCCAAATTCGGCCGCCATCTTGGAACCGCCATCTTGATTTTTTTATAAAAATGTCATATTGCATTGTCACGCGAACTATGCATATGGGCAAAATTTGGGGCTGATCGGTTATATGAAAGTGGGTCAAAATCAAGTGGCAATAGGCGTAGAACGAAAAAATGGCGACGTACTAATTAATTAATTAAAAAAAACTAATTAAAATTTCGAAAAACTGAAACTTTTAGTCACCTGTTGGGATATCCATGCAACTACAAAAAAAAATCAGATTTCTATCTCTTCTGGTTTGGCTCCAACGCGCGCCGGTACATACAAGCAGACAGACACACAGACATGACACTTTCTTTTATTAATATAGATTAATTTCATATTAGTAGTTTTGTCTTTTTATTTTTATGTACGTTTTTTTTCTGATAACATAATGGATGAAATTAATAATAATCGAAAGAAACGAAAACTTCAAGCTGCGAGACTTCGTGTACAGAGATATCGTAAACGCCAAAAAGATAATTGCACCCACGTCTCAGATAATGAATTATTACAACCATCTATTTTTTTACCTATACCTTCCACCAGTCTAAATATCAGTGCAGACCTAAATGTTAATGAAATGAATTATGATTTAGAACACTGTGACAGTCATACAACCCAAACAAACGTGAATAATAGTTTCCATGAACTTTTTGAAACCAATTCATCATCGACATCTACTGATTCTGATGTTTGTAATAATATAGTGTTTGAAGAAGGTGAAAATATTGTTGAAAATTTAAATAATGTAGTGATTGAACCAGGTGAAAACAATAATAATTTAATGTAAAATGTTAATAATGTTATCTTTGAAGAGGATGAACATAACCAAGAGATAATCGACAATGTTTTTGACAATAATAGATAGATTTTTGGATATGACTGATGATGAAGGTGATGATGATTATAACGAAATTGAACGACTTCGGCAGTGGGCAGCTGAGGGAAATATCCCATTGACAAAAATAAATGAGCTACTAGGAATTTTAAGAGTAAGAGTGTTACCTGATCTACCAAAAGATGCAAGAACGTTTTTAGGTCAGCAGATTATACAATTCAAAGATTTGGTGAATCTTCTCAATTTGTTTACTTTGGTATTTCTGATTATCTTGAACGCATTGTCAATATTCGTTATCATACTGAAGATGAGTTACAATTGCTGTTTCATTTTGATGGTTTAAGTGTATTCAGATCGTCTTCTAAGCAATTTTGGCCGATTTTATGTTTGATTTATCATAAATCTATTCGATACAAACCATTTCCTGTTGCACTATACGTTGATGATAAAAAACCGGATGATGTAAATAGATATTTAGAACAGTTCGTGACTGAAATAAATCAATTACAACTTGATGGAATAATTATAAACGATAGATTTTATCGTATTCGTTTGAAAGGTTTCATTTGTGACCGGCCTGCACGTGCATTAGTTAAGTGTATAAAAAATTATTTTGCTTGTGAAAGATGCGAAGTAGAAGGTGAAAGAGTGGACAATCGTACAGTGTATACAAATTTAACCAGTACCCTACGAACTCATGAATCATTTTGTCAACAAACACAGCCAGTGCATCATACAGGAATATCACCACTGAAAGATGTGGAGAATTGTGATATGATAAAAATGTTTGTATTAGACTTTATGCATCTGGCTTGTTTGGGAATTATGAAGAAGTGTTTCGATGATTTTTGGCTTGATAATCAAGCAGCTTCAAGATTAAGTAACGCAGGAAAGCGCCTACTCTCATTCAAATTACTGGAATTACGATCTCAAGTCCCTATTGAATTTCAACGAACAACAAGAGATCTTAATGAAATAAGTAAGTGGAAGGCAACAGAATATAGATTTTTTTTGTTATATGCAGGGCCAGCAATTTTAAAATCTTGCTTATCACAAATTCAATATGAGCATTTTCTTCTTCTGCACGTTGCTTGCCGTATTTTGTCATCTCATTTGGCTGTCATAAATAACAATGATGCTAAATATCTTTTAAATCGATACGTTACAATCGCTGAAGAGTTATACGGTAGCAAATGTGTAATATTGAATATGCATTCTTTAATTCATCTAGCAGATGATGCTGTATACTTTCAAGATTCTATATCTAATTTTACAGCATTTCCATTTGAAAATGCATTAGGTACAATCAAAAAACTTTTGAGAAATGGAAAAAATCCTTTAGCGCAAGTGTGTCGGCGACTACATGAACGATATTTAGTTTTTAATGAAAATGCAAGTAATCCATCTACAAGTATTGAAATATTAACCAAGAAACCTACAATCAATAATAAAACAATAATTACAAAATTACGGTACAAAGATTCTATTTTGACTGCAAATCATCCAAACAATACTGTACTTATTGGTCGCGATGGTGCTTACGTTGCCGATTACCGCAGCCAGAAGAAGGATCCTGCATATGCAAAGGAGAACCCTCAGATGGTTGGTGGCACTGATTACAGGACACGGATGTTTCAGGTATCACCTAAAAAGAATGGGAATTCTGGAGAATGACACCTGTCGGATGTGCCTGGAGGAACCTGAGACGGCCACACACATAGTGTGTCACTGTCCGGCGGTGGCGAGGAAAAGGGCTGCCATAACTGGACTCCATTGGATGGAGGACATGAGGCAGACTCCCCTCAATCAGCTGCTTGCGATAACTAGGGGAGTCGAAGTAAGGGAGCAATGGGACAACCCACTGCAACCCCAATAAGATGACTCTAGGCAGAGGGACGAAAAGGGACCCGCAAATAGTGGTCTGATTCGGTATCCCTCGAAAATCTATATATATATATATTGGTCGCGATACACTTTTACAAATTCAAGAAATATTCTCTTTAGCACCTCAAAACAAAAATTCAAAATTCAATTATCAGGCATACAGTTGAGAATATTACGTCCTCTTTTGACGTTCCCATATTCATCGGATAGTTTACAAATGTGGAAAGTATCTAGAAATGTAAATAATGTAATTACTCGTTCTTTAAGTGCTGTGAAATCAAAAATGGTTACATTTATTGTCCATAATGCAAATGACAATTCAGAAAATATTTATACAATGCCGTTACTTCATATGCAAGATTAAAAAAATTTAGCTGTACGTGTAACGAACTCAGTAATATGCGAAAGAACGATTAGCTGTGTGCGTGACTAATACATATATATGTTTTGTGTAAACATATGTTTTTATACATGTTTATATTTCGTGTTGTGTTGATACTAACACGAATCTTGAAAAGATAGCCAAGTGTGATGTAGTAGTGTTAACCTATAGAAATTGTTGTTTATTTTTCAGTGTTCATGCCCATGGCTAAGCATGGCATTCGAGAGTTAGTCATAGCGCCCGTTAGAAGTCTTAAATATTGGCTGTTGTCTTAAAGTTTTCAGTGAACTATAGTGAATCATTTTTCCTAATTATTGTTAATAACAAAACGTTTTTATCGTGCATTGTTTGAAAAATGGCTGTAAATACGACCTATTCGTTAGTGCTCTTTGTGGATGACAAAAAAAAATACTAATAGCTTGGAAATGATTGATATCGTTCCATCGTCATGGTTGACATATGATGAAAAAGACGATTGTTTGAAGTGCCCATGTTATGATAAAGGAACAAAAAACAACATAGACATTTTCACTAATGCTGTTCAAAATCTTTTATCACCTCCAGCTTCATGGAAATTGCACCGAGTCGAAATTCACGGATACGCAAGTAAGTTTTTGTTTTTAATTTACTATATTTTTATGTGTGATAACTATTTTGAATATTTATAAATAGTGAGACAACAATGTTGAATATTTATAAATAATTCACTAAATAAGAAATAGTTTTGATGAATTTTTATCATTAAATTAGGGAATATGTAGCTATAAATTATATAGAAACTTTAGAAATATGACGTTAACCTATTTTGTTGAGTTTTATATTTTTCATCACCAACTTTTTGATTTCATTCTGCTGTATGATTGATTTATTATTTTTATTAAATTCAATTTATAGATACATATAGCACTGGTCTAAAAAGATTATATACGCTTAAGGTTAAACGTTTTGCGTTTACCACTGATGATGATGCTGATGAAGAGGAGAAGCAGGAAAATATTGAAAAGCAATACCGTTCAAAAGGTACAAAAAGTACAAAAGATACAGGAAAAGCAGTTGAGAAACTGTTGTCTGAATGTCAAGAACATTTTGCTGCAAAAAATACTAGTAAGTGATACTTTTTGAATTTATTTCTTCAGTTTTCTAATGTGTTAATGTATACACTCAGAACAATATTTTTTGATTTAAAAAATGCATTTCTCTGACGCTCTTTAATGATAACAGTATTTTGGCTATTTGTGGTATTTTTTTAACTGAGAATTTTATAAATATAAACATCGATATATTCGTGTTTCAACAGCTCATCCTAACGAAACCAAATCGAAAGCTACCAGTACACGATCGGCGAGGCCTAAAAATAAAGACAATTTGGATGATGTAATCATCGGTAAAAGCATTGTTATAAGATTATTTTTAATTACTTCTTTAATATAACTATTTGAAGAAACTGAATATTTATTTCGTTTTTCTTTAGCTATAAATGAATTGCAAACGGTTATGCTCGATCGTTTCAATAAATTATCTTATCAAGTTGGAACCCTTCAGTCTGAGATATTAAAACAAAAATTAGAGATTCAAGAATTAAAGAAGTTAAAATCGTCACATCCAAACGTACCAGTTGATCCAAATGGGATTTATAATCTAGAAGGATACGCCACACCTTTTAAAACCATGAATGATTTTGAAAAGTTTGATAAAGATTTAGGAAAAAGTGTGGAACTGCGCCAAAAAGTTGTAAGTATCGTGTTTTTAAAGGCATTATTTGAATGCACTAGTAGATGGACAAAAAATAAAAAATAATGAAAAATAGACAACGAATGTTTACTAAATGAATTCTATACTTTTTCAATTAATCGAACTTTGCTTTAAAAGATAAAAAATATCTGAGTTTATTTTAATTCTTTGTGTTCTGTAATTTCAACATTTTGTCTCTCTACTGGGCGGTTTCTATCTAATGATCTCGTTATCCTAAACAAAAATTAAATTAACGTCTTAATAAAGTAATTTTTTTCTAAACATTATAAACTACTATTTCTATGCAATAAAATTTATTAAATAACCAATATTTTTATACTCACTGAGAAATGGTTTTTGATAGAGATGTGCAAAATGGTTTAATAAAAGTATTTAAATACAAAATGCAAATGCTTGGTTCTGTTTTTATTTCAAATACAAATACAAAATGGTTTTAATTCAAAGTATTTAAATAATAAATTCAAAATATGTATTTTCAAAATAGCTTTTTCAAATAAAATACTTTATTTCACTGATTTTAACACCAGTAGAGTAGATCGTAACGGTTTGCGTTTTGAATTTTTTTGGTAGAGTTTTACATATTTTTGTAACCCTATAAGCTATTTTTATGAATAGGGTATGAGTGTATGCAGAATAGTCCAGTCTATCTAAAATTCCATAGTTATGAGTCGTCAAAGACAAAATTTTGGTTTTTTTGACTAAAATTTCCAGTTCAACTACCTTTTTATCCAAAAAATACTTTTTTTTTCAAAATTAGAATTCCTATGAATAATGTCCAGACAATTTTTATGCTACGTGCTTTAATTTTATAGCTATAAGCAATTTTGATGTTGAAATTGACTTTATTTGGTACTTTTTGACATAAGCTTAGTGAAAAAGTACTAAAAAAGCAGATTTTATGGGTTGCATTCATAAATAAAGTAATTTTGAATTTAAGAATGAAAAATAATAAATAAATTTAACAAAACCATTTTGCATTTTACAAATACTAAATACTTATATAAAGGTATTTCAAATAAAATAGAAAATATATTTTGAAAAAAAGTACTTCAAATGCAAAATAAAAATAGGCATTTTGCATTTTGTATTTGCATTTCAAATATCTGTATTTCAAATAAATCACATCTCTGGTTTTTGATAATATTTAATCATTTCAAAAATTAACTAATCAATTGATTAATTCTCAAAAAATTATTTTTCTTACAGGTTTCTATAATATACCCATGTTTGGATTTGGCTGAGAAACCTTTAGATTCGATTATTAAAATTTCTAAAAAATTCTTTACTAAAGAAGTTTTACAAAACTATACTGCCGTTAAGCCAAGGCAAAATAAAAAAATATTTAAAAAAACAAAATTCTACTCAATTATACATGGTAAGATAATCAACATGAACAAAAAGTATCAGTATATTCTAAATGCAGACGTCTAACAAAGTAATTTTGGACTTTTTACAGATCTTGTGGTCAGTGAATTTGGAAAAACTGTAGCAAATAAAGTGACCGAAAAAGAATTTGAAAAGGGAATGGGAAAAATAATAAACTATTCAAAAGACTGGGATGGAGGTCGTAAAGATCGGTACGACGCAGATGCAACAAAAAAAAAGGAGAAACTACAACAGCTGAAGCCACTTCTGCGTCATCTCCTGCGAGAAGCTCTTCTTCGTCTTCTGCTATCTGTATTAGGATTACCTAGTTATAACATGTATTTATTTATTAAATCCTAAAAATAAATCATGTATCTATATACTAATATTATTTTTTATTAAAAAAAATGCATAAATTTAATCCGGCTTAGATTCATAATAATATTACGTCCCAATTTTACTTTTTTTTAATGGGCCAGATTTTATTTTCTTAAATGGACCAAATTTTATTTTCTTACATGGGCCATTTACGTTGAGGCGTTACATTTTAAATATGGGCCGTATCAAATTGGCCTAAATACGGCCACATTTTAAAATCCGGAAAATAAACTGGGCCCATATTTCTACCACACTTAAATGCTACTCGGGAAGGGCTTATACCTAAAATTAGGATAATTTGACGAAAAAAAAGTGACAAAATAAAACAATTGAAAAAAATGTGTATTTTTTTTCATTTTTTTTTTAGAAAAACGGCTCATAAAACGATTAATTATGAAAAAAATTCATTTATTATTGGTATAAGCCCCCATAAATTCAATTGACTTCAAGAATTTCAAAGCTTGACGGAAATCGGTTGAGCGGTTGCCGAGATATTAGGTACCGCGCACTTGAATTCGTCGTACGGAGATAATCAGCTTCAAAGTTCCGGGACAGATTTTCGGCTGGTAGAAGTGTGATACTTGCGAAATATGCACGCATCACTTTGAAGCGCTGTAACTTTTGAAAAAATTAAAAAAACGCAAAACGGTTTTACGGACTTATTTTTAACATAACAAAGATTTAAAGAATGTGAAAAAAAAAATCAATTTTTTGAAACCATTTGACCAGAACCTCCCCTTAATTTATTATATTACAATTTTAAATTTTAGCCAAAAGCTGCCGTTCAAAAACCTCTACCTAAAGTGACGCCCGCAAAGAAACAGGATTCACTGATGAAGTCGATATTCTAATCGAGGAAAAAATGGACATCGTGCAAGAATTTACTTCAACTATATACGGAATTCAAAATTGCACCAGTGTAAATGAGGCAATATATCGAATTTTCTTGAAAAGTTTTGTGGCAAAAGAAGATAGCGAAAATTTTTAAAAAAAAATTAAAAGCTTCGATTCGAACGCTATACCACCATGCTGGATGTCACTGAAGCAAAAAATCTTGCGTACAATTTATGTCAATTCCATGTGGCTCAATGCAACAGAGCCTGATTGTGTAAAAGTACGGCCTGAAAATTGCGGTTGGGTTTTGGAAAATTATTTAAAACCTATAGGATTTGTTGGGGACCAAACGCCTTTGAAAGTCGAAGATATAGTGGAAATGATTGACAAGGAAAATGATGACGAATCTTCCGAACTTGATAATAGTTTTACAATAGAAGAATCAGATACCTAATGAATAAAATTGTTACCTTTTACTGCTTAAAGGATTCGTAGGATTAATTAAGGTAAACAATTTTGAAATGTCCAAGTGTATTCCTCAATGTTTTTGTATTGATATTGTTTATAAAAATATTCGAACATTCACATTGCTAACACAAACTTAGGAACTCAAATTAACAAAAACAACAACATTACGGCAGAAATTAAAAGAAGAATACTGCTAGCAAACAAAAAATATATATATACAGTGTGTTGAAATATTTTAAATCTAAAAGAATAAGCAGAATCAAATGTAAATTATACAAAACAGTAATAAAACTAGTACTGATATACGGATCGGAAGCATGAACGCTTACTAGGCATTACGAGCAGATCCTCGACAGAAAAATTCTCCGCAGAATCACAGGCGCAGTA